>VDFB02270651.1:250656623-251072033 GCA_007258455.2 Sequoia sempervirens | reverse complement strand
TTTACTCAAGATTATCAAATGCATTAATTTCCAATTAACAAATATATATAAACATATATCGAAATAACAATTATACATATACACACACACACACACATATATATATATAAATATATTAATATATATGTATATATATTATTTTATACATATATTAATATATATATATATATATATATATATATATTCATAATATTATTTTAATATCTTTATATTAACACTTATACTCTCATTTCTATCGATTGACATATATACATGAAGTGTATACACACACATATGTGTGTCTCCTCCATCCAATCGATATTCCCATGCATATGGGTAATCCATTCATGAGCATGTGTAGATATGTCTACCTACGTATACTCATGTATGTATTTACTCACATGTATGAGTTTATCGTAGAAACGTACATATATACATATATATACATTTTATGTATATATCTCATCAATATAAATATAAACACAAAAGGAAGGACTTCCACTCGACATCAATACTTAATCACATTCCTCAATCCAAACATTCATAAAATAAGGTCATAAACTAATATAAATAGTCACAACCAAAATTGAAGATCACCTACCATTTACCTAAACTAACTTGATTCAACTTAGACCAACTAGGGTGTGAGTATGTGTATGCTCAAATAGGCTCATTAAGGGTTACTAGACCAAGTTATTCTCCTGAGTGATACTTCCCCTCTTCTAGAGGTTTGAACCTGTTCCTACATTTAGCTTAGTACATCATAACAATAGTTAGCCATTCATATGGAATTCACTTACATAATAAATCATTTGCATCATCAAAGTTTTAAATTATTCATATTGCAATACATATTCCTACATCGCATTTCCATCAGTATAAAACATAATCATACCTTCAAAATAAATAACATATTAATGCATATTCAAGTATTTCATTCACCTATTTAATCATACTAAAGTCATGATATACATTTATCATCATATTTACTCAAAAGGTAAAGGTAATCCAATAACTAAGAAATAGGGTGTAACATACTTCCCCCCTTGTGAATCATCGTCCCCAATGATTTAAAGTACTAAACATACAGATAAATTCAAATAAAGGTTTTACTTTTTATTTTCCAAATCATGCAAGAAATAAGTATATTTCCAACTAATCTTCCCTCATAGCATGACCCCTTGAAATCTCGTCCTTCCTAGACCTTGCACTGAGTGAGTGTGCTAATGCATGGAGAGAAATTGTGTGCTCAAGCAAACTTTTTGTCTAGAGAACTATATATCATTCATATTAACTCATGTATGTACATCATAAGTATAAAAGTGACCACATTCTATATGACACCTATACCACAGTGATTGGAAAACACATTCTCATTGACTAATACAATTATTCTTAGTGTAACTCAAATAGAAAAGAAATGTCAGTGTATTACACACTACACCATGGGTCCCATCCTTCCCTTTTGTCTTTACACCATCGAATTCCTTAGAAGCTGAGACTGTCATGTCCCCTTCTAGTTGACATCTCTCAGAGCACAGGATTAGCCTATTATGCGACCCTCGTAGGCTGATAGGTTGGATAGAGGGTCATGTTGGAGCTTGGCTCAGCTTCAGTTGGCTTTTGTTCGGGCTCATTCAGACACTTCTAGCCTGAGTTGCTATTTTTAGCAGTATTCAGCACTCAGCGTGGGACCCCTGCTATTTTTAGCAGTATGGATGGATTACGTGCAGAATCACTTCCTCAGTCGACAGCTTCAGACGGCTCGTGCATCGGGTACATATTGAGAGAGATATTAATATTTAATTGATTTAATTAAATATTAATTGTGGAAGCATTATAATATAAAGTTATAATATTTTATTATAACTTAAGTGATTTCAGTGAAGGGGTTGCCCATCATGAAAAGGGGGCCATTTGACGATTAAATTTATAATTAAAAATTTGGCTGGAGACTATTGAAGAATTAAAATTAAAAGTTCAAATTATTTTAATGATTCCCTATTATTAAGGAAATCACACTTTTCAGTGTATAAGGCATTTTTCATTGGGAATCGAGCTATTATGATTATTGTGAATTGAAAATTGATCAAGTTTCGTCAGAGCACAGAAGCCTAGGGTTTCAGTCTCAGTGCATTGGGGAACGAGCCATCTCCAGTGAGAGCGATTCAGAGGGTGTGAAATATCATCCGATCTATTGCCAGCAAAGAGATTTCTTCATCCAGAAGAGATCATAGAGCTTCACAGATCATTCATTATCAGAGGTTTGTTGAGGGTTTCATCCAGAGGGCATATATTCATCAAGGCGCATCATATTTTGGAGTTTGAACATTGATCTCAGAAGGTCGTACGTTTTGTACTTGCTGTTCTGACACAGCCGTACCACTACAGTAGGCCATACTATCTCTCTTTCAAGCCGTCCTCAGATCTTGTGCAAATCGCCTATGCTTTGGGGTTCTGGTCTTCTCATTTGGTGGTGCCACAACATCTGGGTCACATTACAATTGTTTCCAGAGGGAGAAGTGCAAATTTACAACAGCCGTACCATCTCAAGCAATTTATCAGTAAGCTGCAAATACCAGGTTTTTTATCAAATAAAATCATTGCCTTTTTATTTGCATGCTATTGGATCTCAGTTGTAATAAGTCCAGAAGTTAAATAAATAGACTGGCATCAATATTTGCAATATATTTTGTTATTTCCGGAGCTATAAGATTTTATTTAGATTTTCTATCATTTATTTGCAAAAATCGCCATTTTCATTATTCTTGCAAAAACACAAAAAAACCCAAAACTTCAGAAAACAAACAAAAATAGACAGATTCAGGAACAGGGGAAACAAGGGGTTTCTACAGAGACCGTCCATCATTGACACAAACATTTACCTTAAGCATAATAGTATTGCTTATAAATTTAAGATTTGTATCAACAAGGTTTTCCTTCATTTTGATCTATTATTCCATTTTTACAACCTTTTCAGTCTAAGGTTAATCCTATAAATCAAAAATTTCCAATTAGAATTGGTTATCTTAGTGAATCCATCCACCATAACATTATGACAGTTCCATTGACATAGAAAGATCAAAACTATTCTTATGATCTATCACTTCCTCTCTATAATTCCCTGAGAGTATACAAATCCTATCAATGATGACATCGTGTCTTCATCCTTTAGCATACTGGACAAAAAAATTCTACATACCTTACAACATCTTACTCTATTCCCTTACAAATTATAGTGGTTTCCCATTTGTCATTACAATGCATCTTGAGTATGGCATCAATTCACCTCATTTATTTATTGATATCCCAAAAAATTGGTACATAGGTTCTTTGTTGATTCATAATAGTCCATTCCGACTGAACAAGACCTCTTCCATGGACTTATGCCACATCTAATTCTCAAAATTTAATGATTTATTATTATTTTGGAGATATAACTCCATCCTAGGCATCATACCTTGGCTTTCTTTCATCCTTTAATCATTTTCAAAGTCATAATCTGATTCCCAACTCAATCTATCTCTTCTGATGAGCATTTATATTAGTTGAGTAGCGTTTCTCGTTAAATCATGCTAGCTTGATATTATCTTCCAAAAGATGTCAACAATTATTACATGCCTAGTTACCAAGCATGAATGTTTCTCGATAACTCAAAATCATGTGTACATAAATCTTCCCTTCCCTATTTCATAGGTGATAATCTCACCTTCCATGATTAAGCATACTGCCTATCCTTCTAAAGCATCAATGAATCTTCCATAACAAATACATATAAAATTGTGTTGTAAATATTTCTTTCTCATTGGTCATAAGCCTTGACCTTTCCACTACCTTTCACTAATAGCTCCAATACCTTATCCTTTTACTTTACCAACCTTGTCGTGGTTATTGAATACAAAACTTCGGTTAAAAAAAAATATCTCCTACTAGAGATACAACATTAAATGATATATCTTGGAAGATAAGAATCTAAGCTCTCTGCGCGTGCTCCTTTTTCAAATTTATGAGCTTTTGTGTTTCTTGATGAATCGGCCTAGCGGGGGCCTTATCAAGGCTCCCCCACCCATGCACTCTGCTCCTTCCTAGAATGTCGCTTCCTCACCTTCGCCTTCTGGGGGACTAAAAGTACACCTGATGTTTCACATGTTCCTTTTATTGGGGGTTTGAATGGGTCGACCTCTTCTCTCTAGGGTAAGGACACTTTGTTTACTAGTGAGAACATTGTATCCTATGTGGAAAAGCTTGTTGGTGGAAAGGTTTAGACAAAGGTGCCCCAGGATTCTTTGTTTACTTTCTGCACTATAGAGGGGGATGAAGTGGGTGTACTAGATGTAATCTTGAATGATGTTATGGAAGGTCTGAAGTTGTCCTTGGTTGGAAAGTTCTTTGTTGGTCGTCCTAATATTGACTAGGTACATAAGTGGGCCATTGACACTTGGAATCTCAAGGGCAGTGTCTCCATAAGTGCTATGCCTAAAGGTCTATTTTTATTTACCTTTGTTATCCCTAAGGATATGATTAGGGTTCTCACGGGTGGCCCTTGGGATTTTGATAGAATCTTTAAGAATATTTTGTCCCTATGCAAGTGGAAACCAGGGTTTGATGCCTCTGTTGACCTGGGTAAAGTTGCCCCTACCTGGGTTAGGCTCCCTAGTTTTCCTTTGGAATTTTGGCACCAAAATGTCTTTAAAGGTATTGCTAATTCATTTTCCACCTTGGTTATGGTGGATAAAGTAACCCTTCCCAAGTTTCGATTGGTTTATGCTAGAATGTGTGTGAATGTTGCTATCAACACAGTTATTCCCACCTCTGTGACCTTAAAATCAAGATTTGGAAGATGGGTTCAACTGTTGTAATATGAAAAAGCTTTGGTCTTTTTCCAAGGGTGTAATAAGTTTGGTCACTTACAGGATGTTTGTAAAAAGTCCTACTTGAACCTAAAAAGCCTTAACATGGAGTCCTAGAGAGCTCTCCCTTGAAAAATGTGGCTCTAATGAACCTAATAAAGGAGCCTGTTACACCAGTTCCTAACTTGGCATTGCTACTTTTTGATAAGGCGATGGCGGCTTCTCAAATATTGAATGAGGAAGAGGGTCAGATGTTGAATGAAATGGCTCTCTCTGAGGGGGCTACTATTGGGTTTAACACCCCACCTTCCTTAGAGAAATATATCAAACCACAAAATGGTAATGAAAAGGTGGATAACCTAACAAAATTGTCACATGGAATGGAGGGAGGTGTTTCTAAAATTCAAGAACAACAAAGTGATCTCCTGGAGAATGGTGAGATTGATAGTTAGATGGAAAAGTTACTAAATTCCTCTCCTGAGCTCCCTATGACATACTTGGATTTGGTGGATGATCATATGCTAGAAGATAAGCATGAGAAGGAGGGTAACGACGAAAGCAAGGAAAACTTGATGAATATTG
Source organism: Sequoia sempervirens (assembly GCA_007258455.2). NCBI lineage: Eukaryota > Viridiplantae > Streptophyta > Pinopsida > Cupressales > Cupressaceae > Sequoia > Sequoia sempervirens. The sequence goes on along the minus strand of VDFB02270651.1, from coordinate 251,066,622 downwards.
GTTCCCCCCAGAAAGAGGGTGTTGTAGACGAGGAATGGATAAATACAAAATAAAGGAAAAAGAAGAAACCAGATGTAGTCCTGACGAAATACCAAAGTGGGAAGACGGCTACTAAAAGAACTCTTGAATCCCTGGTTGGGAGTAAATCCAAAAAGAAGTAAGGGGAGATCTTCTCCCACTCTTTGTAGTATCAAGGTGATACTAATTTTCCTTTTTTTTTTTTTGCTTCGATGCATTTGATGTCTTGGAATGTGAGGGGATTAATGGCCCCTATAAACATCTATTGAAATCTTGTGTGGCTAATGCCAAACCGGATGTTCTCTTAATTCAAGAAACCAAAATGAAAAGAGAAAAATTTGAGAAGGTGATAAAGTGACTTTGGCCTTGTGCTAGTTTTGAATTTAGTGATGCTAAGGGGGCCTTAGAGGGGTTGTGACTTGTTGGAACCCTTCTAGGCTTGCTGGAAGGTTGAATTTCTGCAATAAGAACCATCTCATAGTCTCTATGGAAAATAATATAACCTCGGTCAAGTGGAATATGGTCAATATATATGGTCCTATCTCAAGACTAGATAGGCTTGATCTATGGAACCTAATAGAGGGTATCATTATTAATAGAAGGGAAGAGTTTTGGATGCTTGGTGGGGATTTCAATTCCCCTTTGTATCCCTCAGAGAAGATTGAAGGTCTTACTGATTTCTCATATATAGCATGATGGACTTATCGAGGTTTCTTAACTCAGTGGGGTTAATGGAAATTCCTTTGAATGGATCTAATTTTACTTGGAAAAATAGGAGGAAGGGTAGGCATCTGATCCAAGTTAAGTTATACAGGTTTCTTGTTTCCTCCAATTGGAACATATTGCAGAATCTCACCCTTATTGCTTTCCCCATAACAGGTTCTGATCATAGTGCTCTCCTTTTGGAGTGGGATGATAAAATGGTTAAAGGACCCTTTCTTTCAGATATGAAATAATGTGGTCTCTTCATCCAAACTTCAAATCCCTGGTTGAAGAGTGGTGGAAAGCTCCTTGTGATGGTACTCCCATGTATAAATTAGCTCATAAGCTAAAAATGGTCAAAGACAAGGTCAAGGGGTGGAATAAGTATTCATTTGGGAACATTTTTACCACCAAAAAAGATTTAAGCTTAAAAATAAAGGAGATTCAAGATCTGATGGAGTTGAGAATTAGGGATGAAGAGACCTATAACCAAGAAAGGGATCTTAGCTATCAATGGTATAAAATAAATAAAAAGAAATCTTCTAGAAACAAAAATAAAGAATCCAATGGTTGAGGGAAGGGGACAAAAATACAAAGTTCTTCCACCAATATACCTTAAAATACAAGGGAAGAAACATGATTAGATTTCTAGTTACTTCTAATGGGACTAGACTTGATAAGGAGGACATTGCTAAGGAGGCTATTTCTTTTTTTTCAAATTTTCCTGAATTTCCAATGGTTGATAATTCTAAATTGGATGACTTCTTGCAGGTGATTCCTAATGTTATCACAGATCATGATTTAATCAAAATGTCTAAAGTTGTTTCTATGAGTGATTTTAAGGAGGTTGTTTTATCTTTGGTGCTTTCAAAGCACCAAGGACGAATGGTTTCCCTCCAAGTTTTTTCCAGGTCTATTGGGACATTGTCTCTTCTGACCTATTCAATGCGGTCAAGGATTTTAAATCAGATGAACACCACCTTTATTGCGCTTATCCCTAAGACTAATGAAGTTGCTTCTATGAATGACTATAGACCTATCAGTTTGTGTACCACCACATATAAGATCTACTCTAAGATTATGGTTAATAGATTAAAATTAGTCTTGAATAAAATGATTGTTGTTAATCAGAAAGGGTTTGTCCAGGGAAGAAAAATATTGGATGTAGCTATTTACACTCATGAGGTGTTACATTCTATGGATCACAACAAAAAATAGGGTATGGCTTTAAAATTGGATATTTCTAAAGCTTATGATTGGGTCTCTTGGAATTTCCTATTTGCTATTCTTAAAAATTTTGGTTTTAAAGGTAAAATTTTCAACTTAATCAGATCATGTGTCACTACTCCTAAGTATTTTGTCTTGATTAATGGGGTTCCTCAAGGCTTCTTCTCTTCCGATCGTGGCCTATGACAAGGTGACCCATTGTCACCTTATTTGTTTGTCATTGTTGCTGAAGCTCTGGGATGCAATATCCAGAAACAACTTGCAAATAAAGCTTTGAAAGGTTTATGTGTTTCTTCTTCCCTTTCCACTGCTTCACATCAATAGTTTGTTGATGACACTATCCTCTTGGGGGAGGCCTCTATTTTGGAAGCGAAACAATGGGAAGCGATCCTTGATAAATATAATAAGGTTATTGGCCAATATATCAATTACTAGAAGAGTAAAATCTATTTTTTCAATACCAACCAGATTGTTAAGGACAAAGTGATAAATATTTTAGGTTGCTAGGAGGATGATTTTATTGCTACCTATCTGGGGTTATCGTTAATCTCAAGAAAACTAAATAGTAAATATTGGAATTATATTGTGGAAAAGATTCAGAAGAAGCTGGTAGGGCGGAAAGGTAAATTGCTAAGTTTTGCTAGGAAGGTTCAACTCTTAAAAGCTTCTTTACAAAACATACCTGTCTACTATCTCTCTCTTTTCAACATTCCTACCTATATTGTTGAGAAAATTGAAATGATTCAAATGAGGTTCCTATGGTCAGGTGTGGAAGAAAGGAAAATAATGGCGCTTATTAGATGGGAAATTGTTTGCACCCCGAAGAGGGAAGGAGGATTGGGAATAAGAAGAATAAAAAGGTTCAATAAAGCTCTTGTGGCAAAAATGGGTTGGTTTCTTTTAGAAGGAGAAAAATATTGGGTACAAATTCTATGGGCTAAATACTTGGGTAACAAGGATGTTTGTTGTTTCCTCAGGAATAAGGAACTTCCCTATGGTTCTATCTTTTGGAATAACCCGCTAAAGGTGAGAGGCACTCTAACAAAAGGAGAAAAATTGAGAATTGGAAATGGGTTTAGAGCCAACTTTTGGGAGGATGCTTCGTCTGTTTGTGCTCCTTTGTAAACTAGTGACAACCTCCAGCAAATTAGAATCAGATTCAAGAGAAGCATTGGAAAAAAGGTCTCAAATTATTTAAATTGGGATGGTTTAAGACCAAAATGGATTGAATTCAAAAACTATTTGAATAATGTTGTTCTTAGGGGTGGTAGACAACTGAATTGGGATGCTACTTTGGCCTCCCTCTTGAGGTAGATTGGGAACCCTGATCTCTTCTCAAGAAATATGAATGATGAGTGGATTTTGGAAAAAAATGCTTCTAGGTGATTTTTAGTTAAATCAACTTATGAGACTATGGATTTGCAGCCTATCCATTTAGGGGTCTTTAACTGGAATACTGTGTGGAGCAAGAACTTAATCCCCAAGATTAACTGCTTTTGGTGGACAGTGGTGCATGGAAATATTCTTACAATTGACAACCTTAAGAAAAGGGGATGGTACTTGGTTAATAAATGTTACCTTTGTAATGAAGAGGAAGAAACAATTATGCATCTACTCTTTCAATGTTCTTATGCTCAAGAAGTTTGGGATTTTTTTCTAAAGAGTCTTATGGTTGACTGGGTTTAACCTCCTTCGGTTAAAATGTTTGCTAATTGTTGGAGTATATGCCCCTATTCGCACAATATATTTCTTGACCTCTGGAGACAATTCACCCCGTTCCTCACTTGGGGTTTGTGGAAAGAGAGGAATAATAGGGTCTTTAGGGATGTTGCTAAAAGCAATAAAGAGCTATGTATGTCCATCAAAAAATAGATTCAAAAGAACATAGAAAGATGTAAGTATGCTCCATCAAAGAAAGGGCCTTCATATCAAGAGATGAGAATCAAGCAACAATGGGGACTTTCTTATGATCTTAATAATGTTAATTGGGCTAAAAAAAATTAAGAAAAGCACTATTTGGATTCCCCCGGACCCTGGGTGGATTAAATGTAATTTTGATGGATGTTCAAAAGGGAATCCAAGCTTGGCGGAGGTAGGTGGGGTTGTTAGAAATGATTGTGGCATCTATGTGGTTGGACACAACAAGGGCCTATGAATAACAACAAATAATTTGGCGGAGGCTTATGATGTTTGGATAGGAATATGTTATCTTAAAGATAATGGCTACACGAAGGTAATTTTGGAGGGTGATTCCAAGTTAATAATTGATTATTTAAACAATAAAGCAGAGGCCACTTGGGAGATAAAAGATTTGTTGGATGACTGCAAAAATATGTTACAATATTTCCAAAGTTGCAAGATATGCCACATCTTTAGGGAAGGTAATAGGGCTGTCGATGCCTTAGCGAATTTTGGCTTTAGGCAGGAGGTGTTAAAATATTGGGATTTTTCCAATTTATCAAACCAAATTAAGGAAATAATGGCTAAGGATAGAGTGGGGGATTTGATTTATCATGGATAGAATGGTAATAATTAAAAATAGTGGCTCGCAGTGTCATCCAACTATCAAGTTGGTTGCCATCTTTCTTTGGTGGCAATTGGGCAAGCTGATAAGATGGATTGGGAGGTACAATATTAAAGGTAGTGGTACGCTTGATTTGAAGGATTTAAAAAGAAAGGGGTGGAAGTGAAAGATTATTTTGGAAACCTCATGTGTTAAAAAGAAATTTGTTAATGAGGGTATAGGGATCATTATTCACATCTCTAAAAATCTTGTGTTTGATTTTGGAAAAGACATTTTGACGTGTTATCACCGATATGGAGGGTAATAAAAAAAGAGTAATCATGGCTCATAAAGGTGGCAGAGTTGTTAGTTATCATAATGACATGATTTAAAAATATGATATTTGGCTTTGCATTCAGATTGATTATTTTAAACAAACTGCCAGAAGGTTTGAGCCATTATTCTTGCAAATGAAAAGCCACCAGGTCTCTATTAAAACTGAAGTTTTTGAATTACCTATTGCTACTATCGTGAATGAGGAAGGTCGAAGAGATGAGTTTTGACTTCTTCCTAAGAATGATTTTACCAAGGATAAAACCATGGGAGGCCCTAGAAAGAGGACGAGGCCGAGTAAATATGAATCCCTGAAAAAAGGATGCAGAGCTTTGGGGTTTGTTTGATTGGGTCAGGTTTACCCCTTACTTTGCATCCATGGAAGGTTATAGTGAGAAGCTGAGCTAAAAATTTGTGAATTCTTGGAAAGATGGGGAAGTTGAGTTGTGTGGCATTCATTTTACTGTTGATGTTAAGCTCATAGCCAAAGTGATGGGGCTTGCTTATGAAGGGAAGAAGGTGGCTAAGGTAAGCACTGTCAAATATCAAACTTATATTAATAAGTTTTTTGAGGCTAAACAAAAAGCTCAGAGATTTCAAAATGGTTACTCTGGGGTTTTACTTCCTCCAGCGTACCATAATGTTTGCTTCTTTGTAATGAAATACTTTACGTTGGAAGGTCATTTTCAGTCTGCCCATGGCTATCACTTTTTGATTCTAGACCACATCCGTCATCTTTAGAATATTAATCTTCCATTTGTCCTCTTTTATTCTCTGATCCAAAGCCTTACCAATGGCGCTAACCCTCCTTTACACTAGGGCTTGATTCATGCGATATGTAAATATGTACTTGCTACTTCCCTGCAAAGAAATATTTTCCTAAATTTGCTGAAAATCCTACTCCCAAGATTTCTATTAAAATTAAGCTTATAGAAAGCCAACCCCACTCCCTAACCAAGGACTCTGCTAAAGCCTCCCCCAATCCTATGGATCCTGTTGATGGTGTTTTCTACACAGCAACAACTCAGACAGAATGCAATATTCTATCTCTCTTGAAAGGTTATTTTCGATAATAAATCACTGAAAATCACCCCAAGGTCTCTCGGGTGTCAGGTCATGACAATGCATAAACAACTCAGATAATTATGTGAAAATGCTGGTAATCACAAAGGGACCTTACTACAAGCAAACTGTATGTTTCAACTTATCAGATTTTGCAATATGATGATCTTTGATCCTAAATCTAACCAAATAATAAAGAAATAGCAAAAGATAGGGGGTGCAAGGATATGATGAAATCTAAACTATTCCTAGAATGAACAATGCAAATGGCAGATATTTGGAATGGACCAATCTCAATTAACCAATCCTTGATCAACCCACAATGCAATATCACAAGAATGATGCAATCTTCTAAGGCATGTAGATTTTCAAATCATAAACATTCATCCACAATCGAACTCAAGCACATGTAAATATATGGTCCAGGTTGACTTCACCAGCCTACTACAATCAGATAGTTACTGGGAGTATAGACCAGAGATTTCTACAAACACTCCAAATATGAGATCATAAACACCATTCATCAAACTAAAACTAATTTAATTCTGAACACTAAACCCTAAATCTTTAAGCAATTTAAAAGATAGAACAATAAAACCATGCAAGACAAAATAACACAAGAGATTTCACCAGAAAAACCACAATGTCCTCAATTGCATTAAATCATCAAAAGGCTGCAACAATTCCACTATTCTGATACAGTATTTGCTTCAAGAAATTGAATACTACTCCTACTACAAAGTACTCTAGCTCTTTTTGCTCTTGCTTATCTCTATTAATTTCTAGCTAACCCTTTACAACGAGGCAAGAGTGCCTTTTATAGCAGATCCCAAAAGATGTCGGCCTAGCCAAACATTTTTACAAAATAAGAATAACCGCCCAAAAAAACAAGTCGGCCTAAGGAAAACAAAATAAGGCACACATTAAATGCCATCCACCATCAAGGTCGGCCTTGACACAGTCCCCAATGTAGTCTGGTCCAATGCATGCCCTATAATAATAGGGAAGCACAAATCTCAAAATGGGCATTAACTGTCACTTCCCTTATCCTTTCTCTGAGTCGATGATCCTTGGACCCTCAAGAATGTTCTATCCAGTTCGATGACAGGTGGCAGAGGCAATATCTTAAGTCTGCATTTAATGGATTCAATCTCCTCCTTTGACTGTTTAACAACCCTATCCCAATCCTCTTTATTGGCCTGGTATCTATCCATTACTGCCAGGTAGGTGGCTGCACCATCTAACTGATGGCCGGTTACAACACTTTCAGAATCTGGGGCATAAACTTCATGCCACCACTCTCTTAATTGCTCCAGACTCAGATATTTCGGGGCAATCTTCTTTCTGCCGGTCATGACCTCAAAGAAGGCAATGCAGCCTTCATAGACACTGGTTAAATCATTATCAATTGATTTCCTTCGTTTCTGGATTTTCCTCATAGCCTTCTGTCTAATCTGCAGAGCCTCAAACCATTCCCAGGGTTCATCTAATCTGGAGGAGGGAAGAATCCCATCCACAGCCAGTTGTTCCTTACCATGCTCCATGATGACCTTAGATTTTTGCAACAAGAGGTCAATGTCCTCCTCGTCCTGTGATAGCACATGCTCTAACAATTCCTTGGCAAGGACTGCATCTTTCCCAACCGACAGGATGTCCTTGATTGTATCATCTCCCCTTGTTTGTACATCCTTCAGCCAATCTATTGCGGTTTGAGCTGAGGTCTTCATTTTCTCAATCCCGGAGATGGTTTCCCTAGGCAGAAAACTAGGAGTAGCTGAAGAAGAGGGATGGAGGGATTGGAGAGGCTTCATTACTTCCTCCAAGCATTTCCTTAGCCTTTCATTTTCTTTCTTCAACTCATGCTTGGTCTGGGTCTCCTTCCTCAATCTTCCAATAATCACAGCACTAGACCCTTCATATTCTTCTATGTCCTGCTCCATTGAGGCCGGTCCAAGGTTGATAGTTTGCACATTGTAGTCCTGACCGGTGACCTCTTCCCTAGTTTTGTCCGCGGCAGGGGTGGCAATGTGGATAATCCTGTTGTTTGTTTCATCTCTTTCCACCCTTGAGACTACCTTAGCTGCTTTCTTTTTCTTCCCCTTGCCGATTTTGGATAGCATTTCATCCCAATCTAAGGGAGTATCTTCGATTACCACCTGTTTCTTTCTTGCAATCTCTTTCTCAAGCCAGTCCGGGGCTGCAGGTTCTACCCGGATTTCTTCTGTTCTTGCTTCCCCCGGCTGTTCTGTCGTTTTCTCTTCTTCTTCTGCGGTTATTTTATCTTCCTCCCTCTCAGGGAGTTGCTCACTTTGATCCTTTTCTTCAAGCTCCATCTCCTGCACCGGTGATGGGGTTCTAACAGGGATGTCTTCTTTCTGCTCAGGGGATCCTTTACCTTTGCCATTCTCCGGAGAATCCTCATACATCACCAGAGGGGAAGGATGCTTCTCAACCTCTTCTGCCTCGAACTCAGCTGCCTCACCAAAGAGTGTCCCTTCCTCGAATGGCTCCGCCTCTCCGCTAGTTTCATGCTCCTCCAGAATTTTCTCTTCAGGTGCGCTTGGTGGAGGAGAAACAACCTCGGATGGTTCTGCGGTTGGTGATTTTGGCGGAGGATCTGCCTTTGGCACAGTGTCCTTTGGAGAGGGAGTCCTGGATCTCCTCATGTAAACTTTTTCTTTCTCTCCTCCTGAACTCTCCACATCAACAATAGGAGGCTCATCCTTTGAGGCAACCTGACCCTTTTTCTTTGAAGTCCTGGTTGTTCTTGCTTTCTTCGGTGGTGGAGGAACTTCTTCCTCTTCTGCTTTTTCTGACTCTTCCTCATCAGAGGACTTACTAATCTTCAGAGTCTTCCATCTCCTCTTTCCTTTTGGCTTCCTTTTTGTTTCGGGCTCACTTTCCTTGGGGCCCCTAATCTTTATCTTGAAAGGAGAGCTCTTTGCAGTTTTCCCTTTGGGGTCATCTTCCCCGGATTCCTCTGAAGTAGACATGGGATTGAGGTTTCCCATCAAATTGAAGGTACAAGGTACCTTCTCACTCTCCAGCTGCCAAACCTTATGTTTCAACCAAGAGGAGGTAAATTTCATAACGGGGGCCATTAGGTCCTCTAACTCTGTGACCTCATCCTCATTCCAGTTGATATCCCCAACTGGCCTGTCTTTTACAGCTTCATAGGCGTGGTCCTGTACTAGGTTTCCATCATCCTCCAGTTGATCCGGGATCAACTTGACATTGTATTGTCTTATCGCCTCCACAGGGAGCCTAGAGTACCTCTTCTTTCTGGCTTCAAGGTCATCTTTAATACTGACCCAATAGTCCTCTAGGTCATCCTTATGCCGGTACTCCCTAGTGGCTTTCTTCTGCGCCTCCCCTGTGATATCAAAGTTCATCCTTTTGGAATGGAAGGAGAAACCATATGCTGCCAATTCTTCTCCTGCAGTGTGGGCTGATTGGATGGAAGGGCACATTTCTGCTACACCAATCCCAAGAGGGAAGTCTCCACCAAAGCCTGCCTTATGCTTTTCTCTCTTTACAACAGCATCAAATTCACAAATCTGCCTCACAATCTCCAATAGCACAATGTGATCTGTTGGATACCGAGGTAACCTATATGGAGCGACCGGACATCCATCAATTCTAATGTAGGTGAAGGTGGGAAATTGGATAAACCAGGCCCCATAGTTCTTTATCAGCCCTTTGGCTTCATCTGACAGTCTCATATGCTCGGCATTCTGTAGCATCCTGGTGATATGCATCGTGAAGGCATCATTGGCTCTCCGGTAATCCTTGTGTCCTAGATGCAGCTCCGGATAGACCTCATAGACTATATCTTGTCCAAGCGTCCCTCGTGGATTCAGACCCTTGTATGGGTAGAATCTGGCTAACACATACATGACATAAGAGGACATAGTGAACCTCTTAGTCTCCAAGACGTTCCTTAGTTGTTTGTCAATTTCAGCACTAATAAGCCCTGCCCAGTAATAGTTAGTTCCTTGCTCAACCTTGGTGATCACGTGGACCATCCAGCTCTCTAGCACCCCGGCAGTCTTCAAACCAGCTACTCTGCTCAGAAATGTTATGGCATCATAAACATCCGACCTGAACTTAACTCTGTGCAACTGCTTAGGCAATTTAGAATGGTGGGACTTTGGTTTCTCTAACCATGAATTGATTATCTGCTGAGCCTTGACTGGCTCATTCTCATAGTATGTCTTAGCCGTGTCTATGTTTAAAGCGCACACTGAAGGCAGGTCAGGCATGTCAAAGGCCTGAGCAATGGAGACAGGACTGAAATTAGCCAAGACCCTTCCCTCAGTACTGACAACCCTTTGCGTATCAAAATCATACTGCCTGGCACATTCTAGAATCAACTCATAACATTGGATCGCTGGAGGAAACCCAGCCACATGCACAAGTCCGGACTTCATCATGCCATTCCTTAAGGCCGACAGATCCTTCTCAGTTGTCCTCTGCTTAAATTCTTCATACCTCCAAGCCCCAACATTGGTGTCAGACACCTCGGACCATACGGAGGATATCCTGCTCTCAGGAAGCTGACTCTTGATATCCAGTCTTAGTCGTTCTGCCTCAGAAATGGATGACCCCTCCATGCCACCCTTAGATTTTCCGGCAGCAGCTTTGCTTGATTCGGCCTGCACTCACAAAAGACATCATTAGTATTTAATTATCATGCATATAGGTTAGCCTAAAATCATATAAAGCAATTAAAATCCATCGCAAACTGCTAATCCTTGAAGATCTGGAGAAATAAGGCAGTCCGAGAAAATCGTGCAAACCGGGAAAATCCAGTCGGGGCAGAATTTCGGAGAAATCTGACCCAGACGGATTCTCGCTGTCAAAGCACCATTAGTCAAATAAATCATTAATTTAGCCAAAAGATCGTTAGATTATCATGAAATTCATTTATTGACAACAAGAAATAAGCATTCAACATTTGTTCCATTAGTCCTATCATCGAAAAACCAAAAGGGATAAAGCCAGACAGGAAATCCGGAAAAATCCGGATGGGACGGATTTTCGCGGACAGTTCGAAAATGTTTCGGAAATTACTCCACTCCGCGGAATTAGCCTAAACCGGGAAAATCCGAGTGCGCAGAAATTCCGCGGACACCACGGGAACCCGACGATCGGCGACACGCGAACCATTAATCAAACAATCATGCAATCTTCTCTACTTGGATTCTAATGGTTCAGAAATCGACGCTAATCAACAAAACTCAGAATGCAAAGGATTTCAACCCCCCAAAGCTCTCAAATGACGAATCCACATGGTGAAATGGCGATGCCCTAATTTTGGTGAAAAAACCTCCCGCCATTAAAACCAGCAAGCTCGAGGTTTAAAATATCATCGATAAAGAGCAGTCTAAGGCACTCTGAATCCTCACAGGGCGGGGGTCAGCGCAATACAAAGGCAAGATTGGCAAATCACAACTTAATCCATTATCCTGGGTCGAGCACCAAGGAAACCCTAATCTCGCATAATATGGCAAACTTCGCACTAAAAGGGCAAACAATCTAACCCAGAACCCCTCCCAAACGGACGCACGCACCCTCTAATGGATAAATACTAGCACGGGAGACAAGGCCTTGGCGTGGATTTAAGTCCAACCCTAATTCGATGTAAACTCATGATCAAGCAAAGGCCGACCTGGACCAGCTACCAACCAACTTGGAAAGATTTAATCAAGACGCAACAAAAGGAAGGGTCAGAGGCAACCTACCATGGATTAATGCTGGTAATATCCGAACTCAAAGAAGCGATTGCAACACGAACACGCCCAGGCACTGAAATCCAGACACCGGCACTCGAACAATCCTTACGCACACGAATCAAGATCAATCTTCGCAGCTCAAATGGAAAACACTTAATCGCCAGAGCAGCGAGCAAGGTGAACAATGAAGTCAAATGATGTTTAAAATGCCCAAATCCGCCCATATACGCGTTCTGAGCAAAGGTACCTTGGTCATTAATGAGCGACAAGACACTTCTGACAAATCCAGAAACCCGAGCCGAAAACAGAATTTCGGAAAATCCCAAGATACGCGGAAATCCGGATGGACACAAATTTCGCGGAAATGCAGAAACCGGGAATATAACGGAGCTCGGGATTTTGGTGCAGACCGGGAAAATCCGCCAGAACTGGAAAATCCCGGATTCAGAAACCCGGAATCTCCAGCCAGAAACGGACAAAGAACCAGGGCCCGGGAAAATCCGTCGGAGCTGGAAAATCCCGGAGTTAGGTGAAAACCTGGATTTTGCTTAAAACCCAATTTCAATCAATTCCAGCCTCAAGGCAAGGTTAAAGCTAGCAAGATCAACGTGTCAAGACCTCAAAAGATAAATCCAATAAAACCAAAGGTCAAAAGACATTGAAAAAGAGGGTCCCCACTCCAAGTGGGGCGTGTGCAAAAACTGCACAACAAATGGCGACTCTGCTGGGGAAATGCTCCTGAGCATTTCGATGACAAACTGGAATCAAGAACCCAGAACTCATGGTTTCAACTCAGATATCCAGCCACCACCCTCCATGTTTAAACAAAGAAGCTCCCAGTCATTCAAAGTTTCCTATACCAGGGTCAAAGTGTGTGCATATGCATTCATTACCTACCCTTAGTTGCATCAGAAACCGAACTTTGTATGAACAGGCTACGTAAAGGTTCATACTCTAAAAGTAACCTGGATAGAGCCTCGCTGCCAGTCAGGCATCCATAGCCCCGACGAGGTTATCGCTGTGATTCTCCTAAACATAGCTCCACTGCCAGCCAGGCGTCCATAGCCCCGGTAGAGATATTCAGATCCCCCTGATAAGTTGAATTCAAACCTTTTGATTTTCAATATTTTCTCCTTTTTCTCTTTTTTTTTTTGGGTGATATTTCTTTCTTTTTCATTCATTTCATTCAACCTGTGAACAGCGAAGTCCACACTCAGGGCTGAGAACCACAGTGGCACTAGAGCATAAAATGATTTTTCACCTGTTCAGACCTTAGAAGGGCCTTCTGCAACATCAGGTATATTAAGAATTAAAGGTATAAGACCCCAATATATTCATGTAAAACTGACTAGAAACCCTTTGCCTCGGCATAAGGATAAATGATATTGGATAGAGAGTTTGTACCATGGTGTCCTAGAAGGATGATTAGAGTTTGTAAAGGAAATACCAAGAACATCAGACCTACTTTGTCACCATTTCCATACAGATGCACCCAAGATTCCAAAAAGAGACAGAACCAAGAGCAAGAGCAACGCAAACGAAAACAAACAAACCAAAGCAAACCTATTCTAACCAAAACAAATAAGCAAACCTAAAGGGAAACCTACTCTAACCAAACAAAACAACAGAAAGCAACCTAAACTAACTATATACAAAGTAGGGAGCTGAAAACAGCTCAGGACTAGAAATAATGCTTCAAATACTGCCCATTGACAGGCAGTGGGATATCTTCTCCCGTGAGAGTCTTCAGACGGAAGACATTGTCTCCAAGTATTTCAGCAATCTGATATGGGCCAAGCCATAGCTTATCAAACTTCCCATGGTTCCCTTTCTGATCATGAGGTTTATCCCAGTATAGGACAAGGTCAGAAATCCTGAAGGCTTTGATTTTGGCCCTCCTGTCAAACCATCTCTTAACTACCCCCTGATGTTTGGCAAAATTCTCAAGGGCATTATCTCGTTTCTCCTCAAGGTGTAGTAGTTTTGTCAACCTAGCCTCCCTTCTGTCCCCTTCTTCATAAAACTCATTTATAAACTGTAAAGTTGGGATCTTGAGTTGAATAGGGAATACTGGCTCCAGACCATACACTAAGTGATAAGGGGATGTTCCAATGGATGACTTAAGTCTCGTACGATCTTCCCAAAGGGAAAACCGAAGCTGGGTGTGCCAGTCTTTTGGGTTCCTCTCTAACAGCTTACGAATGACAGTCAATAGGTTCTTATTAGAGGACTCAGCCAAGCCATTACCCTGGGGATAATAATTAGATGCAAAATTCACAATAATGCCATGATCAAAAGCCCAATTAGAAAATTTTAAAGATGCAAAGGCAGGACCATTATCACAGACAACAGCAATAGGGCATCCAAATCGATTAAGAATAGAAAACTCTAAAAAATCAATCACCACCTCAAATGTACATTGTCTACAAGCAAAAGCTTCAGTCCACCTTGTGAAATAATCAGTAATGGTGAGAATGTACCTGTGCCCTGCAGAAGATGGTGGGTTGATGGGACCTATGAAGTCCATTCCCCACTGAGCAAAAGGTCTTACCTCAGTGACCGATTGGAGCGGGAGTGCTGCACGCCTTTCTCTTGTTGCTGTGGTCTAGCACGTATGACAGGTTCTAACGTGATGGTGGACGTCCTTGAATAGTGTGGGCCAGTAGTATCCTGCCCTCAAGATCTGGTTTGCTGTGGCAATGGCAGAGCCATGACCAGTACCATACTTCTCATGAAATTCATTCATCACTCTTTCAGCTTCTTGTTTCCCGAGACACCTCAAATAAATACCTTCATGATTTTTCTTATACAGAACAACTCCTTTCAACATGAAACCATCACTCTTCATTCGTAAAGCTCTCCTTTGAACAACATTAAGATGACCTGGAGGTCGTTGATTCAGCAGATAATACACTAAGTCATAATACCAGCCATCTGGAGAAACCTCCTCAACGTTATAATTCTGAACAGTCAATTCAGGACCTATTTCTACCATAGTCTGAGTGAGTCCCTGTCCTCTCACCAATCTCATGGGCTGGATTTCAATATCGTACTCTTGTAGCATTGTCACCCATTTAGCTTTGCGCTCACCTAATTCATTCTGCATCAGGAGTAACTTAACTGTTGAATCTGAAACAATTGCATACACCTTATTCCTGAGGATATAATGCCTAAATTTCTTTACTGCTCTGACCAGGGCATATGCCTGCTTTTCCACACTTGGATATTTCAACTCAGCATCCTTTAGCAGAGCACTCATAAAAGTGATAGGATGCTCATTTCCCTCATCAGACTTTTGAGTTAACATTCCAGCACACGAATGGTCTGAAGCAAATGAATAGATATAAAAGGGTTTGCTGTAATCAAGACTTACCAATACTGGAGCGTCAGCAATAGCTTTTTTGATCTCTGCAAATGCCTCTTTCACTTCTGTAGTCCATTCGATCTTGGCATCTTGTTTCAACATTGCATTTAGCGGTTTAACAATTTCAGCAAATCCAGTGATGAATTTTCTGACGAAGTTGATCTTACCAAAGAAGGACTTCATCTCCTTTTTACTAGTAGGTGGCTGAATCTTCAGGATGGCCCCCACTCTTTCTGGGTCGATGGCAATTCCTTTCTCTGATATCACATTCCCTAGCAACTTTCCTTCTGTTACTCCAAAAATACACTTTTTAGGATTCATGGATATGCCAAATTCCCTACACCTTTGAAATACTTTATGCAAATCTGAAATGTGATCCCCTCTGTTCTTTGAAAACACCATCAAGGCATCCATATAAATGATGATGCATTTGCCTATGATATCCTTGAAGGCAATATCCATGGCCCTTTGGAATGTGGCCCCTGCGTTAATAAGTCCAAAAGGCATCCTTCTGTAGGCGAAAGTACCCCACTTAGTTGTAAAAGCTGTCTTGTGCCTGTCCTCATACTGAACCATCACTTGATTGTACCCTGAATAACCATCCAGAAAGGACATCATCTGAGATCCATTGACTACTTGAAGCACCTATCCAAAGAGGGAACTGGATAGTTATCTTTTTCTGACGATTTATTTAAATTCCTGAAATCAACACAGAGTCTAATTTCACCATTCTTTTTCCTTACTGGAACCAGATTTGCCACCCATGTTGAATGTCTGACAGGAAATATGATTCTGGCAGATAGTAATTTCTGAACCTCTTTCTGTATGACTGGTTCCAATAATGCATTGATAGGTCTCTGTCTCTGCCTGAAAGGCTTGGCACCTGGCTTTAGGGGTATAGTATGAGTTATGATGGATGTATCATAATTCTTCAAATCTTCATAACCCCAGGCTACTATGTCTGGAAAACTATGCAAGGCTTCAATTATCCCTTGTCTTTCTTCTGGAGTGCACACCTTACCAATGAAAATGTTCTTGGCATTATCCTCTGTCCCCATATTGTGAGTGTCACACTATCCACTGATTGATTCTTTCTTCGAGTCTTGTTCCTGGTCTCTGATCTTATCCATGTCAAAAATTCGTTCCAACTGTACCATTCCTCTTGGAATAGTGTTAGACTTCAGATTCAGCACACCTTCTAAATCCAGTTTTGCTTCCTGTGGTTCTGCTTCATCAATGATTTGGGAAGCAAAGACATCTGTATTTGTGATAAAATCCAGAATATGCTTGTCATCCTCAAATACCTGAAAGTTAGTAACATTGTCTGGGACCGATGGCACAGGAGTCAATTCCACAGTGAATTTTTTCAACCCTGACAAGGATAAAGGTTGCAGGGTGCTTACTGCTTAAGCCAGAGAGTTAGCAGTTTGATTCTTCCGCCGTGGTATCAATTGAATATTGAAGGTATCAAATCCCTCAATGAGGTCCCACACTCTATGCCTATAATTGGTCATTCTTCTATCATGGCATGAGTATTGTCTCCTTACTTGTTTAACCACTAACTCAGAATCACCAAAAACTTGCAGAATCTTAACCTTTTTCTTAAGTGCCATGAGGAGTCCATGAATTAATGCTTCATATTCTGCTACATTATTGGTATAGTGAAATTGAAGTCTGTGAGCTGCAAAGAAATTCTTACCTTTTGGACTGATCAGTTCAAACCCTGCTCCAGCTCCATGCTTGGACTTGGATCCATCAAACCTAAGTGTCCAACATTCAGCAGCTGTAATCTTCTTTATAACACCCTTCTGCCTACCAGTGTTGCAAGATTCCTCAGACGGTATAGGTTTCTTGTTCTTGTACTCTTCCTGAGGATTCTGCTCATCTGTCTTAACTACCAAGGTTGGATTCATGCATTTTTGTACTTGTTCTACTGCTTTTTGGCACAAACAACACTCCAACTCCGAATGGGAAGCATTATGAACTCTACACCAGTTAGGTAAGAGTAATTCTTCAAAGCTTGTCCTTCTTCCAAGGTGAACCTGATTGTCAACACACTGCGTGATGAATTCCTGAAAGCTGTCCAATAGACTGATCCGATTATCTTCAGGTTCCTTTTCTTCCTCAACTGATTCTGTCAAAACAGTAACAGGGCTGAGTTATGTTCCATCATCAATAGGCATTGTATGTAACATCAATACCTCCTCTGAGTCTGACTCCTCATACTGAGTTGATAATATGTAATTTCCCATTCCAACTTCCGATATCAGGACCTCTGTTGAAGTATTTTGGTATTCTGTAATCATGTATTTCATTCTTGGTTCCCTCTCAATTCTGATCTGATTGGGCACTCCTTTCCACGGAAGCCACATATGTGAGTGGTCAGTAGACACATAACCATTCAAAACCTTAGTAAAATCTCTTCCTAGGATCAAACCATATGCATTAGGAATATCAGCTACCTGAATATTGATAACCTGTTGAATTCTTGGATCTGAAGCTATCTGCATGTGAATCATGTTTAATTCTCCCACCACATTTACTTCAGTTCTATCCAACTGAGTCACCTTCTTCTGGGAATCAGCAGGTGTAATTCCTAAAGCTCTACAAACTCCAAATGGCATCACATTGGTAGAAGCACCAGAACCTAGTAAACAATTGTGCAGATTCTTACCGAATATGCGCACAGAGGTCAAAAACGGTGGGGTTTCTGTCTTTCCTTGAAACAAAGTAGGATGAGTATCTACTTGAGCCACTTGAGTCTTGTCCTTTTCCTTTCCTTTATCTCCAGGAGGCAAATTGGTCTGACCATGGGCTTGACTTTGTGTCCTCACAGGCTGAGAACTAGAGAAATTGCTGATACCCTCGCTAGAAGGTTTATCCAAAGACACTGAACGTGCATCATAAGTACTTAAAACTGCTTTCCTAATTGCAGGGAATCTTAATAGCTCAAATACTGAAAGATTTACCTTTAATTTCTTAAATTCCTCAGCAACATAAGAAGCCATTTGCTCCTCGCTCATGTCAGTTGATACTTCCCTGGAAGGTTCCTCCACCTTGTCTCTGCTTGTTTGAACAACCTTTTCCTTTTGTGGGTCAGTTTGAGCTTGTCTTTCTTTCGAAAGGTACTGTCTGGATACCTGTGGGAAAGATGGATTATTGCTCGCATTAGGATCCGGAGGGGTACTGAAGTTGTTAGGAGGAATGAAAGTGGTGAAAGGTCCTCCAGCCCGTGGGCGCCTATGAGGCATATCTCTCAACCCTTGCCTTTGAAACATCTGCACCTCTTCGACATAGGCCTCTTCCTGATCGAGGGGGCCATTATCATTCATTGTTTCTTCATTGAATAACTGAGCCACTTCATCCCCATTGCAGATCTGATCTGTTTTATCTTCCTGAGAATCAGATTCTTCTTCTGGAATATTTTCTTCATTTGCTGGGAAGGGAGCATGATTTAACACTAGCACAGGAGAATCATAAGGGCTTGAGGGAACAATCTCTTGCCCATTTGCATTATTCTCCACCTCATACTGGAAAATGGAGGCTACAATTTGGAACTCTGGACACTCCAATTCTGAATGCTGACTTGTCTTATGGAGCCTGCACCATCCCGATAAAGCTGCTTCAGCCAGATATACACCACTGGGAGGCTTGTCTTGACCAACTGGATGATTGGCAGACTGATTAACGATTTGATTAACTGGTTGATCCAATGGGGTGGGGACTCCTCCATTGTTAGGTCCTATATTCCACGTTTTGTTCTGTCCCTGCGATGGCCTCTTATCAAATCCTGATCCACTATTTTGTCCTCTATCAAAATTCTGCCTCCTATCATTATTGTAGCCCCTGTCATTGTTATAACCTTTATCCTGATTGTATCCCCTGTCATTGTTATAGAATCCTCTGTCATTACACTGTCCCCTATCAAAATTCTACCCTTGTGAAAACTCCCTATTCTGGTTGGACTGCATGCTTTTCTGAGCAGCTTGTAACTGACTATTTTGATTCCTAAGGTAAGTCACCTCTAGGTTCAACTTCTTTATCTACTCAGCCATTTCATCAATCCTTTCTTTATTCGGGTCTACAAGAGGGGGCTGGCTTGGGTTACTCTGAGGAGGGACAGACATTGTAGCAGATCCCATAGACTGATGTAATACCTCTGAATTTTGTAGATAAGCCAGAAATCTATTCGGCTGTGGCTGATACATAGGCTGATTAACCTGCTGTTGGGGAAAATTCATCATGGGAGAGACTTGGCTCATGGGAAGACCAGAATGTGGTACCAAAGGTAATTGAGGTACTGGATTCATGATTGGAGTATGATTAGTAAGTGCCTGATTTACTGCTTGAACCTGACCAGGATGTGCAACTGGTCCTAAAGAAGGCAACGGTCCAATTATATGTTGCCTCAGATCTGTGCTAAGCTTTACAGCTTCTGTATAAGCATCAGTTAGGGTAGCTGGAGGATTGGGTCTCCATTTCAGGAAGGTTGCTGTGAGGCTATCCAAGGCTTCATAATAAACCCCCAGGGCTATATTGTCATCCAAAACATAAGGATCTTGAAGTCTGGTGTACGCACGGTGAAACCTATTATTGAAATTGGATATTGGTTCATTGACTTCTCTCTTGACTCTAGTGAATTGCAAATACAATTCATTAGCGCTGATGGGTATTCTGAACTTCTGTAAAAAGGCAGTCTCAAGATCATTCCAATTAAGAATTGAGCTAGATGGGAGGTGATTGTACCAGTAAAAAGCTTCTTCCCCTAGTGAATAAGGAAACAACCTACAGGCAACATCCTCATGAACAATCCCTCTGTCTTTGAGGCAGGTTTGGAAAATCCTTATGTGTTCTTCTGCAGTCCTGTTTGGGTCATTAACATGGAACTTTGAATAGACGTGTTCAAGATTTTTGGGCATTACATTGTAAGCATTGAAAGACAAAGGGGACGGATTATTAGTGAGGAAGGCCATTGGAAAAAGCGGAGGTGGTGGTTGTGGCTGGTTAACGATAGGCTGAGGTTGCTGAATGGGAACTACTTCAGGGATGGGTATAGCTTCAACCTTAGGATGTGAAGATATGGATGATGCTGGTGAAGGGATGGGTGATGATGATTCTCCCCTTTCTCGAGTCCTTCTTGACCTAGTGGGGAACTGTAATTCCTGTAAATCTTCCTCTCCTATAGTAGATCTGGTGTTTCTCCTATACCTCTCTGGAGAGATGGCGTTCAAGAAACGATCCAGTGTGCTCATTCAGGCCCTCCTTCTAGCGCCAATCTGTTGATGGTGTTTTCTGCACAGCAACAACTCAGACATAATGCAATATTCTATCTCTCTTGAAAGGTTATTTTCAATAATAAATCACTGAAAATCACCCCAAGGTCTCTCAGGTGTCAGGTCATGACAATGCATAAACAACTCAGATAATTATGTGAAAATACTGGTAATCACAAAGGGACCTTACTATAAGCAAACTGTATCTTTCAACTTATCAGATTTTGCAATATGATGATCTTTGATCCTAAATCTAACCAAATAATAAAGAAATAGAAAAAGATAGGGGGTGCAAGAATATGATGAAATATAAACTATTCCTAGAATGAACAATGCAAATGACAGATATTTGGAATGGACCAATCTCAATTAGCTAATCCTTGATCAACCCACAATGCAATATCACAAGAACGGTGCAATCTTCTAAGGCATGTAGATTTTCAAATCATAGACATTCATCCACAATCGAACTCAAGCACATGTAAATATATGGTCCAGGTTGACTTCACCAGCCTACTACAATCAGATAGTTACTGGGAGTATAGACCAGAGATTGCTACAAACACTCCAAATATGAGATCATAAACACCATTCATCAAACTAAAACTAATTTAATTCTGAACACTAAACCCTAAATCTTTAAGCAATTTAAAAGATAGAACAATAAAACCATGCAAGACAAAATAACACAAGATTTCACCAGAAAAACCACAATGTCCTCAATTGCATTAAATCATCAAAAGGCCCAACAATTCCACTGTTCTGATACAGTATTTGCTTCAAGAAATTGAATACTACTCCTACTACAAAGTACTCTAGCTTTTTTGCCTTGCTTATCTCTCTTCAACTCATGCTTGGTCTGGGTCTCCTTCCTCAATCTTCCAATAATCACAGCACTAGACCCTTCATATTCTTCTATGTCCTGCTCCATTGAGGCCGGTCCAAGGTTGATAGTTTGTCATTGTAGTCCTAACCGGTGACCTCTTCCCTAGTTTTGTCCCCCAGGGGTGGCAATGTGATAATCCTGTTGTTGTGTTTCATCTCTTTCCACCCTTGAGACTACCTTAGCTAGCTTTCTTTTTCTTCCCCTTACCGATTTGGATAGCATTTCATCCCAATCTAAGGGAGTATCTTCGATTACCACCTGTTTCTTTCTTGCAATCTCTTTCTCAAGCCAGTCCGGGGCTGCAGGTTCTACCCAAATTTCTTCTGTTCTTGCTTCCCCCGGCTTTCTATCCCTTCTCTTCTTCTTCTGCGGTTATTTTATCTTCCTCCCTCTCAGGGGTTGCTCACTGAATCCTTTTCTTCAAGCTCCATCTCCTGCACCGGTGATGGGGTTCTAACAGGGATGTCTTCTTTCTGCTCAGGGGATCCTTTACCTTTGCCATTCTCTGGAGAATCCTCATACATCACCAGAGGGGAAGGATGCTTCTCAACCTCTTCTGCCTCGAACTCAGCTGCCTCACCAAAGAGTGTCCCTTCCTCGAATGGCTCCGCCTCTCCGCTAGTTTCATGCTCCTCCAGAATTTTCTCTTCAGGTGCGCTTGGTGGAGGAGAAACAGCCTCGGATGGTTCTGCGGTTGGTGATTTTGGCGGAGGATCTGCCTTTGGCACAGTGTCCTTTGGAGAGGGAGTCCTGGATCTCCTCATGTAAACTTTTTCTTTCTCTCCTCCTGAACTCTCCACATCAACAATAGGAGGCTCATCCTTTGAGGCAACCTGACCCTTTTTCTTTGAAGTCCTGGTTGTTCTTGCTTTCTTCGGTGGTGGAGGAACTTCTTCCTCTTCTGCTTTTTCTGACTCTTCCTCATCAGAGGACTTACTAATCTTCAGAGTCTTCCATCTCCTCTTTCCTTTTGGCTTCCTTTTTCTTTTGGGCTCACTTTCCTTGGGGCCCCTAATCTTTATCTTGAAAGGAGAGCTCTTTGCAGTTTTCCCTTTGGCGTCATCTTCCTTGGATTCCTCTGAAGTAGACATGGGATTGAGGTTTCCCATCAAATTGAAGGTACAAGGTACCTTCTCACTCTCCAGCTGCCAAACCTTATGTTTCAACCAAGAGGAGGTAAATTTCATAACGGGGGCCATTAGGTCCTCTAACTCTGTGACCTCATCCTCATTCCCGTTGATATCCGCAACTGGCCTGTCTTTTACAGCTTCATAGGCGTGGTCCTGTACTAGGTTTCCATCATCCTCCAGTTGATCCGGGATCAACTTGACATTGTATTGTCTTATCGCCTCCACAGGGAGCCTAGAGTACCTCTTCTTTCTGGCTTCAAGGTCATCTTTAATACTGACCCAATAGTCCTCTAGGTCATCCTTATGCCGGTACTCCCTAGTGGCTTTCTTCTGCGCCTCCCCTGTGATATCAAAGTTCATCCTTTTGGAATGGAAGGAGAAACCATATGCTGCCAATTCTTCTCCTACAGTGTGGGCTGATTGGATGGAAGGTCACATTTCTGCTACACCAATCCCAAGAGGGAAGTCTCCACCAAAGCCTGCCTTATGCTTTTCTTTCTTTACAACAGCATCAAATTCACAAATCTGACTCACAATCTCCAATAGCACAATGTGACCTGTTGGATACCGAGGTAACCTATATGGAGCGACTGGACATCCATCAATTCTAATGTAGGTGAAGGTGGGAGATTGGATAAACCAGGCCCCATAGTTCTTTATCAGCCCTTTGGCTTCATCTGACAGTCTCACATGCTCGGCATTCTGTAGCATCCTGGTGATATGCATCGTGAAGGCATCATTGGCTCTCCGGTAATCCTTGTGTCCTAGATGCAGCTCCGGATAGACCTCATAGACTATATCTTGTCCAAGCATCCCTCGTGGATTCAGACCCTTGTATGGGTAGAATCTGGCTAACACATACATGACATAAGAGGACATAGTGAACCTCTTAGTCTCCAAGACGTTCCTTAGTTGTTTGTCAATTTCAGCACTAATAAGCCCTGCCCAGTAATAGTTAGTTCCTTGCTCAACCTTGGTGATCACGTGGACCATCCAGCTCTCTAGCACCCCGGCAGTCTTCAAACCAGCTACTCTGCTCAGAAATGTTATGGCATCATAAACATCCGACCTGAACTTAACTCTGTGCAACTGCTTAGGCAATTTAGAATGGTGGGACTTTGGTTTCTCTAACCATGAATTGATTATCTGCTGAGCCTTGACTGGCTCATTCTCATAGTATGTCTTAGCCGTGTCTATGTTTAAAGCGCACACTGAAGGCAGGTCAGGCATGTCAAAGGCCTGAGCAATGGAGACAGGACTGAAATTAGCCAAGACCCTTCCCTCAGTACTGACAACCCTTTGCTTATCAAAATCATACTGCCTGGCACATTCTAGAATCAACTCATAACATTGGATCGCTGGAGGAAACCCAGCCACATGCACAAGTCCGGACTTCATCATGCCATTCCTTAAGGCCGACAGATCCTTCTCAGCTGTCCTCTGCTTAAATTCTTCATACCTCCAAGCCCCAACATTGGTGTCAGACACCTCGGACCATACGGAGGATATCCTGCTCTCAGGAAGCTGACTCTTGATATCCAGTCTTAGTTGTTCTGCCTCAGAAATGGATGACCCCTCCATGCCTCCATTAGATTTCTGGCAGCAGCTTTGCTTGATTCGGCCTGCACTCACAAAAGACATCATTAGTATTTAATTATCATGTGTATAGGTTAGCCTAAAATCATATAAAGCAATTAAAATCCATCGCAAACTGCTAATCCTTGAAGATCCGGAGAAATAAGGTAGTCTGGGAAAATCCAGTCGGGGCAGAATTTCGGAGAAATCTGACCCAGACGGATTCTTGCTGTCAAAGCACCATTAGTCAAATAAATCATTAATTTAGCCAAAAGATTTTTAGATTATCATGAAATTCATTTATTGACAACAAGAAATAAGCATTCAACATTTGTTCCATTAGTCCTATCATCGAAAAAAACAAAAGGGATAAAGCCAGACAGGAAATCCGGAAAAAACCGGATGGGACGGATTTTCACAGATAGTTCGAAAATGTTTCAGAAATTACTCCACTCCGCGGAATTAGCCTAAACCGGGAAAATCCGAGTGCGCAGAAATTCTGCGGACACCACGGGAACCCGACGATCGGTGACACGCGAACCATTAATCAAAAAATCATGCTATCTTCTGTACTTGGATTCTAATGGTTCAGAAATCAACGCTAATCAACAAAACTCAGAATGCAAAGGATTTCAACCCCCCAAAGCTCTCAAATGACGAATCCACATGGTGAAATGGCGATGCCCTAATTTTGGTGAAAAAACCTCCCGCCATTAAAACTAGCAAGCTCGAGGTTTAAAATATCATCGATAAAGAGCAGTCTAAGGCACTCCGAATCCTCACAGGGCGGGGGTCAGCGCAATACAAAGGCAAGATTGGCAAATCACAACTTAATCCATTATCCTGGGCCGAGCACCAAGGAAACCCTAATCTCGCATAATATGGAAAACTTCGCACTAAAAGGGCAAACAATCTAACGCAGAACCCCTCCCAAACGGACGCACACACCCTCTAATGGATAAATACTAGCACAGGAGACAAGGCCTTGGCGTGGATTTAAGTCCAACCCTAATTCGATGTAAACTCATAATCAAGAAAAGGCCGACCTGGACCAACTACCAACCAACTTGGAAAGATTTAATCAAGACGCAACAAAGGAAGGGTCAGAGGCAACCTAGCATGGATTAATGCTGGTAATATCCGAACTCAAAGAAGCGATTGCAACACGAACATGCCCAGGCACTGAAATCCAGACACCGGCACTCGAACAATCCTTATGCACACGAATCAAGATCAATCTTCGCAGCTCAAATGGAAAACACTTAATCGCCAGAGCAGCGAGCAAGGTGAACAATTAAGTCAAAATGATGTTTAAAATGCCCAAATCCGCCCATATACGCATCTGAGCAAAGGTACCTTGGTTATTAATGAGCGACAAGACACTTCTGACAAATCCAAAAACTCGAGCCCAAAACAGAATTTCGGAAAATCACAAGATACGCGGAAATCCGGATGGACACAAATTTCGCAGAAATGCAGAAATCGGGAATATAACGGAGCTCGGGATTTTGGTGCAGACCGGGAAAATCCGCTAGAACCGGAAAATCCCGGATTTAGGCAGAAACCCGGATTCGGAGAATCCAGCCAGAAACGGACAAAGAACCAGGGCCCGGGAAAATCCGCCGGAGCTGGAAAATCCTAGAGTTAGGTGAAAACCCGAATTTTGCTTAAAACCCAATTTCAATCAATTCCAGCCTCAAGGCAAGGTTAAAGCTAGCAAGATCAACGTGTCAAGACCTCAAAAGATAAATCCAATAAAACCGAAGGTCAAAAGGCATTAAAAAAGAGGGTCCCCACTCCAAGTGGGGCGTGTGTGCAAAAATTGCACAACAGTTAGGTTGGCATAAGTAGGTGATTAAGGTTGTGCAAATGCATGATTAGATGAATTAATGATAGATTAGAGGCATGTGGGAGATTATGGAGGATGTGACCCAAATGATGATTATGGGTGTGCACATTCTAATCACATATTAATTAAATTAATGTAGATTAAAGAGGATTATGGAGGATGTGACATGAGGAGAGAGAAAATGATGGATTAATAATTGATTTAATTCATTTGGGATAAAGTGACTAAATTAAATAAATTGGGGTATTTATTTAAGTTAGAGATGAAAGGGGTAAGGTATTTAATTGATTTATTAAATACCTTAGGGGACATTAGGATGCAAGGAAATATTAATTAAATAATAAATAATTTAATTAATGTGGATGAGGGACGCAAGATAGAGGAATGCAAGGGTGGATTTGATCACCATATGGGAGTGGTCAAATTCAGGTGTCTACATTTTTCCCCTCTTCAAAATACTGTTAGAATGACAATGTTTCAAAGAAAAATAAAACACAGACAACTCGATGGAAGAAAAGGATGCTAGACGATGCCTCGGTATCGCAGGGAAGTGGATAGGAAGGAAAAAATTGAAAAAATATGGTAGGGTATGGCCCCTCGAGAGGGTAGCTGGGGAAGAAAAGGGGCCTTGGGCGACTTCTTGATATGGAGAAATGGAGGGTACCACATGAAAGAGCTCAAAAAACCATGAATAATGGCTTTTGAATAGAGGAAACCAAACAAACGGGGTGTGAATGGTAGCTGTCAGAAGAAAGGGGTGAATGAATTAATAAAAGGCTTATTAAAGGGTAAAAATTACCCAAAAATTAAAAGGCTAATTAGGTGCAAAAAGTGAAAATTATATATAGTAAATTAGAAAACTACTATTCACCTAATTCTCATTTGCACACTTGGCACTGACTAAATGAAAGAGAGAGAGAGAAAGCGAGTGACGAGTATGGCTGATGGGGTGAGCGGTGATAAGGGGTTCATGGACGATGATCTGATCCATTGTGGTGAGGAGGTGCACCAGTTCTACTATTATCGAGCGGTATCGTGCCAGGTAAGACTCTGATCGCTCACTTGTGATTTGGATTTGAATTTTTAAGCACATTTTAAATTTTGGGTCAAGTAGACTAGGGCATGAATTTGCCATGGATGGGTAGATTTTCCCTTCTGATAAGAAAATTCACCTATCTGGAAGGATCGATGAAAAAATGGGAAAACTCGCACTTCACAGGGGTAGATGCACTAGGGTAGGGGCAATTGCGAAATTGCCTTTGTGAGGAAAAGGTGAACCTGCACAATGTCAGGGAGAAAATGAGAATAGGCAAGCAAATGCAAAATTTCCAGAATTAGGAAAGGGTGAATGCAAAATCAGCCAAAAGGGAAATAGGCAGATGCGAATCAGCCCTTTGGGGAGAAGGGCGAATTTGAATTCTCCACTCGGGGGTAAAGAGACACAGGGGTGAGTGCAAAGTTTCCCATCGGGGAAAAGGGTGAATGCGAATACGCCTCTGAGGAAAAGACAGGTGGATTCACGCTTGCATAAGAAAGGAGCAGGTTCACTAGGGAAATAGGCGAATTCATGAAAGGACAACAAAAGGTTGAGTGTGCTAGCTGGATAGGTGAATGCGCTGGAAAGAAAAAAAGTGTGAACTCGCCTTGCACAAAGGCGAATTTTCTAGACCGGGTTAGCGATGAAAATGACAAGAAAGAAGAATGAAATGTTAGAAAATCTGAAAAACTATTCTGCATGGATGCAAAACTTTGACACATTGAGGATGTGGGAGAGACATTCAGTGGTGCTAGAGGTGACACACAGGGTGATGAATTCCCATGCCCATGGATCACTTGCATAGTCGGGATCGCTACACATGTTGGTGTATCCCAACATTCGAGTGAATCGAGGACTATTGACCACACTAATGGAGAGATGGAGCTTAGAGACATCCACCTTCCATCTCCCAATAGGGAAGATGAAAGTGACTCTAGAGGATGTGTGGAGGATTTTGTGATTTCCCATCCGAGGGCACTTGATCAATTGGACCCGCAACTGATCAGTGGACATGAGCCTACAAATTGTGTTTGGACAACTTGAGTTGCCTATCTAGGGAGGGAGTTGGATCTAGACGCATGCTGGGGATTGCAGGTACCAGCCCTACCATTATACCTTTGCGGCTTGATAAGCAAGATTTTTTTACCAGACAGGAGTGGATGCTTTTATTGCCTCAAGGTGATTGAGGTTGTTAGACACATTTTGGAGCGGTGAGAGGGGAGTTCACGTGGGGAGCATGCATGCTAGCTTAGTTATATCGAGATATGCATGTCGTTTGTTACAAACGAGCACTGAGCATCACCCATGTGACACTACTCTAGGTATGGGAATAGGAGCACATCATTGTTGCTAGACTAGATATTCTTATTACTAGTGTGAGAGATGAGACATTACATATAGCCTACTGGTGGGGGACATAGTATGGCTAGAGGATTCATTATTAGGTAGTTGGTGATTTGGAGGGATGGCAGTGGAGACTGGATGGGTTGAGGATAGATGATATCACATGGAGACCCTACATGGAACGATGCTTTCAGGGATGGAGGGATGATGACAGGAGGTGGAGGGGATACTTTTTTTTAGTGTGTTACCTGATTGAACGAGATCTGTATATTATGGAGTTACATAGACCTGACAGGATTACAAGGCAATTCAGAATACAGTAGGATATTCTTGCAGGACCACATAGGTTCCATCGAATCACTAGGGAGCCAACAATGATATGGGAAGAGCCGATTACTATAGAGTATGCATGATAGATGTGGGATATAGTCCCATTGACATAGTACCCATGGAGAGGAAGGCCAATAGACATAGGTACCACTGTATGATATGCTACATGGTGGGAAGAGGGGAGACCATGGTGGATCATGATAGTGCAGTCGATTGTGGGAGCCCTAGGATTTGGATCTGATGATGAGAGAGAGCTGGAGTGACCGTAGAGGAGGAGGAGAGCTAATAGGAAAAGGAGAGGAGATGGGGATGTGGAGATGTTGTAGGCGAGGGAGAGAAGTAGGAAATGGACATGGAGGAGGATGCCCTAGAGGTGCATCCTTTAGCTATAGTACCCTACGTACCACCATCACCAGAAGATCCCACCATTTTATTGATAGGAGCCCTAGCTAAGCTAGGAATTGTAGAGCATAGACTGAGAGAGTCAAAGGTAGATAGGGATAGGCTACAGAGGGAGGTAGAAAAATTATAGTCTTTAATGAGGGATGGAGACAAGGATTATGGGGCCCTAGCAAATGAGGCGTCACTGAGGGTATAGGAGGCCCATATAGAGAGAGATGATCTAAGGAGGTAGGTTTTAGAGTTGCAGAGGGGTATGGAGGAGGTTAGGAGGGAGAGGGATGAGCTCTGAGATAGTGCATAGTGTGTTGAGGTTACCATGGTACATGCAAGGGGATTGCTTGAGAGGGTGGAGATAACAAAGGCCCAGATATAGGCATTACAGGGTGAGCGGGATGCAGTAGCACGAGAGATATCTTGGCTGCAGGCATAGGTATAGTAGATGCGGCTAGCCTAAGAGGCATGGGAGAGTGAGAGGTGGTACCTAAGTGGGATACGAGACAAATATCAGATAGAGCAGGACTTGGTGAGAGCATAGATAGCGGAGGTGGCAGATGCCAGGATAGAGGTGGGCTACTACATGTTTACATATCATTAAGCTATCCCAGATCTGATATGGGGGGTGTTGCCATATGTTAGAGCAGTCCCATAGATGCCAACACCGTCACACTCAGGGGTGACACACACACAAGGATATAGAAATTTCCATGAGACTCCCCCCGAGGCAGATGTTCGGTGCTAGACTCCCTACAGAGGTTAGATGTCGGCAGCTAAGGTTAGATAGGAGAGTGGATACATGATACATATTTTGATAGGTACAGAGTGGATATGCAGGATACAAAGACAGAGGCTACAAACTCCTTAGCACAAATTAGACAAGGATTATTTGATTCATTGATTCTTTCATTCTTTATTCTTTATTCATTTAGGAGATGTAGTCTTTGCATTAGATCAGAGCTCTATACTTGTATCTTATTTGATGGGTTTCGATGGACATTATGATGGACTTATTATGGACTTTTATGATCGTTTATTATGGAATATAATGGGTATGATGGACATGGTATATTTTTGGTATTTATATATGATATGCGATGGACATTGTCAACACTATATGGTTATTATGTGATGACATGGATATTTACTACTATGCTCATGTGTATGATAATTATGATCATGATGTATGTATGTGATTATGATGATTTATGTTTATGTCTATGTGGATGATATGGATTGTATGCATTATGTCTAACTCTTTGTGATGCAGGATGAGATGAATGATTTATGATTTTATATGCTATGGATATGATACTAATTATTTGTGATGCAGATGGCCATAAATATGTTTAGACAAAAACTTATTCCTACAATGGATATGTTTAGAAATCCTTGTGATTGATTCAACAAATGTGATCCTGAAATGTCAATAAGCTCATATCACATGGATATCTGTGTTGTACACTATACAATGAAATTTTCTTTTAATTTTAGTGGGAAAAATTTCTAGGCATATTATTATGATTTGATTATATGGATGTGTAATTATGATATGGATAAATGTAATGCAATGCAATGTATATGTGGTGGAATGGACCAATATAGTAATGCAATGAAATGATAATGAAATGGAATAAACTTAAGATGCTTAGAATAACCAATCTAGCTTAATCTAAACAAATTAAAATGGATATGAAAATGATAATGCGATGGGATGAAATGATATCAAATGAACTTAAGATGCTTAGAATAACTAATCTAGATTAATCTAAACAAATTAAAATGGATATGAAAATGACAATGCAATGGATATGTGATGCAAATGAACCTAGATGAACAATGATAAGTGTGGAAATGCATCACATAACAAGATAAAGGATGATGGGTGTGATAATGCACCTGTCAAAACCATAATAATCTTGAGAGGAAGAATAGGTGGATGAATAACATTTACATAGCCAAAATCACTAACCATAGGCTAGGGGAAGAATAGGATGAGGGAGATGCAATGTAATGTGATGATAGATGAAATGCAAACCTAATACCATTTTTCCATTTGAGGAGCACTAATTTTTTCTATAGAATAAGACATGATACGTTAGGGTATGAAGAACCAAGGAAGATAAGTGTCAAATGCAAAAAACAAACATAATAAACAAGGAGGCTATCCCAACACCCCAAAGCCAGGGGATTTGGTCAGGCTAGGTATTGGGATAACCACGAGCACAAAGGATGCCCCAGCATAACACAAGACCATGGGAATCTTGGTGGGTACTACGTGGGACAACCAAGAATACAAGCACAAATAAAAGATCAAGATATGCCACTATGTTTACTTGTCAAAGCGTATAATGATATGATGGATCATGGTGACCTTGGAAAGATACAATAGGAAGCCCAAATGATAAACAAGAGCCAAAAGCATCAAAAGATCACAATAAATTTCAAATATCCTTTTCTAGAGGATCAAAAGGGTGGATGGGATTGATGTGATCTGATTAGGAAGGATATATCCTATTAAGACCAAAGATGGAGGATAGATCATGTAATCAACATGAGTTAGGATACTCAAAACTGATTGGACCTCAAGAGACTAACATATTTTGTATGTTAGGAACCAGATAGGTAGGGATACACTTGATGACATGACATGACAACAAGACACACCCTCAAGACCTTGGGGCTCGAGGGCTGATTAGAGATTAGCCTTTCCTACGTGAAAGCACAAAATCCTCGTAGTTCGATAAAAGATTGATGACTGACCATGGATAAAAGTAGAAAAAGGACATTGGTGACCTTGATGGATGAAAAGGATCATATGGAAAAATTCCTCGAGGATGATCAAATGATTGACCTTTCCTGCGTGAAAGTGCAAGGGCAACGTAGTTTGAAAAAATGGACCAAGGACAAGATGGGACCTAATGTTGACCAACATGATGAAGGATCCTAGATGAGGACATGAGACTAACAAATGACACCGACACACAAACGAAAAAAATATTAGATTTAGGATAAAAGCTCAAGATGGTGGATAGCTGATTTGAATCATCCAATGCTTGACCAAAATATACCAAGTGACAGATAAGCAAATGTTGATGGGAGGATGAGATTGATAGGATGTGCGGATAGGATGTGAGGATAGTATGGAAGGAAGCATAAAGTAACTAAGATGCAAGGTAGAAAATGATTAATCCCTCTATGAATGGTTCCTGTCACTAGGTTTTCATCAAACATACTTATCCAAGGCACCATCAAGGGTGGTTTTGACCATAGGATAGATTATTTCTCTTTACTAATTTTTAGATTTTTTTTAAATTTTTTGATTTTTTTGTATTTTTGATGATTTTTTACTTTTTTTGGGTATTTTTCTAGGTAGGATAACCTAGCTGACTTAGGTATAAAACCTCTTCAGGTGCATGATGTTCATTGGCTCCTCCATAGGTTCCCCCTTAGGTGTAGCAAGCTGATATTCCCCATAACTATATTTAGCTATGAAAACATAATGACCCAACCAATTGGCCTGAAACTTTCCTTTGTTGTCTCAATCTTGTTGGGTGCATTGATTGTCCTTGAGGACTAGACCACCAACATTGAATTGGTGGGGTTGAACCTTCTTATTGTAGCTACTCCTAAGAGGATGCTGCTACACTTGGAGATGATTGTAGGCCTTGATGCACTTTTCTTCCAGGAGTTCCAGTTGACTTAACCGTGTGACTCAAGCATCTTCATCACTAATGAGATTCTTCAGAGAGATTCAAAGTGATGGGATCTCAACCTCAAATAGCAAGACAGTGTTGGCGCCATAGATGAGAGAATATGGGGTGGCACCAATGAGAGTGTGGATGGATGTGTGTTATGCCCAAAGGCTAGGATGGAGATGTAGGTTCCAATCATGACTAGTACTGATGACTGCCTTTTTAAGGATCTTGATAATCATTTTGTTGGTTGGTTCAGCTTGGCCATTACCTTGAGCATAATAAGGGGTGGACCAACGATGTTTGATATGGTATGTCTCGCACAAGGATTTCATGTACTGGTTTTTGAATGGCTTACCATTGTCAGTGATGATGGTGGAGGGAATTCCATATCTGCAAAAAGTATGGAAAAGGATGAGTTTGGAGATCTGAATACCTGTGATTTGGGAGAGCAAAATTGCTTCCACCCACTTGGTGAAGTATTCAGTGGTAGTGATGATGAATGTATGGCCATCAAATGACGGAGGATAAATCTTTCCGATTAAGTGGAAACCCCATTGTGAAAAAGGCCAAGGAATAATGATAGGCTATAGGTCTTGTGTAGGAGCACGGATCAAATCTGTAGGTTGCTGGCATTGTAGACATTGCTTTATGAACTCACAAGTGTCATGTTCCGGAGTGGGCCAATAATATCATGCTCTTAAAATATTCTTTTCTAGGGCCATTCCATTAGGGTGAGACCCACAAAAACCACTATGCACATTGTTTAATGCAACACAAGATTCTAATTCCTTAAGACACCGAAGGAGAGTTCCATCATACCCTCTACGATAAAGTGTATCTCCTACGATGACATAGCGAGAAGTGTGTTGGATAAATGATTTGTGTTGATTGTAGGTAAGGTCAGGTGGTAAGATGTTGTCATGGAGGTAAGTGTAAATGTCATGGTACCAGGGTGATTCAGGACCTATGATATCACACACCATCTCATTATTAGGGACATCATATGCTAGGATTAGTAGTTTTCCAATGAGGAACTCAAAATCTGTTCGATCCTTAGGTATGTCGATGAGGGAACCAATTGTAGCCATTGCATCTGGTGCCTTGTTCTAGACTCTGGGAATCTTTTCAACTGAATTGAGGTGAAATATTTCTTAAAGTCATCCACCATGTATTTGTAAGGAAACATCTTGTCATGTTTAGTTTGAAACTCTTCATTGACCTGTTTGATTATCAATTGAGAATCGCCAAAGACATGTAGATGGGTGATGTTTCATTGGATTGTGATTCTTAGGCTAGTGATGAGAGCTTCATATTCTGTGATGTTGTTTGTGCATGGAAATTATAGCATGAATGAATTTTGGATATAGTCACCTTGAGGAGTGAAAAATAAGACACCTACACTAGCTCCATTATGTGTATATGACCCATAAAAATAGAGTGTCTGTGTATCTATTTCTGAGACTGTAAGGACACCTTCATCAGGAAACTCTGCTACTAATGGATATGCATCCACCAAAGGAGCTTCAACCAATTTATTTTCTATTACTTGTCCCTTTATTTCCTTACAGTCCACTTAATCTATTTTAAACTCGCTGAACAACATGACCCACTTGGCCATACAACCAATTAAAGTTTTGGATAACAGATAATTTAGTGGATCAAATTTTGATACTAGCTTGATGAGGTGACTAAGCATGTAGTGACAAAGCTTTTATAAAATGAAGACCACTGCCATGCAATATTTTTCCATTGGGGAATAGTTGAGTTCATAACCCACCAATGTCCAGCTGATATAATAGATTGCACACTCTTTAGAGGACTCATCATGTTGTGCTAGTAATTTCCCCATTATAACATCCGTAGTTGAGATATATAACAGGAGTGGTTTTCCTGGAATGGGAGGCATTAGGATGGGTGGATGAGCCAAGTACTCCTTAATCTTGTTGAAGCCTTGCTGACATTCTGGATCCCACTTGAAGGTGGTGCCTTTATGTAGGAGATGTGTGAATGATTGACATTTGTCAACAAGTTGGGCTATGAACCACCTGATGGACTATAGATTCCCTTGAAGGTTCCTTAATTGCTTGAGATTGCGTGGTGGGGGAATTTCCATTATTTCCTTGACCTTAGTTGGATATACTTCAATACGTCTCTTGGAGACTATGAAGCCCAATAACTTTCCATATGTGACATCAAACACACACTTGTTTGGATTGAGACATGACTTATATTTCTCTAGCCATTCAAATATTAAATTCAGGATCATGGGATGCTCTTATCTGGTCTTGGACTTCCCTACCAAATCATCAACATAATTTTCCATTATGATATGGATGAGATCATGGAAGATAACAATCATTGCACATTGATAAGTTTCCCCTACATTTTTGAGACCAAATGGCATGACATTATAGTAGAAGGTGCCCCAAGGAGTGGTGAAGGCAGTTTTATGTTGATCTTCAGGTGCAATTTGGATTTGATTATAGCTGAAAAATCCATCCATAAGAGATAACATGACATGTCCTGCTATGAGATCTACCAACATGTCAATGTTTGGAAGAGGGAAATCATTCTTTGGGAAAGCTTTGTTAAGATCCCGAATGTCTATAAAAATTATGATATTCCCATTTGGTTTGGTCACAGGCACTATGTTGGATATCCATTCAGAATAATCAATAGGTCTTATGAACCCAACCTCTATCAGTTTCTCCAATTCTTTCTTGACGAGAAAGGCCACTTGGGGATGCATTTTTCTTATCTTTTGTTTGACAAGTTTGGCATCCAGATGAACATCGAAATGGTGTACAACCAATGCAATAACTAATCCTAGCATGTCTGAATAGGTCCATGCAAAGTTGATGATTCCTTCCTTTAATAGGTTGACATTGATAGGATACTCTTCCTCTAACAATGATTTGGCTATGTAATTGATTTTGGGGCCTTCTTCTATTCCCAAATTGGCTTCTTGCATCTCCTTAATCAAGATGGAAGACCTCTTGGAAAGATGAGTTCCAACAAGGGGAAGATGAACATCCCCATTCTCCAATGCCTCATCGAGGTTTTCATTGTCGGATACACCCTTTATTTTGACTTTTGATGAGTCAGGAAGTGCCTCAGAGAGATTTTCACTAGATGACCCTTTTTTGTTTTGTTTCTTTTTACTTTTATAGTGAGGGTGTTCATCTTCCCCCAATCCCATTAGATGCACGTAAGTTTCCACTAAAGGAAAGGTTTCAATAGGCACACTACCTTGTAAGCCCCAATCAATGAGGTCAGGATGACGAAGGGAAATGATAATGGTAAAGATGGATAGATAGTCAAATAGGGAAGGGAGATCACTGTCATTGTATGCAAGTATGATGGCCTCTTCTTCCGATACGTTGTCAAGGAAATCATTATCCAAATTGACATTGTTTGAAGTGCTAGTGGATGTTGTGGGACCCTTTTTCTTTTTATCATAGCCTAAGCCCAAATTTCTAGGTCACACACGTGTGTCAATAGGTTGTAATCATCCCTGTTTTTATACACCAAGACCCCCCATGATAATTGTATTTTTCAACTAACTTGGACACATGAGGATAAGCATCTTGAAAATAATCAATGAGAGGGGTGAGGGCTTGAGTTCTTCCCCATAGATCCACTAACTGATATCATCATCTAGCTAATTTTGTCGTGTTATAGGGGATCAAAAAGTCTTAGATCCCATGTTCTTAGAGCTGAGTTTTATTGTCTTCTCTTCTTCCTTTGGTGTAGACTGAGAAGGTTGGCCATAGGTACGAGGAGACAGAGGCATGGTAGCCAAATTTAGAGTCGTGTGCATCTCATATTCACCACAACCTTTTTCTATGATCTGGACCTTGGTGATAGTGGATTTAGATGCAATGGATAGAATGGATGATGTGGTGGATGATTGGTTGGAAGATGATGCTTGAGGTGCCCCCACTTCAACTCTTGGGAAATAGTGGGAGTGGGGGAAGGAAGCTTCTAAAGCATGAAAATATTAAAAAGGTTGCAGATCTGCATGTATGGTTACTTCCATCTCATTGAATGGGAATTTTAGGCATTGATTGTAAGTAGACGAAATGGCCTGCATGGCATAGATCCAATATGGGTGTCCAAGAAGAAGGGTGTATGGGAGGTCCAGATCAAGGACATGGCATGTTGTGTACTACACAATAGGGTCAACCTAAATAGGAAGACAAATGATTCCTTCATAGTCTCTTTCTGTGTTGTCATAAGCTTTGATGGTGATAGTCTGATTATTCAAGTCAGCATGGGTATACCCTACCTATTTTATGAACTTTAGTGTACAAAGTTTGAGGGAAGATCCATTATCTACCATGACCCATTTCACCTTATGACGGGCTACAAGGACTTCAATGTGAAGAGGGCGGTTATGGTTTGAATCGATTGAAGGCATATCATTTTGACTAAAGCCCAGTTGATATGTGGATGAAAAATGTCCTACTAAGGCTTGAAATTGAGTAGGATCTATATCATTGGGCACGTGTATGCTGAAGAGCTTTTGTGAGGATTTCTTGATGGAAAGGGGAATAATTGAGCAAATCAAAGATGGATATTTGAGTAGGAGTCTTTCTTAGATGATCAAGAATATTATATTGGGAGGTCACAGGAGCTGGTTGGGATGACATGGAAGGTCTAGGAATGGATATGCCGGTGTAACGTGTAGTAACAACATATTGCAGGTCTTTGCCTTTAACACAAACCATGGATATGCGGGGATCTACCTGGATAATGCAAATAAATATACCATAATAGTTATAGGGCACATTCTTGTAGCTGACATTATTGGTGTTATTATTTTGATTGTTGCTATTTCTAGGCCCATGATTAGTATTAGAGGTACTGGGATCTTGATTGTGCTTGGGGAAAGCATTTTGATATATTTGTAGTTGGGCATTGGACGATGTCACTTGATTAGCATCCACTACTATGTCACCTCGATCTATAAGATCTTGGATATATGTTTTAAGTCCCTGACACTTGTTAGTGGAATGACCTTTGGTTTTGTGAAAGTCACAGTACTCATTTTCCCTATACTAGGTGGGTTTTGGTTTTGACTCGTCAAAGGGCTTAGTCACAGGATAGGTAATTGGGTAGCTCGCCTGAAGTAGCCTGTTGAAAAATGCACTTAATGGTTCTCCCAAAGGAGTGAATGAGAATTTATTGTTCCCTTGATTTTGTTGATTGGAATTTTGGGGAGGATGAGGTGCACCCTATGGCACTGATATGATGTTGGCGATCGATTGTTGATTAGGGACATATTGTGACCTTTGTGAGATGTTGGCTACCTGGACATGTTTGGTATTAGTGACACCATCATTGACAGTGTTTTTATTTTTATTCCTGTAGCAGGACTTATCTCCGGACAACTTATCTTTATTTGGGTTATAGATTTTGACTTGTCCCTTAGCAATGGGTGCCCTCTCAATGATAGTGCCTTTTTCTATGACCTCTGAAAAGGTTGTGACACAATGAAGATTAAGATTATGTGCCATGTCAGAATGGGAGTTTGCAATGAAAATGGTCGCCATGTTCTTCTCACTGAGATGGGATTTTAGATGACTAGCCAAGGCACACCACCTTTGTAGGTAGCTTGCAAAGGTTTCTCCCTCATGTTTTTCTTTTAGGAGATCTAGAGTATCAATGTCCTCCAAGTTAAAGGTGAAGTGTGATGAATTTTTCTAAAAGATTTGTGAAAGAAGAGATGGACCCCTTTGGAAGACCCATAAACTAGTCTATATCTATCCCTGTTAGACTCCTAGGGGATAATCGTAGAAGATAATTGTCATTATGTAGGACTTCTTGGAAATGTGTGTAGAATTCCAACAGGTGGTTTCTTGGGTCACTCTTTCCTTTTTATTTATCAAACTTCAAAATTTCAAAGTGCTTAGGAAAGGGGACAAGTGAGATGGAGGGATCAAATAGATAGGGACAAATTTCTTCAAATGTTAAAGACTTTTAAGATGTCCCTGCTTGCAAGTCCTTTAAGGCAGATTTTATCTCTTCCCACTCCTTATTGACAGGTGTGGATGACGAAGGATTGGTCGGATTGGACTAGTTGAGAGGGGAATATTGTTGATATGACGTGGATGGTGTTAGGGTGGTTTGATCGTACGATGGAAGAGGTGGATACAAAGGGGTTTTCTAGTATTGATTAGGATATGTGGATTGGAGATTGGCGTAAGATTATTGATATGAAGGTGGTGCTTGAAAAGATGAGGATGAGGCACCTTGCTGATATAATGGTTGGGCTTGGTAATACAAGGAGGATGCACCCTACTGATATGATGGTTGTTGTTGGGAATAATATGGATTAGATTGGTAATTATAGGTAGTTTTTTGTTGGGAAGCATATGGAGGCTATTGAGGAATAGACTATTGATAGTAGGGATTTTGTTGTGATTGATGGGTATTTGTATAGGATGGTTGCTGTTGGGATTGTTGGGGATTATAATAAGGATAATTGGGATTAGGATTGGATGTGATGGAATACATGGTATACATGTTTTTTAGGTGATACAGGTATTGGGAAGTAGGGTTTCCTGTCATTTGTTGGAAGGATTGATGTGATTGTGTTAGGATGTGTCTATGCTAAGGTGGTTGTTGGTAAGATGGTGGCTGTTGATAAGGAGATCAAGATGGGATTTGAGGTTGTTGAGGGACTTGCAGTTGGTGCAGAGGTAACTGATAGGATGACATCTATTGGTGAGAAGGGATCTACGATTGGTGAGGGGGTTGTGATGGGATATTTTGTGGTTGGTGTGGAGGTTGTTGTTGATGCTATGACATAATCTGTGCATGATGTGGGGGTTGTGAAGGAATTGAGGTATGTTGTGGAGGTTGAGATGGAATCGTGGTATGTTGTAGAGGCTAATATGGAGGTTATTGATGAGGCGGTTGCTATGGAGGTGCCTACAACAGGTTACACTAAGGTTGATGCGAAGATGGGATATTTCCTTGAGGCAATTGTTGAGATGTGAATGGAGGTGGTGGTAAGTTTGATGTGGGTGTAGACCCAAGAGGTGGAGGTGGTGCGACAAAAGGATTTCCCCTAGTATTCTCTAGTATTTGACCCAGTTGGTTTGGTGGAAGAGGTGGTGTAGATGGTATAGGAGTTGAGCTTTGTGGGATGTTCATGCTTGGCAGATTGGGAGGACCTTGTGGCATACCGAGACCAAAAGGATTATTAGGATCGAGGCCTTGGGGATTGGTAGGATCAGGCGGTGCACCCATAACCAAGATTGGAACCCAAGGAGGTGGTATAGAGGGTATTACTTGATAAAGTACAACATTTCCAAATGTAGATAGTTACCAACCCTCTTGTGGTGGACCTTGGGGGATGTACGAATTATCGAGATCATTCTAAAAACCTTGAGGATCTTGCAGCACAGAGGTGCAGGATGTGTTATGTTGACATATTTTGATAAGTCAAACCCCGACGGTGGCTTGAAACCTTTTAGGAGTAATGTGGCGAGGATTGTATCCCCATGCTCATTGAGGAGATGATTCGTCATATGGACATTGATGAGATTTTTAAGATATTCGTCTACTGTGACCTCAGGTTGGTTGACCATGCTTTCATCAAGAGGAGATGTGGTGTTAGCCTCAGTGTTAGATTGTGATGAGCCACCATTGGTGGGTTGATCCTTAGGAATGTGAGGTTGCACACCTTGGAGCTATTGTTCTTCCATGAGTTTCTTTGCTTGTGATTAGGTGGTGACGGGCATGAAAATGAAAAAATACCAAGTGACTAAGATGATGCTAAGCTCTAGGATGCACTTAAATGATGACACAAATGATCAATAAAGGATTGACTGGATTAAATGATTGATTGATTAGACAATTAGATGAGATGATTTGGATAAATGGTGAGATTAGATTCGATTAGGTTGATTGATTGGATTGGATTGATGAGATGGAATCTAAACCAAGTTCAGGGGTTTAACTAGGTGACGTGTGATGTTGATGATCATATTAGATTGCAAAAAAGATGATTAAAACACCAAATCTACCTCAATATGGAAGTAGATTGATTGGGTCGTGAGTGATTACTGACTGAAGAAGGATAACAATCCTAAGTGTGAATAATGATGATAAGAATCAGAAACCTAAGTCAACTTGGATAAAAATCCCTCAAATGAAGTCTAAGAAATTGGGATTGATGAACCGATGATGGATATGCAGTTTAGAAATTTCCTAAGATGCACCTATATGATTTGATTGACGAATTGATGAATTTTCGAAAATGCAGACGGACTAAAATGATAATTATGGGGAGACAGGTGGTGATAAATTTTTTTTGATCATGGCAATGGACTAAAA
The DNA here is from genome assembly GCA_007258455.2 of Sequoia sempervirens. Taxonomy (NCBI): domain Eukaryota; kingdom Viridiplantae; phylum Streptophyta; class Pinopsida; order Cupressales; family Cupressaceae; genus Sequoia; species Sequoia sempervirens. Next base: position 251,025,815 of record VDFB02270651.1, on the reverse strand, counting down.
AAAAAAAGGCTTTCAGTGACCCAAACGAATAAATCTTGGGTGTTTTGTATGGGAAGTGCATTCACCACTATGTCACACAAATTCACCCTTCTAGGTGATGAGATCACCTATCTAAGGGATAGCAAAATTTCCTCTTTATACTACAATTTCACCTATTTAGGTCACAAAATCGCCCTTCTAAGACACAAGATCACCTAAATCTTTGGATGCTAACAGGAAATGGGCAGACACGGGAGAGAAGATCGCCTATTTAAGGATCACACTTGCCTCTTTTTAGGACACATGATCACCTATATCTTCAGAAACCAAAAGGAAATAGGCATAAATGACATGCAAAATCACCTATCTAATGATCAGGATTACCCCTTTCTTGAGATGTATGGTCGAGGAATGAAAACACTTATTATGGGATTGCCTATCGAACAAGTGGGATCACCTATGTATTGGATTGTACAGAAAAGGATGGTACGAACAGACTCGAGATCGCTGTTGTGGACAATAGGTTCGCCTATTCTAGCAGATGTACGGACAGGGATAACTCAGACAATAGGTTTTCCCAAGAAGCTGATAGGATCGCTTATTCTAAGGGAACAGGTGGACTTGATAGGTACAAACTAGATACAAACTAGCCTAAGAGGATAGTAGGATCACCTGTTCAGGGAACAGGTGGATGTGGGGTCACCTAACTAAGGGACCCACCAGCAAATTCACCCCTGACAAAGCAAACTCGTGTAAGGGATGACCTAGACCAGACTCGAGACATGAAAATTCCCCTTTTAGGGCAAGATCGCCTATCCACAATGAAAATTCACCTCTGTGGGAAGCAAACTCACGATTGAGGGTAGTGATAGACTATGGAAAATGAAAAAAACATGACAGAAAAAAGCAGAATGGCTAGACCAGGGAAAACTTTAGTGGCGAATCTTTGCCAATTGGTGAATTCTAGGAATTAGCCAAGTTGAAATTGGCAAATTTCTTGCACCTAATAGGGTGTCCAAATCACTCGGATTTTTTGAACTATAGGTCCAATGCATGTCCATTCGCTAATGAGTTTTTTTATGAGGCATATTTGAGAAAGAAATTTTCCATTGTCAAACTACGCATTTCAATTGGAGTGACTAATATTTTCACCTAGAATCCCAAAAGCATTTAATAAAACACCTACATATTTGCCAATACTATTAAAACAACATTGTATTAGGACCCATTTCGCATATTAAAATTTATAAATAGTTGCTTGTGAAGACCCATTTCGCTAATTAAAATTTATAAATAATTTCTTATGAGGACCTATTCGCCAATAACATTAAAAAATAATTACATTTGAGGAAATATTTCGCCTTGAAAATTACAACTTATCATTGTATAAGCACGCAAGTTTCGCGAAATTTTTAATATACCATTTAAGAATCCCGCAAAACTGACCAAATATGGAATCATGGATTGATATAAATACAATTGAAAGTGTCATTTATTCTTACAATTTTTTTTCGGTTTTGAGGTTCTACTTCTTGATATGAAAGTCAGCGAAAGTTGAAAACGTAGACTTAAAGGTGAGTGATCATTTCTTCATAGTGTTATTAGATATAATAATAAGTTCTCTTTATCTCTTTTCCATTCTTGCTTCAGTCTTAAAGATGATATTGAGTAGGGAATGGGATCTATATTATTATTCTTTGTCCTTAAACAAGACATTTTTTTCAAGTTTTCATTCAAGATTTTGAAGTGAGAGATGAATATGTCGAGCGACTTGAGTAGTACGGGTAAGGCTCTTGTCGCTCCTCGAGGTGGTGAAGAGACTCTTGCTTCTCCTTAGACTCCTATCGCTCCTTAGGGTGGTAAGGCTCCTGCCGCTCCCCAGGGTGGTAAGGCTCCTACTGCTCCTCAGGGTGGTGAAGAGACTCCTGCCTCTCCTCAGGCTCCTTAGTGTGGTGAAGAGACTCCTGCTGCTCCTCAGGGTGGTGAAGAGACTGGGAGGCCATCAAAACGCCAAAAACTTAGACATACCATACAGTCTTACTTTGGAATTTCCAAATCTTCTGATCCATTAGGTAAAGATGGAGCTACATCATCAACTCTTCCACCAAATATTGGTAGCATTTGCAATACCTCATCGCCACTAGAAGGTCAAGTTGAGATTGTCATTGATTTAAATCAAAATGCATTAAATCAAGATGACAATACCATAGAAAATTTCCCAAGGGATACCATGGGCCTGGTTAGCCAGAATGAGATAATTGACTTGGATGAGGATGATGATGTTGGTAGCAAGAAAAGAAGAAGCAAATAGAAAATGGGGCATGAGTGGGAAATGATAAGGAATTTTCAATTTGGTTGGTTGTCAAAGTACCCATTCATGGTACCAGTGGGGATTAACAATGCAAATGATATTGAAAAGGAAACATTGGACAAATGTAAGATTTGTAGTTGGAAATGTGGAAGAGCCAAGATTTTGCAACTAAAGATTGACACTATAGAAAAGCATATCGATAAATTTTATGAAAAAAAATCATAGACAGAAAGGAAAAAAAAGTTGTTTGATGGAAATCAAAGGAAGAATGTCTTCATGTTAGGTATGCTGCGGATTATGAAGAGCATGAAAAAATAATGTCAAACATTGCTGCATGTAAAGGTACACTTGAGGCTCAATTTGGAAAAGCAATGGAAGTAGAAATTATGTCAAAAATTGTTCAGATGAGTGTTGTTATTCATATTTTGTCTAGAGGGCATCCTATGATAGACTACCTAGAATATTCTGGTTTATTATCTTTTTTGAATGTTCCTCACTATCCCTTGTCACATTGGTCAGTAAATGTTGGATGGGAATGGGAAAACTGTCTTGCTACAGTTGAAAAGGAAGAATTAAAGGAGAAATTAAAAGAGTTAAATTTCATTGCATTATCTTTAGATGAAGTTATTGAGGTACAAAATACTTCTTGGGTCTGTATGCATTTTTATACTATAGAACAACATGTTCGCCAAGATCATCTTCTCTATGTTCATAAAATGAAGGATAGTTCAACATCACAAAATATATTTGAACTAGTCAATAAATATTTGAATGAAATTGTAAGTATGGATGAGTTGACAAGTGCCAAAAAGTTGGTGTGTGTAGGAGTTGATGGAGCTACAGTGATGCAAGGTCAAAGGACCAGTGTTTGCACAAAGTTACAAACTACTTGTGCACCATACATGCTTGGCATTCACTACATGGCCCACAAAATGAATTTAGAATTCAAAATTGTAAGCAAGTTTCCTACACTATCAAAAGTTGAAAATCTAGTCTGTGAGATCCACACATACTTCTGCCGAAGTCCCAAACGTTTCACATAATTTCAAATTTTTGTTGAAGGAATAACACCAAGAAACAAGCTTCTCAAGGATGTTGATACTAGATGGATCTCCCTGCATGGACTATGGCAACAAGTTCTTTCAAAATATCAATCCTTGATTGGAGTGATGTACGAGCATCACAACACAGTAGACAAAGCTCCTGACCTCTTACATAGGTTAAGCGATGTAGAGACACTCTTGACTTTAGCTAGTCTTCTCCCCATACTGGATGAGATGAATAATCTTGTGAAGAAAGCCCAAGATAGAACTACATATATTAATGAATATGCCAATCTACGTAAACATACATGCTTGGACCTCGATCATCTATATCTAGAGCTAACACAAGATGGCCCAAATTATTTCATGTGGTGGAAAATTATTGATTTGAATAATCCTGATAATTATTCATAGTTTAATGCAAGCTGGAACTTATGTATCTATGTATGTGGAGATGAGATACCAATGTACCATTGTAAGACAATCGGGCACTCTAGCAGAGAAGTAGTTGTTAAGGAGGAAGATTTTAAAGGCATTATTAAATCTGATGGTGATAATTTGAAGGAAATTGCAAAATCTCTTTCCTTAGAGATACGTGAAAGATTCCCTCAACATGAAATACTTGAAGCTATGGGTATTTTGTATCCTCAATTTTGTGCAAATCGAGAGAACCCAAAATATTTTCATGATCAAGTAAAAATCTTGATCAAACAATTTTGGAAAAGTGTAACATACGATGAGTAGAAAATAGAAGGAATTTTAAATGAAGCTAAGCTTAGAAGAAAATCTAGGAGATTTGCAACAGCTAGGAGGGACCAGTATAAATCCAAGGGCATGGAGAAGGTCTTTGAATCGAGATCAATAAAAAAGGTTTGGAAAAACTTAGGCTAGAGTGAAATATTGCATGGTTCGATATCAAAATATTTCAAACTTGCTGATTTATGTCAAACAATGATATTGGGGTCGGTGGAGGATGAGAGGGTTTTTAGTACATTGGGGTTTTTGAAATCAAAGTTAAGAAACAAACTAGACAAGAATTTGGAAAATTGCTTGAGATTGAAAGGAACTACGTATAATGTCTCTAATTTTCCTTTTGAAAGGGCACTCATAATCTGGAGGTCCACATGTGAAAGAAGAAGGACTGGGTTGTACAATACTTCAATTCCAAACATAGGTACTAGTGGTAGTGGTAGTGGCAGTGTGACTGGGACAAATGAAATTGACACAAATCACATAATGAATGTTGAATTTGAGACACAAGCCAAAGAAAATGAAGAGCAGACTTGGAATCAAATTCAAGACGACTCTTACTTCATTTAATGATGAACGTCAGTTTGAGGACCCTGACTCTGTTTGGGAAATGGAAGAGAATTAGTAGCTTTTAGGTATTTATACTACACTTCATGGATCAGTTTCCATTGTTCTATACTATAGTTGATGATATTTTATATTGTATTCAATGAAATTGTGAATCATTGCACTTCATGATATTTTATTTTATATTGCACTTCATGAATCATATTCCAAAGTCAAACTATAGTTGATGATATTTTATGTTGTATTCCATGATATTGTGATATCTTATATTTTATATTAGTCCGTACATAGCATTCAATGAGGTGTTAGATGACGATGCCTTTGAAAGGAAAGATAAGTCCATAATGTCACATGGTCGCTGAAACTTGGAACCTTAGAACCAAGGTCTGAAGTTTCAAAGTTTTTGAAACCTCCGACCTAGTGACCCACCGACTAGAAAGATGACCAAGAAAGACTTGCAACTCAACAAAGTGAACCATCAACCAAGTCGGGGAATCAAGAAGTTATGAGAATTTAGAAATATGCGACAAGGTTATAAAACTCTAAGCACTAGTGACTAAGCTTGTTTTGCTCCCTTATTTTGAGTCTATCGCCTCTCTAGTTGTAACATTTTACATGAATTATTAATGAAATTTGATCAATGATCTTTCATTAATCTTCTTTGTCATAATATGATGCAATAAGCATTGATGTATGTTTTAATTCTGGATTTGGTTTAATGAACCAGTTAAAGTACCTTGATTAAATCATTAAAGCATGAATTCATATAAATCTTTAGTGGATTTTCTAAGTAGTCATGGAGATTGAGTATTGATGTGTGAATTGTAATGCAATTTTACTTAGATTATGGATGCCTGGAATTAAAATCACCTTATAGTTCATACTTCATATTTTAATTGTGTTAAAAGTAAAACTTGAGCATGTACTTAGCGATTCATCACTCAACTCAATGCTTATTAGATTAATAACATATTAACAATAGTATTGGTAGCATATACAAAAATGAACATCACTAATCATTTAAAGTGTATCTAGAAGTTGAAACCACTACCAAAATTTTTCTTGAAATGATATAATAAATAATACAAATAATTGAACATCAACAAATTACTAAAGTCTGAATTTGAGCTTTTAAATTGATTATCACATGAAGGAATACATAGAGGCATTGGCAATGCAAAATCTTGCTCAAAGACAACTTTGCATAGAGCTGACTTGGAACTTGGAAACTCATTATCAAAAATTAAATCATTGCATCACCTTTTCTAGCAACTTCCACTCTTCAGGTGTTGGAATTTTCATTTGTTCTAATTGATGATGTTTTCTTGAACATTTGTTAACAATTCATGATTCAAATTGGAACCTGTCTTGGATTCTTTAGTCAATTTTGCATTCAGGGTTAGCAATGGTTTTATGGAATCCAAATAGGTCACCACATCTAGGTTATGCTGAAACTAGTCCAAATCAATCTTCCTTGCATCCTCCATCTTCTTTTTGAAATCATTCTTTCCAACAAATCGCTCATTTGTGTCAAAAGCCTATGGCAAACCAAGCTCTATGAAGTTCCTTACCTTTTCATCCACCTTCTTCATCTTGTTTGTAGCCAAATGCAAATATTTCTTTGTTTCACGCATTCTCAAACACTTTTCAATGACAGATGACAGTGTCATTGATGTAGCAAGCCGATTAGTAATCCCTTTTGATTTCAAAACATTGTCACTGGCTTTGTAGACTGTTTATTGAATTTGATTTGTTGATTTCTCTAATGCCAACACATTTTTGTTGTCCATTAAATATTTGTTGAGCTTATTATGATGTTGTCTGATAGCATCAATCAGTTGAAAGATGTCACACAAATGATCAATCCCCTGCATTATTTCATCCTACATATTTTGTTTCATATGCCTCATTGTTTCTCTACAAAATGCAGATAACTTATTTTGACAAGACTTAATTTCATTTTTTGCTTCCATTAGCTTTGCCTCCAATCTTTCATTTCTTTTTCTCTCCTCCAATTTTTGTTCCCATTGTGCATTTCCATTTGCAATGCTTAGTCTTAATTTTTCTGAAGTGTATTTTTCCTCATCATATTTCTTGTTTCTCTCATCTAGCCTTTGCTTCAGTTCATTCACTGCAATCTTATTTTTCTTATCCTCTTTGCTTGTTGATGTAGAGGCATATTTTTTAATTCTTTTTTCTAATTCATTTCTCTTGTTATCTGCTGCTTTCCTCTTTGTTTTCTCATTTGCTAGGTCTTCTTGTAACTTTTCAATTTGAGTCTGCAACTTTTTTTTCTCTCTATCTTGCCTTAGCAATGATGTGTACAACAGTTCATTGTTCTTCTTTGATACATTATTTTTGTCAGTATTTCTAAGTCCAAAAAAATCCAATTGAAAATTGTTCACCTCGAATTTAGATGGAGCCATCTAATTTGTTGGTTTGTTTTGAACTGTGGGAACAAGAATTGTGTACTCCATGATTTATTTACTTGTGTCAAATGTGGGTAATACCATGGTTGTTGTAGGCTCTAAAGTTAGAGCAGACACACTCTCCATCAGTTGCTTCTTTTATTTTTTATTCAATTCTAATTTCTTTTTAAATTCTTCAATGCAATCGAAACCCGGGGATGGAGGAACAATGGAATGCTTGAATGGCGAAGGAATAAGTGTACTTGCAATTGCTAATGATGTTGCATCTAGACTAATTGGAATTGGGGGAGTTCCTAGAAATAACTCCTTTGTGGTGGATCCACTGGTAGTGTGACTTGGAGTTGTACCTGTAAAAATCCTATGCCTCTTTTGTATGCCTTGATCACCTGGTGTTTCTGTGGTATATTGTGTTGTTTTCCCCTTGTGTGTAATTTGTTGTTGTAGCACATGTTGACCACTACTAGTACTACTACCCATACCATCACCACTAGAGGTAGTGCCAGTTGCACTAAGCCCTCCACCATGGGCATGTCCTAGTTGTGATTGTGTCTGACCATGAGGATGAGGATTTGAAGCTCTAACAAATTGACTAGTATTCCCTAGGTCTGCTTTTTCACCTCCAACCCCAAGGCCAGATTTATCAATTGGTTTTCTATGCTCTACATCTATTACCATCCAAGGGCCTTGTCTTTGGGACCCCAAAGGACCATCTTGATAACCCATTTTTTCAGCTATGGTTGCTCGTATAGTAAATGCTTCTTTTGTGGCCTCACTTAAACCAAGTTTGAAATTGACATGGCTTTCTTCTTCCCTATCATCATCACTTTCTTCATCTTCTCATTCATTTAGATGCTCTATATTCCATAATTTTCTAAACTCAAGATCTTCTTCGTTATCTCCATACTCTGCAAGAGCTCTTGGATCACCTAGCTCCTTCCTCATAGACCAAAAGGTAGTAATTTTTGATTATAACCAATTTTTTTCTGTAACTTCCTTCTCCAGAGAATCTGGCATTTTTACTCTACTAGATAGTTTATGACTTTTTTCATAAAAATTGTTTTTACCTCCTAATTGTCTTTCAATGCAATGCCATAATTTCTGCTAACAATTGTTCAAAAGAAATACCATTCTTAGCAACACTTTTCTCCATTGCTATTTTAACCTCATCCCAAGAATCCTTGTTTCTCAAGTTTTCAATCAAGGGTTTACTTTGATGTTGAATTCTACTTCCAAATTTCTTATTGAGCACAATCATTGATTTAATGGTGTAACATGGATCATACTGCCAGTGACAAATAGAATCAAAAGAAAAAAAATTCAAAAGATCATGTGCCACACTAAATTCTTTTCACTCAAATGTGATCCCTCCACATGAAAAAGGTAAAGAAGGAAATGAGGTCTTCTTCCCCTGAATGCTAAAGTGTCTTTCATCAGTACTCTGCATCTACCCTACATATTCCAAAGCAAAAACCCTTTTTGTCACATGTATTGGAAGTTTGTATGGTTGTACTTTCGATCCATAAAATATTAGCACAGTATATTCTTCCATTAAGTACCAATTAGCCAATTGTATTTCTTTTCCTAGTTGAATGCAGTTTCTACATGACATAGGAAATCTAGGCATTGAAGTATTTGTAATTGCTTGATGCAATGGAGCCAAAAATTAGTCTACAAAATGATTGTAGTTCCTTCAAGAATCATGCAACCTTATAATAGTGGTCCATTCATATACTGGAGCCATTTTCTTTTGCTCTGGATTACTATTACCATAGGGTTGAATTTGAAGCTTGTTGGTCTGAAACATTCCTCTGAATTTGAATAGAAAAAGATGCACAAGTAGGTTGTAAACCTAAATGTCTTGGTGGAACCTCTTTAATCATTAAAAATTGTTTATGCATGGATTCTAATGTGTTCAATACAATTATATTTGGCATGTGGAGCACCATAATGGATATTATACACCATTTCAAGGAGGCATGCACCCACTTCCAAATTGCTATCCAGTCTGAGGAAAAATGCTAGCATGGAAATAGTATCCTAAACCCATGGTCTAAAAATATCCAAATCATAAGGAGGCTATTGATCAACTTTCAATTTGTTTCTATCCTGAACTATTCTATTTAAGATTTTTTTTTCTCCATTTCATCCACTGCTTCATAATCACTAGCAAGCTTTTATAGGTCAATGTGGACATTTCCAAATTCTTTAGTTGTAAATCCCAACACCAACACTTTTCCAAGTTCTTCTGCATTAATGGATAACAATTCTTCTTTACTATCTTTATTAACAATTGCTCCTTTTTTAACATCATAATTTAGGGCATAGACCATGATAAATTCTAGGCAAGGGAAAACCTTATGTAACATCATGCACCCTAATCTAGTTACCTAAAGTGCATTAATACTATTAACTTGCATTTTATTTGTAGCCTTATTCTCATATGAAAATCTAAGTTCTGAGGTACACCTACCATAGGTTTTAGGATCATAAATATCATGGTATTGATCAGTGAAACCTGGGGTTTTAAGCAATTTTGCATAATGTATTTTTTTATCTGGCATTGCTCTAGTGGTACTGGTGGTAGACATGCTGATACAATCAACAATGTGAAATTTGTGAATTCCCTATTAGTCCTTAATTTTTCATAATTCTTAAGCCTCTTAACCCTAAACCTAAACTTCAAAGTTTGACAAAATAAGATTTTAAGAAACGTCAAACGATGAAACGTAGCCACATGAATTCTTTAACTTACCCATCTTTTGAATTTTGATTCTTGAAGTTGAAACTGGGTTACTGGAATGGATTTGTTGGAAGTGGAACTATGGAACCTAGAACAGGGTGGTGCACTGCAATGAACAAATTGAAGACTGAAATCTCCTCATGTGTTGACACTCTAACTTCAAAATAAAATCACTTAGCAATAGAAAGTGTTGTTTTTTTGAATATTAAAGTGAATGACACCAAAACGTCTACTCGTTACTTACGAACTACACAATACACAATTAGGTAGTACAATGTACATGGCTAACAACATTTAAAACAAGCCATTAATGATTTACTCCTACATTGACAACAAATTCTAAACCGTTGATCTTTGTTAATCTAATAGTTATAGGGTGATTTCTGAGGTTTGAGTTCGCAAGCATAGCGCTTTGAGCATTTCATTCTAGAATGAAACTACAACCATGCATCAAATGTTCATTGAATGGTTGAGTAATTTATGATATAAATAATAAACATAAAACATGTGTTTTAAATTTTCTTTAAACATTAATGTGCTAGGATTGACATCAAGGCCAAGGGGCCGAAAACTTAACATTGCGAAGGACTTAATAAAATAAATTACAATGTCACATTAATAGCACAATGCAAAACCATTAATAGCACTTGACTTGCAAAGGACTTAATAAAATGAATTACAATGTCACATTGCATAGTACAAACAAAAATGTAAGTGCAAGCGCCAAGCTTTTGCTGGACCGCTGGTGAAAATTTGAAAACGTAAATGTGACACATGTATCTCTAAAAATAAATGGAACTTGTTGGGTCAACCATGATCTCTTAAAATAAACACATGGGACTTGTCTGGTCAACCATGCTCTCTGAAAATAAATGCATGGTGAAAGGGGGCCCAATCAAACAGGGGAAATGGGAGTGTGAAGATACAAAATGTACTTAGCCCCTTTCAGAACTAGACTCATGTAGAAGATGAGGGGTTGTAAAATTTCTCCCATGTAGAAGATCAACACTTAAAATAAATGCATGGGGCTTGCCTGGTAGGCCATGGTGTCTCAAAATAAATGCAAGAGACTCTCCTAGCCAACCATGCAAATGATGAGGGGTAGTAAAACTGTTCCCATACAAAAGATGGACATTGAAATTAAATGCATGGGAATTGCCTAGGCAACCATGCAGATGATGAGGGGTAGTAAAACTGCTCCCATCTTCTACTTTTAGATTCCATGCTCTAGGATAATACTTATCTCCATTAGAGCTCCTCATCCCGGTTCAAAACTTGTCTGAGTAGTCAGGTGAACCAAATCACTTCTTTCCAATTCCACCCTTTCTGAACTTGAATGGAATTGGTCTTTTACTCTGTAACTACATATTTGGAGGTAGGATAATTTAGAGCATCCCAATAATACTGCATCATATTCTTCCTAAATCCTTATTAAGTTATTAACCCTACAAAATGAAAGCCCTTATGACAATTAAATGAATGATTTTAGTTGTGCTCAGTATCCTTATTTATGGGCCACAAGTGCCACTACTAGCCTGGTCCCTTGTGCACCTCACACGTGTCACATGTGAGGTTGTGTATAGTTACTACTGATTAGTAATAATTATGATTTGTGCAAACCAAAAATCCAACTTAATCGGTACCTCAAGCTGGCTACATGCAAAGTTGCAAACTGTACCTCAAGCTGACAAGCTGTCAATTGTCAAAATTGGTAGTGCCACACAAGCTGTCGATTGTAAAAATCATTGGATTATTGACACCATCATCTATGATTCTATAGTACATTGTGCAATTTTCAATATAAAGCTACCCAATCAATTATCAATCACTCTGGCTATTTAGATGGCATTAATCTACATCACTGCCCAGTACCACAGCCAAATTGAGAATTTCATTAGAATAAATGAAAGGTAGAGTACTTCGATGCATTGAAAAGAGAGAATTAGATGTCTCATTTTACCTTAATCATTATCAATGTCCTAATAAGTCACAATAAATTTCACTCACTTATGATCATAACTATATGTTGATAATTACTATTAGTTTTAAAAGCCACATTTAACATTTTTATATTGATCAAAGCAAAAGGGATTTACAAGAATGGGGCCACGAAAAGAATTTTATTTTACGTAGCTATTGCTAAAGACTGAAGTACATAGTACATAACTAGCATGGCCAAAAATCCACTAACTATGACAAAAAACTAGTCACAAAGTACATATTACAAGAACCTTAGAAATGTTACGTTGTACAATAAAATATAGACACGTCACATGTCACAAAATTCATTACTAATTTTTTTTGTAACATTAGCTGAGGCCATCAACTGGTTGTTTGAGTAGAACGTGAATTGAATTTAACAAATTAACAATAGAGAAGAAAAGCGAATCACCCAAAACCTTCCTCCAAAACTCTAGACTCTTTAATGATTCAGTTTTTGTATCACATAGCAGACCCCATCTCATATTAACTAGGGAAAGAGCCAGTGCTATAGAAGCATGTAATTCCACTTTCCTGAAGATTCCACCAACATGCACTAACCCACTTTCAAAATTGTAATGCTCCAGCACCAACTCTAATGAAGAAATAGAGTAAATGAAAGGCTGCAAATAACATATTGCCAGCGTCTTCACCAAATCTTTATTGAGCAAAATGTCCATGCAATTGGACAAGAAAGCCGAAGCTACCTCAGAATATAGAGCTTGAGGGTTGTTATGAAGCCATTTCATACGCACAATTATTCTTATAGCATCCTCAACCTACACACAAGGAATTGTAAAAACCATACCCAACTTTCATCTGTCATATGCATCGTCCCTTCTTTTCTCCCAAAAATATTTGGGTAGCATGACATGCCATGAAGACTCCATAATATCTCAATTAAATTGAGAATAGAGAAGAAATAAATCAATGCCAAATATATTATAAATGATATGAAGAACATCAAGTTGGTGAAGTATATATAGAAGTTAGCATGAACACAATCAGTATGACATCACACTTTTAATTTTTAAATTCACCACTATCATTTATGTGACAATTAACATTTATTTCAACATTTGAATCCTTATAAACAAGTGCTTAAAAGGTATGCCCGTGATAGATGACAAGATGGCTACATAGTGCACATGCAAATAAACTATAATAATAAAGTTGTTTTTAAAATGGGGACATCGTTAGGTTGATGAGACTCGACCCTCAGGATTAAAGAGTTAAGATTTAAGGCTTTTTCATAAAATATTTTGGTCTGACTTAGGCAATATTAAATGGTAAACAAGAAAACGATGACCAACAGACCTAAATAATTAATGAAATCTCAACCATTGATTTATGAAAATCTAATGATTCTAGTGTTATTCCAGAGGTTTCAATTCACAAGTCTAGTGCTTCAAGGATTTCCTTCCGAAATGCATCTATAGTTGTCCATCAAAAATTCGTTGAACGGTCCCTCTTTTAAAACAAACTTTATGCACATGCATAATTTAAAATGGGTACATCGCTAGGTTGATGAGACTCGACCCTCATGATTAAAGAGTTAAGATTCAAGGCTTTGTCATAAAACATTTTGGTTTGACTTAGGCAATATTAAACAGTAAACAAGGTTACAAGAGCATGATGACCGACAAACTGAAAAATAATTATTAAAATCTAAACCATTGATTTCTAAAAATATAACGGTTCTAGTGTTATTCTGGAGGTTTCAATTCACAAGTCTAGTACTTCAAGGATTTACTTCTAGAATGCAACTATATCCATCCATCAAAAATTCATCGAATAGCCCTTATTTTAAAACAAACTTTATGCACGTGCATAATTTAAAATGGGGACATCGCTAGGTTGATGAGACTCGACTCCCAGGATTAAAGAGTTAAGATTTAAGGCTTTGTCATAAAATATTTTGGTCTGAATTAGGCAATATTAAATAGTAAACAAGAGCGTGATGACCAATAGACCTAAATAATTAATAAAATCTCAACCATTGATTTCAAAAAATCTAACGGTTCTAGTGTAATTCCAGATGTTTTAATTCATAAATCTAGTGCTTGATAGATATACTTCCAGAATGCAACTACAACTGTCCATCAAAAATTCATTGAACGGTCGTGGTCCATAATGTCGCATGGTCACTGAAATTTTGAACCTTAGAACCAAAGTCTGAAGTTTCAATGTTTTCGAAACCTTCGACCCACCGACTACAAAGATGACCAAGAAAGACTTGCAAGTAAGGTTAGGAAAATCACCAAAACCCCGACTTTGGTGAATTAAGAATTTAAGATAGGAAAGGTGGCAACTAAGGTTAGGAAAAGCACCAAAACCCCAACTTTGGTGAATTAAGATAGGAAAGGTGGAAAGGATGGTGCATTTATGAAGTGAAGATCGTGGGTAGATTTTAGCAAGTGGACATGACTGGAGGATCAATGGGTAATTAAGATCGATACATGCAAAGTTTGGAAAATTATTACCTCTTAGCCCTCGATTTAGGAAGTTAATAATAGAGTTTGGCATGGAGAAGAAGGAACATAGAAAGTATGAAAGAGTGGTGGTGGTGGTGGTGTAGCAACAACAGTTTTCAAATGGAGGCCAACTTCACTTTGCATTCAAGGAGGCAATTAAACCTGTTTTATGGTGAAGCTTCTGACAAAAGATTAATGGGTATGTTTTTATTCACTGATGGGAGGTTGGTATAAAGTGTGTGGATGATTTTGGGGAAATTATTTGGAAATTTGAGGCATAGATACAAGACTAACGTGGATGTATACTCGTTGATTATAGCATGGGGTTTGGACTTGGGGGAATCGACAAGCATAGTGAGAGAAGTGATGGAGATGATTGCGCATAGAGATTTCTTGGAAGGATTAGAATCAATACTTGAATGGAAAGTTCCAAGTGAAGGTTTCGACATTTGAGAAGGCTTTGAAAATGTGGAACTGGAAGGGGAAAAAGGATGCATCCCTTTCATGTGTTGGCCAGAGGATGAGATTAAAAATCGATGCAGGGAAGAAGCAAGGTTAGGATGGCAAGCATTGAAGCTCTTTATAGATCCGATGAAGGTGGAAGCAATTATAGCACATGCGAAAGCGGAGGTAGAGCACATGGAAACACAGGTGAAAGTGGAGGAAAAGTGTATGAAAGAAAAAGGACATAATGCAAGGAAGCAGAAGATGAAAGGAAAAGCAACAAGGAAAGTTGGTTATGAAATGGGTAGCACTAGTTGAACTTGTAGTTTTTGTAGGGTTTTTGCAAAATTAATGCAAGACTAGTACTAAATTTTTGGCTTGTTGAAATATGTAAGGTAGATATAGATAGTGGTGAATTGGTTTTAGTTGGGCAGGGTTACTTTTTTTGTTATGAAGCATGTTAAGATGCTTTTTTGAAAAAAATTGTTATAGCTGTAGGTGATTTTTGGATGGTTGATGAAAACAATGAGGCAAATAATCTTTATTTTCATGCATTTTTTTTATTAGTTTGATATTATGTTTAATTCACCAATTTTTTTTGTTAATCATTTGAAAATAGGTTTAATTCGCCAATGAATTTTATTTTTTAGTTTGAAAAAAAGTTTTAATCGCCAACAAAATTATTTTTTCTAGTTTGAAAACAGGTTTAATTCGCCAATCGAAATATTTTAATGGTTTGAAAATAGATTTTAATCACCAATGGAAAAATTTTAGTGGTTTTAAAAAATTTCCATTTTTCTAGGATTTTCCATAGACTTCTAGCGATTAGAAAATATTTGCCAATGGAATATTTTTTTTCACAAAAAATGAAAAAATTCGCCACTAAAATTAATATTTTTATCGGGAAGTATACAAGATTCACCCGGATTTTACACCTTTTCCAAGGGGGGGTTTCTTAAATTTTTCCCTGGACCAGACCAACTCGGATTGATGACAAGCAATGGTATCTCACAATGAAGACATGCTAGGTAGCACAATCCTAAAATTAGTGTTAAGGATTTACAAACTTGATGTAGTCCCACCACCTTGGGGGAAAACCCAAGGTTAATACTTTGTGATACCGAGGTGGTTCTCTGGATCACCCTTTCTTGCGAAGGCAGATAACTAGCGATTGAGTGGCACAGGGTCATTAATAGATGTCGCGAGCTCACCTTCACACTCTCTCTTGGAGACTATCATAGTCCACCACAAGGATTTCTATCTCAACCCAAGGGAGTACATGGTGAGTAACTTCGGGGTACGGTGCACATCCCCTGCACTGCACCAAGCCATGGCTAAAACATGGGTCTCTATCTAGGCTGAACAAGGTTGTCTCATGAATCCTCAAAACACTAGGAGGGTTTGTGAGGCCCAATCATGAACACCAACCCATCACAAGTGTGGATCAGGAGCCCCAACGAGGTACTGGAAACTCAAACCAACCCTGCATGTCTTATCTAGGTATCACCCTACCTTCAATACTTTGCTAGACATGACATGACTAGATTGGGGTACAAATTTTTTTCTCCCCCATTTATATACCCCGCCAGTAACACGTGGTTGGAATCATCCCCCAGGTGATGAAATCCTAGGCAGGTCCTGCTAAAGGAACGAAATACTTGACGCTTCGACTGGTCCCTAGGCTAGCACATAGTGGAAGGGGAGAGCTTAGACACTCTAGCACTTCCCGGGTAGACTGGACTGGAGTGGAACGAATTATGATTTCTCATCACCCAAGATCACTAAAAGGTGCAAGGGGAGTGGATACATCAACAATTCGCCCCCAAACATAGTAAACAAGGTTAATTGACCCTTTAATTAATCTATGTGTGCTTAAATTAGTGCAAGAAAAAGACACAAATAGATCTAACTAGGGGTCTTCAACTGATCGTCCTACATAAAATATGTCACTAATTTCTATCACTGTTCTTTGTCAAATGTGGGGAAACAAGTTACAAAAAATCTTAGTTAAATGCCACAAATCACTGACAAACAAGTTAGTTGGTTAGTACCCAAGACCTAAGCGAAATTATAGCTGAAACTAAAAAATTAAAGGTTCTAGTTTATTACCAATTCACCTCTATGTAAGATGAGTTAGCCCCTGTCTATGAGGCATGATCGCCTGTCGAGTGAAAAAGGAATTTTTTTTTTTTCCTATTCTACGGAGAGGTATATTCGAATTCATCCTTATGACTTTTGCAAATTCGCCTCTATCCTTAGTAATCTTGCCCTTTTCGGTAGCTCTTCATGTATCTACCTCTGTGTCCAACGATTTCGCTTGTAGTTGCAAGCTTGCCCCTTTCACGAAAGGGAGGGATCATGTTCCCCTATGTTTGATATAGATCTGCTTCTGTATCTAGAAAATTCATCCCTCGAGGGTAGATTCGCCCCTGCGTGTGAAATCTAAACTTGCAAAATTTAAAACAATAACAAACAGTAAAATGACCCATGGAATGGATCCCACTGAGCATGTTAGAAATGTGTGCAGTGTGAAATTCCTACTCTAAGATACAAAAACTAAACTAATGCAACAAAGGAAAAACACAAAACAATCACCTCAAGATTGGCCTAGTTGAATCTAAACAAAAAAAAAGAAATTGAAACTTTTTGCCTTGCTTAGATTGATGGTCTTGGTTGGCCCTTTGATGATTTGATATGTGTGCTCCTTCTTTTGCAAAAATGGCATAAACCCTAGCTCTAAATCATCATAAAGTGATAAGGGATGCAATGGTGGATGTAGGTAGTTGAATGGATGGAAGATGAGAGCTCTAGGATGGTTGCAACAATGGAGGATGCTTGGATGCTTAAGTGCTTGAATGCTAGTTGATTTCAAAAGTGGATAGTGCAAATTTAAGCAATTCCACCATTTTTAGGGGAAGTGCCTCCAAAGAAATGGAGGGCCCGGATTGAGCCAAGGTGGATGAGATCAAGGGCTAGAGTGAGTTGAAAACTCACAAGCGCTCACAAAGTGACATGTGGTGGATGATGTGGAAAAGGGAGGTTGATGTGGAGGTACTAGGTTGTACCTTGGGAAGGGACAAGATCTTGTAAAGGAGGTCCTTGTCCATATATGCTTGAGAGGACATGTGAGGAATTAAAAATTCCTCAAAAAACCTCATGGGGATGGGAGAAGGTATTTTAAATTCCTTAAAATGCATTGAAAGAATAAATGTGAATTAAAAATTTACATAGGGAAGGGTTTCCTTCTCCAAAAAAAGAATACATTTAATAGGGTTGACTTAGGACATATGCCATAAATGACATGGAGATTAGGTTGGACTAAGCAGGTGATTAAGGTTGTGCAAATGCATGATTAAATGAATTAATGGTAAATTAGAGGCAAGTGGCAGATTATGGAGGATGTGACCCTAATGATGATTAGTGGTGTGCACATCCTAATCATAGATTAATTAAATTAATCTGGATTAAATAGGATTATGGAGGATGTGACATAAGGATAGAGAAAAGGATGAATTAATAATTGATTTAATTCATTTGGGATAAGATGACTAAATTAAATAAATTGGGGTATTTATTTAATTTAGAGATGAACGGGGTAAGGTATTTAATTGATTTATTAAATACCTTAGGGGAAATTAGGCCATAGGGCAATATTAATCAAATAATAAATTATTTTATTAATGTGGATGAGGGACGTAGGACAGAGGAATGCAAGGGTTGATTTGACCATATGGGAGTGGTCAAATTTAGGTGTTTATAGGATGCATTAGTCTCAAGGTTGTTAAGGAAATCATTTATGAAGTTGTTCATGCTATCATCATCTTCTCCAATGATGCCAACATCACAAGGAGGTAATGTATTATGATTTGATTGAGCATGAGTCAGTTCAATTTCATTAGGGTCATTTCCAAAAGAATAACTTGACACATCCACTAATGATTTCAAGGACATCCAAAGCTTACCAAAGCACATATCCATTATGCAATGAAATGTAACAACCTAGAATGAAATTTGTAAATTTAATTTGGAAATTAAGTAATGCAAAAAATGAGACAAATTAAGCTAGGTCTAATAAAATGAATGAAACAAAAACTCTACAAACTGAAACATAAATGTAATAACAACAAATTGAAACACAGAAACAAAGTTCTAATGCTATAAAATGTAGTTTAAGATCTTACACAAGAATAAATCGCCCAGAGGGGTGTATGAGTCCCAATAAGGTTTTTTCAGGGATTTAAATGGTGATAAACAGTTAACAAAGAATACCCAAAAATTAGGCAAAACAACCTGTACTGGGACTAAATCGCCTAGAGGGGCGTATGAGTCCTAGATTAGGGTTTTTGCACTAATTTCAATAAATTATGAATGAATGCTACATTTTTTTGTTTGTATGATGTCTAGACTAAGTGTAGTTACATATTTGAAGTGAATTTCAATGATGCAAGATGCAAAAATGCAACCTATATGCCTTTTTAGTAATGTAAGATTTTAAAACCCTAGATGCAAATTAACTAATGCAAGACTTAATGAAAAGCTAATGTAAGCTAGATATAGGACTATGATTCACTCAAAATTAGAAAGAAGGTGTTCTAAAGGCTAGGTTCACCAAAATGAAACCTAGAAATTAGGGGTTTCTAATCTTTTTGGAAGATAGAACTAGAGTTTTAGGACCTTTCCACCTATTTCCTTCAAGTTTCATTCAAGGAAACCTTAGAGATCTCAATATAAGGATGGAATAAGGGAAAAAAATTTGCAATAAGGTGTCCTAGGGTGTGATTAAAGATAGTAAGAGGGTTCACCACCAAGCAAAGTCTTGGAAAGACAAGAAATGCAAATGATATGTAAACCTAATGATATGACCTACCTAATGATATGACCTAGAAAATGAACTCAAAGCATAATAACAAACTAGAGAAGGATAGAGGTGCACTGGGAAAGTTGAAGAGGCTCAAAACAAGGTCTAAAATCCTAAAAATCTAACTTATGAATCACACTAGGACTCATATGCTAGTAGGGGTGATTTAGTCCCAATTTAGGGTTTTGGGCCGAAATAGGAATCTAGAACTGTTAAACCAAGATCTATAAAAAAATTCTTGAAATTTGATATACTAGGACTCATAAGCCACAAGTGGTGATTTAGTCCCAGTATCTAGGTTGATCTAAAACTATGCTATCCTCTAATGTTCTCCTACAACTTCTCTCCTGTAAAATTTCAAATTCTAAAACACTGAATTGCAACCTGTAGGCGACTTTCTATGATCTTGCAATGTAGATGACAACTTTTCTCCAATATTTCTCTTTAATGGATCTTCAACCTAGATCTACAAATCACACATAAAAGAGAGGGAAATTTTTTTTTTTGTTAGTGGATAGGGTTTTTCCTTGGTCAAACCTCATTTTGGTAATCAAACCTTGAAATGAAATCAAATAGAATGAAGGAATGATGGATGAACAATTATGCAATGTTGTAACTCACCAAACCCTTAAACGAAAGGCTGCAATCTTGTATGTAATGGCTAGCATGAATGTAGACCTCAAATCTTGATTGAAGAATATGGATCTTGACTTGAATGCTTGCTTGAATCATAAGATACCTACATCACAAATGTTAGCTCAAAAACAAACATGATGCATGATGACTTTGACATGATACTTGAATCTTTAATATTGCTCCGAAATTCATGATAATCACTCTTGAATTCTCTTGAACACTCTTGTAAAATATCACTTGAATTCTCATAGGATTACTTAAATTCCTAGGAGAAATTATGTGAAATAACCTTGTATTTATATTTCTTTATGCCAAATTTCTTGAAATTACAACACTTCAAGTCGACATCAGATCTAGGAGAATAAAATCCTACCAAGAATTGAATACAAAATTAGGTCCAAACTAAGCGAGACTCATACACTAGTTGGGGCATATGAGTCCCAGTAGGTTAGGCTTGGGACATAATTTCAAGAAATATTATGTTTTATGCTAAATTTAGGTTTAGGCCACGAAACTTAGGTGGGACCCATACACCCAAGGTGGTGTATGAGTCCCAAATCACTAAATTTGGGCCATTAAAACCAAAATCATTAAATTATGACTGGTCATTAGATAAGTGTTGGGATTACCCTTGAAAAGATGCATTAAATAAGGCTTTTGGATGCAAAATAGGACCAAATAAGGCATAATGAAGCCAAATTTTATTAGGGAGGGGCCAAACAAGTGTGAAAATGTAGAGGGATACAATTTTCTACACTATAGAAATAAAAAAATGTTGTATCTGCTTATCATAATCTTGATGGTCAAGTTTAATACACTTTGAGACCCTGTGCATTCAGGTATCACATTCATGGTAGTTAGTTTGCATGAGGATATTGCGTCAAGACATGGGAGAGAAGGATAGTTAATAAAAATAGAAAGAAAGGTTTGCTAGTCAAGAAGGTAATATGCCTACTGATGATAATCAAAATTGTGTCAAGAGGATTGTATAGTAGTTGAAGGTGATAATTTTTTTTGAAAAAGAAATAGATAAGCATGTTGAAGTCATTATCTACAAGTGTATGTAATAGTGAAAATAATAAAATCAATGCATATTTCTGGTGGCACATGAAAAATGACAGTCTTTTGGAATAGTACAATCATTACTTCAAAAGACAAGGGTGCCTATTGTTTGGCAAGGAATAGATGGCACAAATGAAGTGAAGTTGAGCTTAGTTGGATTTATTACAAGTTTCATCTTTCCAAAATACAAAAGCAATGGGATTGGCAGAATATTCTAGCATTAAAAAAGAATGTGTTAAGATTGAGACAGGTGAGAGGTGATGGACCTGATGCAATAAGAAGATTGTTAGAGCTTTTGGGTCTCTTCTGAGGTTCAAATACCCTTGAAGAATTGTGATATATGAGTTTTCTATCTGCCTGTAGATCACAAGAGCATAAGGTAGTGTTCATGAGGGAATAGAAAGGGAATAGTAGAGTTGTAGGTGAGATGCATAAAGCCAATACAAAAAGGACAGTCACCAAGTTTGAAGCCACCATACATCTTCACCAAGGGAACTATGTATAATTTTTGAGGCTAGTAGGTCTTGTAGGTGTTTTTTGCTGTAAGTAATTGGAGTTCATGTAAGATATTTAAATTCTATTTTGTGTAAGGGTAATACTTTTGCAAAAGTGAGAGGATAGTTTGAAGACTCACTGCCAACATTATGAGGTCTGTAAAAGAATTTTTCTTCTCACAGTTCATAGTAGAAGTGTAGAAAGGGTGAAATATTTTGCATTCAAGGACTATGGTGATTAAGGAAGAATTGTTAGTAAGAGATGCCAATGGTTTAAACAAAGGAAAGTAGGTTTGTGAATTCCAATAATGGTTTTCTTTAGGTGAAGATAGTGAAGAAACTTGTCTAAAGAGAGCAATAATAGTTACAATGGATAAAGTGTATGTGATAAGGTCACAAGATAATCATACAGTGATAATGGTGCACAATCCAAATAGGTAGTAAGGTGTCTTCAAAGGGTCATGATAGGTTTTAAAGATGACACAAGGTAGATAAGACAATAAACAAGACCAATGTATAGTCCATAGTCTGTTGATAAGGATGAAACATAGTGACAAGATAACAACTTTTGAGAGATTCTATGGGCTTTCACTTGAGCTCATATATTGTATATGGTGTCTAAATTTAAAACTGGTTAAGGGAAACAAGTGCCAACACAAAGGAAAACATAAATAAAATAAGAGAAACCAATAGAGGAATATCACATGGGGTTACTAAGTGTCCAGGACCAAGTAAAGATACAAGAGGACTTGATGTAAATCAAATACTTTTTTATCTTTTATAAATAATGATGCATGTATGATTAACTATCAAGAATATACTACTGCAATCTTATTATTTTGGGAACACTGTATGTCATATAGAGTAGCTTTTAACACTAGAAATAAAGAAAAGTTAAGTAGTTTGCAAATGTTAGAGACCTTATAAGTGACTCATTACATAAAAGACAATGCTATACAGTGATTCATGATTGCAAGTTTGTAATAGTCAGTACCCTGATGAATGTGAGAAACTAAAGAAATGACATACATGCTTCATGGGTATAATCAAAGGTTTCAACCCAAAAAAGATAGTCAAACCAAAAAAGATCAAAGGTAGATTTTTGACAGAGGAAAACCTTCATCAATGTCTCAAGAGTCAAGATAGGACAGTGCCCCTATAGGTTTCTATGAAAATGATACTTGAAACATGACAAAACCTAATGAAGATATCAGATCATGGGATAATGGTCATTCTCATAACCAAGAAATAGTGCTAATAGTTTATGGAAACCAATGAGTGTGACTACAACTAAAGAATTGTGTGTACAGAGGTATCATAGAGGAAATTCCATAGAAATAAATGATAGTGAGGTGTATCTTGTGTTGAGACCTACTGAGGAACTTACTTGGATTACATGTGTTAGAATCTCATCCTTAAGTTTCTCCTATGACTTGAGAGAGATTCTGACCTTTTCAAAGCTTTTTCACATTCCCTATCATCATGGGGAATGGAAGTTTTGGTATTTATGAAGAAGGTTGGGAAATTGCAAGGATATAGCGGTCGATTAGTGAGCTGGACAACAATTGAGTATATCTAGAAGGCAGTTTGAACATGAATGGATAGCTGCAAGCATTTGGTTGGGTCAAAGAGTAGATATAGGATTCTTGTTCTACACAATATGAGACAAAAATCAGTTGAAAAGGTCAACACCTCCCTTCTCCAACTCAACTAAGGAGTTTTTAGTTGTCAAACATGATGAAGGCAGTTTCAAGGAAATTTAAAGCGACTAAGTTAAGGGAAGAGTCAACAATAGTCATAAGGGGTCATTTAATTATCATTGGATGTTGTCCTACTTTTCCTCCAACGTAAAGTGGACAAAAAGAAATCCTTCTTTCATTTCAGTTAGTTCTTTTCATTGTGACAAAGGCATTGTAAACTTGTCTAAAAGTTTCTTTCTGGTCATATTGACATTGTAACTCAGTTTTTTTATTTTAGATTGAAACAAAACACTTTGTAGCACATTTTAAAAGCAAGAGACACATGTTTTCATATTATGTATTGCTGTAAACACATCTTCTATCAATAAAATGAGCATTTTGGCCTTCAAAGTTTCTATCCTAGTTGTGTGTGTGAGGTAATTGATGGTATTTTTATGATTTTTGTGTGGAAATCCTTGGATGAATGTATTACTTCCATTATTTTCAAAAATAAAATATATATTTGTGTAGGTTATTGTTTGTCATAGTTCAAACAAATCTTAGTTGTGAACAAAATCACACTTTCTTCCTTCTAAACTGCAAGAAACACAAACTTATCAATGAAACACTTATACCTAGATATGTCAAACACTTGTGTTGTGCATAAATATCTAGAAAATTGGTTAGTTATATGTCAAAATCGTAGAAAAAAGTCTAATAAAAACACATTTTCAATGCATCATCTTAGTAGTAGATTCATTTCAAGAAATTCTTTCTACCTTTTTCCATCAAGTGAAGTAATAAAATAGATTAGAGTAGGTGAAAACCAGGAGAACCAACTCACTCTGGAGGTTAACTCCCATAAATTGAGCTTACAATCAGGGGAGTTATCTCGTGTTTCACCAATAGGCTGAGGTTTCACAACTTAGTAAGGGTGCACTATTTGATGATAATAGTTCTTGGCACGCTCGGTGGGACTATTTGAGCAATTACAGTTCAAATTTCATCCTATTATTGCTGATATTTGGTGCGTATATCAGTAATTTCTACCTTTGGAGGAAAAATATTCACACATCTTGTGACTCCAACTCTAGATTCTAGTGGTTTCAAAAGACCAAGCGTTGGTATGTTATAATTTTTTTTTGCAAAAAACAGTCTTAATAATTTTTATTTCAAAGTATTTAAATGTGTTTCCAGCTTGATTAGATGCAACATTATGTCTTCATTTCATTGAGATATCTTTCACCATCCCACCTTTCATGAAAATTCTGCTCATTTATATCCTTATCAACCATACCAAGCAGAATGTGCTACTAGTTTTGTCTCAAATAATCCATTAACAAAAGGTTTCCAACATGCATATCATGCTTACCACCCACCCATCCTTGCTCAATCTTCCTAAGAAGTCATTTTTATACAAAACCAACATGGTTGCTTTCTTAGAAAGCTCCAAAATGCTAACAACATGGGGATTAGTGACATCAAGAACATATTGATAGACTTCAATAAGCGGTTGGATGATATCAAGAGAGAACAAGAGTTTGATTTGCAGCAGGAGGAGTTGGCCTACCAAGATTATCAATACAAGCAAGATGTGGATATATAGAGGAGGTAGTATGAGGAGTCTCTTGCAAAAGAGATTTCTACCAAACAAGAGAAAATGAATCTTTTGCTTGCTCAAGTGCAAAGATTCGAATACCAATCAGCTGCTTGCTTTCTAAATCAGCCTATGAATGAAGAGTTTCCTGAGTATGAAATCCTGAGTTTCAAGCAAGGTATGCCTTTTAAGACTTCAAGTCAACCTTGTAAGTTTGAGATTCGAAGTTTTAGGGACCTACATCCTTTGCAAGAGCCTACTATTATTCAAGATCAACCTTGTCCAAAATGTATACTTCTTCAAGAAACCCAAAAAAATATTTATAATCAGATTTCTTGTCCTATCACTATTCATCTTTGTAAAGATGGCCATGCTAACTTATTTTATCCAAGTAGTCTAAATGAGTTAAACCAAATAGTTTATTAGACTTCTGAAAGTTTAAAATTTTCTTCAAAGGTAAAAGATTTGAGAAAATGCTTTACTCTTCTTAAGTCATGGTTTACCTTTGGAAAAAAGGTTTAACACTTAATAAGGCTTCCAAGAAAACCTCAATCTGGTTAAAAGTATTAAAGAGGTCTTATTATATTTTTCTAAGTTAATGCTACATGTTTTGGAGGGAAGTATTGAGGTAAAAGAGTTTTAGTAGTGATGGAATATGTCAAACTCCATTTTAGGGTTTTATATCAGTTTGCATTGAAGGAGTTACCATGGTTGGAATGGAAACAATTCTTTTTCTACATTAAATTGTATCCACGATTGAGGAAGGATTAAGGGAACATTGCAAAAATAAGGGAACTCACATGGCACATTTCAAGAAGGAAGAGATATTTCAAGATATTGTAACAAGTCATTCCTTCACACCCAAGTATTTCAAAGATAAAAACTACGTGGTTGATCTCTGCATTCTACAGGTTTGCGCTTTGACACTAATCTCAAATTTAATCTTTTATATAGAAATAAAAATGAGCATGAACAATATAATGAAACCTCAAAATAGTGTTATTTATTATATTTGCATTTTGAGGGACTAGGTATAAAGGAGAAGAAAAGCCAGGGTAGGGAAAAATTTTCATGACTGTGATAGAGGAATGTGATAGAGACAAAAGGTTATAAACAAAGGATTGGCATAGGCCTTAAGCCCATGAGATTTGGAAATGAGTAATGAGATCAAAAGGGGAAATCCATAGGTTTGAATGAGAGTTTTTAGTTTCACAAAAAAATAGAGTTAATAGGATGATGGTAATCAAACGAGGAGCAACATGACTGAGGAGATAGATTGCCAAGTATTTTCTCAAGTTAACAAGTTTATGAACATAGTAATGAAGGGCTCACTATTTCTCTCAAATCAGTAGCACACACTCTCATTAATAGGGGAAAAGAGAATTTGAAAAATGAACTCAGTTCTCACCACAACTGACCTTCTAGGGTATGAATGAATTTATATTTTGTTCCATTCTTAGTTTCTAATGGTCAAATGTTTAATGTGAGTAATAAAGAATAGTTGGAGAAGTCTTTGATATAGCCTAGATTTGGGTGTCAATGTTGTTAGCTACCGCTACCTGAGTTAGAGAGTAGTATTGATAAATATTTCATTGGATAGTATTGAGAAAGAGAGGTGTAAAAAACTAGTATCAGATTCTATAGTAGATTGACTAAGAAAGCATTTAGGAAAGATTTACTAGAAGCTATAGAAAAATAGATGGAAAAGTCAAGGCCAAAGAACGTGATAGTCCCTTTTTTCAAGCAAAGAGGGCAGTTCATATCCAAAGTGGTGAACAAGAGCATCATAAATGATAGGACATGGTTTTTTCAGTTGCTTATAAGGGTAGCAGATGAAATTACAAGTTTCTTACCAAAGGGAGAGCAAGAAGGAAAATTAGAATGCATCATTGGAAAAATCTATTTTGAACCTATGGTTCCCTATTTTGAAGCAAGTGGAAAACACAGTGCTAAAAAGAGTGACAATCCCTTATACATTGTGAGAACCACAAGAAATTCTTGATAGTTTTCTTAGAGATATAAAAGGGTGAAAATCCCCTATACAGTATTAGGAATCAGGGATCTTAGATGACAATAGCAAAGGACAGAGTAATCTATGAGTCAAAGTTGTCTCAAAGGCATCATTTTAGGAATGACAATCATAGATAAAAGATAGTCTCAAGGGAAATAAGGAGATCAAAGTCATGATGAAGACCAATGAGATAACATTATTAGATGCCAAGACAAGAAATAAGTGGCTCTTCAAATGCTATGCAAAACTGTTCAAGCTAATATAAAGACAACCAAGAGGGTTTTTGTAATGATCAATGAGCAAGTTTTATCCAAGCACAAAAGGATAGTGTTGACATCATGAAGAAAGACAATACATGAAAATCCATAAAAAAGATATCCAAGACATAATGTGAAGAAGATATGCCATATGATGATCAGTTGTTTGCAAAGCCTTTCAATATAGAAGCATTAAGGAATCCTATGAATACTGTGATAGATAAGACATCAAAAAGGGTTGTTGTTGTTTATGATTAGGTGAAGCTACATCTTGAGATGAAGTTAGGTGAATCATGTTGTGAACATGTAATAACATCAAATCATTATTATAATTGCACCACACAGTGTTTTTGAAGGCCAGTGTAATCAACAGCTAGAAGGCTTCAATGAGAAATTATTTGATGACAGTCATGGGTGAAAGTAGCAGTGGGAAATTAAAACTACAAATAGAGCATGGTCATTTAAAATCTGAAAAGATAGTCCAAAATGCAAAGGGTGGTTCACAATCTAAAGGGTAACCTATAAAGGATAATGAAGAAGAGCTATCAAGACAATCAACAATGACTGCGAAAAAGAGTGATAGTTACTTGGGACATGAAAAAGGTGCCATGATAGCGAGTGAGTGCCATGAATAAATAGTATTTGAAGGGGTAAAATATCAAAATACTCATCCTCACTATTTCCTTTGAGTTGTGATTTTTATGCACATGTTGATGCCAAAGATGACTGTGATGTGAAGATAGTGGGGTTAAGAAGGTATGTGGAGAAAGGATGAACAAACAATGTTAGATTTTAAGGACAGAATTTGAAAATAAAAGAATATGTCTTTCACTACCTAGTTTGATCCAAAGATGCAAATGAAAAGGAAAAATTATCAATAGTGACAATCAACCCAAAATTCAAAGTCATGTGACTATTCAAGATAAAATGAGACAATCTATGATAGACTGCTAAGTGTCAGACATGAAACTATGCAAATTTTATAAGTCCATGGACATTTTTCATGATGGACTTTCCCCATTAAAGTCAAAAAGATAGATGACAGTTACATGTATAGAGAAAGACAATGACTTTTCCTTGTTATCAACTGTGATAGATATTGGCTACATGGTGACCTTGCAAGGGGAAGACCTATGCATTACAATAGGATCAAATATTATAGTCCTCAAGAAAGTGAAAGCATATTTTGATGAAGCCATTTCTAAACATAGAGCTAATGGAATATAGAGGATGTCATAAATATCAGTCAGTGTTATGAGAAAAAGAAGACAATCATGATAATGGTCGACTAACTTGATAATAGAGGTAGTGGTCTACAGTCTATGAAAATAATTGAAGGATAGTCATATCCACATAGCCTTTAGGTCTGCACCATCTATAAAGGGAAGTCCTTACTTAAGATTGGATAGTCAACAGTCCAAGAAGCAATAGAGACAATCTTCATACATGAGGACCTTGGGCAGTGAATATAGTGGACAAAAAGAGCTATGTATGATAATGGCACATGATTAAAGTATAATTTGTTCTTGATCAAGAGATGAACATGACAAAACATGCTATGAATCATCATCGGAGGGTGAATATGCATTGAAGGAATCTCATTCAACATGAAGGAGTCCTTTTCCTTTTCCCCTCAAGACTCATTCAAGAAACATGCCTTGTTATCAAGCATAGAGCAATTAAGGTAGTTTCATGGAGCAAAGAGCAGTTAAGGGGAAAATGAGGTCAAGAGAGTGATAAGGATAGTAGTTGAAGAGATATAAGGGCCATTGCTGACCTAGACAATAGGTTGAGAGTATTTAGGAACCTTCTAAGGAGAATGTGCATTTAAAAGGATCAAAACAAATGGTTTTACCTATCTTCTATGCCACCTTGGAGTCTTTGAAGGAGAAAAATAAGGACCACTTAGCTAGGTGCCCAAGGAGAATTTTCACTTACTCAAATTGTGACACATGTCATATATCCATTGTAATTGGATACTAAGAATTAGGAATGCTTGTATGCTCAAAAGGCACACCTTGTTTCTTTTTCAGTCAATTCTTACTTTTTTCTATTGTATGTTGTAACTTGTTTAAGTTCTTAGAAAAACATTGTATTGTAACTCAAAACTAGTATTTGAGACTAAAGAATAGATGTAATTTTTCAAATTTTGAAGGAAAAACAGTCACTTTTAGACTTGTCTATGCTGCAAGAGCACCTTTTCTCAATAAAATTTAGTATTTTTTCCTTGTTAAAAACTATTTCATTATGTGCAAATGGATGATTGATATGGTTTTTTTTGTTTTATGATAAAACCTCAAATACATTGTCTCATTTCCAACACTTTTAGGCAGAAATGCATGTATCATGTAGGTCATAGATTGTTCCATTGAAGTTAAAGGCCTTTATTTGTGAAAAGAACTTGATCTTTCTTTTAAAGCTTACAAATTCCTATGAAACACTTATGTATGAAAATGTTAACCTTTGAGTTGTGCAAATGAAAATTGAAAAAAATAGAGATTTGTGTGTCAAAATAGTAGTTCAAGTCATTCTATGTTTGGTGAATCACCTTATTAGCCATAGGTTTTCATTTCATGCTTTTATTTTGACCCTTTTCCATCAATAAAGTTGTAGAATAGATTAGAGTAGGTGAACACCAAGAGAACCAACTCACTCTAGAGGTTAACTCCCACAACCTAGGCCCACAATCAGGGGAGTTATCCCATGTTTGACTAGTAGGATGAGTTTTCGCAACTCAGTAAAGGTGCAATATTTGGTGACAAGTCCCATTGTTTACCAAGATAGCTGGTTTAATGAGCAAGAAAATTGGATTTATGGAGGAGAACAAAAAGAATATTTTATTGTTGGTACGCTTGCAGATGAGTTAAAAGAGGAAAAATTAGACTTGTTGCAAGGGAATGATGAGCATAATCAAGTAGGATAGTAGTATGCGAGAAAAGTAGGAAGTGTTGAACATGAAGTGTTTGATTTCTTTGAATAACTCCCTTATTTTGTTGAGAATGAAGAGAACATGCCTATGTCAACAAATCATTTGGGAAAACAAGGTAGTAAGGAAGGAAAGAGTGATGTGAATGAAGATTTTATTTTCTTACATGATGAACTTCCTTCTTTCATTGAGCAAGAAGAAAAGAGCATACAAGTTTCACTGAAATCACAAGTTTTGGAGCTAAGAAAAGATGAGAATGAGCATGAGAAGATGCTGGTTTATTAAGAGGCACATGAAAACAACTTTTTTATACAAAATATAGAAGAATTTGATACAGAAAAGGTTGTTGATCAAACTGAGTATGAAGTCAAAATCATTCCTCTTATACAAAAAAGCAAGGAAGAGGTTGAAGAGGACTTATTTTGGGATGATTTGGAGGTATTTTGTTTAAACTTAGTTCTTAAATTAGTACCTCTACAAGAGGAAAATCATGAGTAGAAAGGATATGGTGCACAAATATACATACGTTCACCAAGTCAACCAAAAGAAATGAAGCAATCAAGTAAAAAAAAATATGAAGAAGCAGTCCACAAAAAAGAAACCAATGAGGAAAGCTTGAAGTTTATATTTTCAAGAGGATGTTCAATCAGGCATTTTGCAAGGATGGAGGCCAAAAAAGTATCAAGAGTCATGCTTGCACCCAAGCATGAAGTTGTAGCTGAAGGAGAATGCATTCAACCCACTTATCCACCTCAAAATTGTAGTATGTTTGGTCAACATGAAGAGGTAAGTGGATTTTTTCTCATTTTCCAAGAAGTTTTATAGTAGATGGTTGAACATTTGACATTTCTTCACTTCCTCTTGGCTGCACATAAACATGTGAAAGATTATAAATTGGTGAGAAAAGGAAGCTATTTCAGAGAACCAATTAATGGTTTTCTTTAAGAAAGTCATGTTGTTGGTTAGAGTAGGTTAGGATAGTGTGTGAGGGGGAAAACTATAGATGCAAAACAAGATAAATGTACTTGAAATAAAATAAAATCTATGATCAAGAAAATAAATCTAAGATCTAATCCTACACTTACAAAATGACTTTCTAAGCCATTGAGAACATATTATGAAATCCTATGATTACTAAATTGAATTCAAAACAAAGAGATTTTACCATGCCATATTGGAGTGTGTTCGCCTGATGTTGGATTGTTTGTATGACTATGAAACCTCCATAGTTCATGCGCAAAAGCTTGATGCGAAAATGGTTGATCGAAGGTATGTTGAAGCTCTAACAATGGTGGTTATGGATGTTGGAAATACTTCGTTGTGCAAATGATGTTGACTCTTCAATCCTTTTTTGTGAGGAAAGAGCTTTGTTATATAGAAAATGTGATTTAAAACAAATGATCAGGATTAAACAATGTTGAATCAAGATCGATGATTGAAAGGTGTTGAGAGGATTTAGACATGAATACATTGTGTAAAGTAGATTGCACAATTTGTGTGATTGAGGAATAAATTGGTTAGTCAAGATTTAGATTGATCAGTAAGGATTTAGATTGATCAATCAAGATTTAGATGGCTTAGTTAGCAAATTAGATGGCTTAGTCAACAATCATAATTTACTCAATTAGAAAAGTGGTTGAGACTGAATAATTAATTGATTTAATTAATTCATTCATTTTGGAGTTGAACGTGCAAATCAAGTTTGACTTTTACAAACAAAGTTGCATTAGTTTGATTTGATTTTTGATATTTTTTGAATAGTTTGTTTTAATTATTCACATTTTGGAGGGAAAGTGTCATAATTAAATTAACTTAGGGGAATAAAGTGATTTAGCAATGTGGTTAAATAATTGGTGTTATTTAACTAATCAGGATGATATAAAGTTAGATTAGGAGTTTATTAAATTAATGTAATTTATTTAATTGGTTGAAATGATAGAAACATGAATTAATTAAATAATATCATTTTATTCAAGTAATAGCAGAAATAGGGTTTGAGGACTTCATTAACTAAATGGAATT
This sequence comes from Sequoia sempervirens, assembly GCA_007258455.2. Taxonomy (NCBI): domain Eukaryota; kingdom Viridiplantae; phylum Streptophyta; class Pinopsida; order Cupressales; family Cupressaceae; genus Sequoia; species Sequoia sempervirens. Next base: position 250,993,556 of record VDFB02270651.1, on the reverse strand, counting down.
TATTTAATTAGTAAAAAATGATGAAAAAGTGAATTAAATAAATAATGTTGTATTATTCAATTAATAGGGGAAATTAGGGTTTTAGATGCTTTTGATGCAAAATTTAGTGGTGTTTGGTGATAATGAAATTGATGATGTGAAAATGTCATTTATAGTGTGTGATAGGTGTTAGGTCAATTTTACATGTCTACAAATAGGTTTCCTTTCAAGCAAATAAGTGCTATTGCACAATGTAGTTAGGTATGTTTTCTCCAAGTGCTAAAGCATAGTTAATATAGGTGTTTGGTTAGTTGTCGCTAAGGTGTTACTAGCTGGTTGTCAAGTTTGGTTTTTAGTTCTTTCAAGCTCTTTTGACTCCTATAACCAATGGATATGTAAGGCTACTAGTCTTATGAGTTTTAGCAAGCAAAACATTTGCAGAGGTCACCAAAAATGTTAGCCTATTTCACCCCTTTAGTAAATCACACCAAATAGTTGACATTGTTTCAAAAGAGGTCTTTGTGTTGAAAAAGACAACTAAGAGGGGGTGAATCATTTATAGAAAATTTTAACCTTTAAGAACTTCCACCAGAGATTAGATCAATTATCATTCACAAATCCTTTGCTCTGCTAATGTGATCAATCATTAAGTGAAAATGTAGAAACTAAAAGAAACAATACCACACAATAACACTAGATTTATATGGAAAACCCAATGAGTGAAAAAACACAGTGAGGATTAGCTCACAATATAGAGAATATAAAAATTGAATACAAATGCTCACTGCAAGAGAAGGCTCACTGCCAAAACAAGACTTACTATCCAGAATAGGACTCACTATCCAACAAGTGTTAACCACACAGAGGGCTCACTGCCATAGAATTACAAAGGAGATAGAAGAGATTTGTTACAAAGAGAAAACAATCTCAATGCAATGGGGATTTCCACCACAATTTTCTCACACACTCTTAGACATGCTTGAATGATAGAGTACACCTTCAACTCACTGCCTCCAGAAACTCACAATTAGATTTTGCTCTAATCTACTCAAACTTGCATCACATACACACTATTTCACATCTATCTTGCATCTATCTTGCTTGCATTCATCTTTCACAAACATCTCAACTTGTATTTATACCATCTTCAACTTTGAAACTCATCCAAATTCTGCCACACGCTATTTTCATTTACAAATTCAAAATAGGTCAGTGCCAAAACATTCTATGGTGGAATTAGAATGAGGGTGACCCAAACAAACATTTAATGAGGACATAAATAAGTCCCAAAATGCTTCAACATGCTTTCATAAACTTATCGAGTAATATTTAACACAAGGTCAACTAATACCTGTGTAAAACACATAAACAATTAAGCACACACAATATTAACATGATCCAATCTGTCCCAATAACAAAATTAACTTGAACATGATCTTATTAGCTTATTTCCAGAACCACAAGTCCTAAAACCACAAATTAGAGAAATCTGGAGCAACTATGTTTTTCCTAGATCACAACGAGATACATAGAAAAGCATAGTACACAACTAATGAACATAACTCACACTGTAGAATGATCGAGAAACCCAAAATATGGATATAGAAACCTCTAAAAACCATGAAAAATATCTCAAATCCTTACTAGCATAGCAAAAAATTCTGAAGAAAAACTTGGAGCAAACACTGGATACCTGCAACCTTTCTTTATTACAATTTTTTCAATATCCTCAGACATATACAACCAATAACCATCATTCATGAAATTAATGATAACAAAAAATAGTTGAAAATTAGTTAACTAGTTGACATGAATGACAAGACTTTCATACTTGCAACAATATCTCCCTTTATCATTGATGGAAACACATGATGTGAAAAACCATGAAAGACAACACAACAATTTTTGAACCATCAATCTCCAAGGAATGATTTCTCCCCCTTACTTTATATCTTTTTCACATGATACTTTCTCCCCCTTTGACATCAATGGAAAAGGAAAAATATGTTTTACATTGATTTCCCCTTTGACATTAAGAAAATTTACTAGTACAAAATACTCTTTCAATGACAACACGTTGTTGTGCAGTTTTTCGCACACACGCCTCACTGAAAGTAGGGACCCTCTTTTGCTTTTGTTCCTGGTGTTTTGGCCCTTCAATTCTGAGGATCTTCTTGCTTGGGAATGTGCTTGAATGTTTATCTTTCCTGCATTGATGATCCCTCTATGGTGTATATTGAAAATATTAAGTTTTAGAATTTTTTTGGATTTTTCTTCAACTTCGGGATTTTCATCCGCTGGCAAAATTCCCTGGTTTCCTTGAAAACTCGGTGGTGGCTGATTTTACACTGTGATCTAGAGATTTTGGTCCTTCACGGAATTTTGTGGTGACCGAATTTATCTGAAATTCTGTCGCCCTGGCGGGTTCCCGTATTTTGTTTGGCTTGTCTTGTCGGCTGCATTAATGCTCGCTTGTACTATTTCTGTGCAATGTATTTAGTCTATTTTGATGAATTCTCATGCCATTGGGTTTTATCATTTTCTTTCTATTGATTTGAGGAGCGTGATTTTGAAGTGCTATTGCTAGATTGTGCGTTTTGGATTGAAATCGATTGTTGCAGTTGGGTTTTTTGGAGGCCACTTGCACTCTGCTCAAACTTTAGGGTTTCTTGCTAGCTGATGTTGTTTCGATTTATCTGTTCTCATGGTATGTACATGATTCTTTCTCTTTTAATGAATTATTTGAATTACTTCATGGTTTATGCGTATGTGTTGTGAGTCAGAATATTGATATGATAGGGTTTGGTGATTAAGCTAGGGTTTCTAATTTTTGTTTGATGCCCCTTCTTGTGGTTCGTGTTGCCTTTTCTTCCTGCTTGGTTGTGATTCAATGTGATTAATCTTTGCTTTGTTTGATTCTTAGTTTAATTTAATGATCTTCTATGATGAGTTATGTTTTAACTGAGAAACCCCGACCTTTGATAAATCACGTCCTGGGCGAATTGAGACTTGTTTTCTGGTGTCCAATCAGATAGTTTCCCTGTCTTAGTCAGGTTGCGGGATATTTTGTGAATGATAAGCATAATTGAAAGGTTTATTTTCTTCCAAGTTGTGCATTCATGGCGGCCTCTTAGGGTTCCTCTTTGAAATTTCCACTCTCGTTGCTTGAAGTCGTGTTTGAATGAATTTGAAACTGAGGTTCTCCATTTAGGGTTGAAACAAATTGAATTAAAGACTAAATCCCCAATAATTTAATCGTTTGATTGATCTTAGGTGAAATCCTGACAAAGTAAAAGATTTTGGGTTTTCAAGCACCTCACAAAATTTCCTTACTCTAGGAATTCCCCGACTTTCCATCGCTCTACTACTTTCCCGAAAATATGCTTAAAAATGATGAAAATGTGTTGACCTCATGAAATTCCGTATCGTCAGGATTTTACCAAAAGTTCTTTGGTCCTTCATTTTCGTGAAATCTATAAATTTATGTCATTTTCGTGGATTTCTGGCCAGAATGGAATTCTCCAAAATCTCCCTGAAAATGAAGAATTATGAGGTGGCATGAATTATTAGTTGATGATTAGGCATCATGTGGTTACTTTGAGTTATTTATAGGTGTGTCATGCTCTTTCTTAACCAATGATGGTTGATGAAATGAATGTTGGATGATTTTGTGCTTATTTCCTGAGATTCCGTTTGGCTTAGAATTTCTCGAGATTCCTCTCTGTCTTGATTTCCCTAGATTGCTGAAAACACCAAATTTCTTAGAATTTGTGTCTTGTGATGAATTAGGGGATTTTAATCATTATTTTCTTGAATTGTTGAATGACAAGCATGATATTTATGGAAAACTGACCAAGATTCTAATATGATAAAGATGATTTAATATGGTCTCTCATTAATTGCAGGCTGAATCAAGTAAGGCAGTGACATGTGAAACCAAGGGTAGAGTAATGGATCCAGGTGCAAAGAGGTCTTCTATTTCCAAGGCAGAAAGTATCAAATTGGATATAAAGAGCATGGTTCCAGATTCCAAGCTTTCCTCCATTTGGAATGAGGTGGGTGACACCAATGTGGGCAGATGGGATTATGAGGAATTCAAGGCAAGAATGGCACAATAGAACCCTCCATTATTGGCCATAATATTGATAGAACCAGGGTTGGCTCATGTGGTTGGTTTTCCTCTTACAATTCAATGTTATGAGCTACTGCTCGAGTGTGCTAGGAATTATGACAGAGGTACACAAAGGGTGATTGGTCCTCAAGGCAGGGTGTTAGCAAAATTTTCTCTTGTATCTATGGCACAAAATTTTGATATGCCTAACAGATCTCATGTGGTGGCCTTGGATTTGGAGGTGGCTAAAACTTATTTCAAAGATGATTCAAGCAAGGCTCTGCAAGTGGTCAACTCCTGGTTGGAAAAACCTAAGCCCCATATCTCAAAGCTTCCAAAGTAATTGTTCAGGGAAAAATTCAAACTAGAATACTATGATGCCATCACATTACTTAGCAGGGTAATAGGTTTGAAGAGTGTGAGAGTCTTTGAAAATTGGATGTTCCTTGTCATAGTGAGGATGGAATAGAAGACTGATTATCATTGGGCAGGCATTATAAGTGCTATGATACATGATCAACTATGCAATGTCTTGCAAACTAAGAGCTTCACAATGACTTCTTACTTGTTCTATGCCTTGGCTAGGTTTCATCCATATAAGGGAGTGAGTAACGAGGAAATTTTGGGTGGGATGTAATATATGAAGTCTATCCATAGCTACATCTGGGCAGCTCAAGATATAGAAGGGTGAATGATGCATTCACCATGTATATCACTAGATTGCTCCAAGGTGCAGAGCATTTAAGAATATCTAGCAATGCTAAGGAATTGATCAAAAGGTATGGGGCTTGGTTCATACAGTTTCCCACCTTTTCATACATAAGGATAGATGGTTTTCAAAGTCCCCTTACAGGCTTCCTAGGTATCCTACTGATCACCTCATACTCCTGGAGGTCACAAGACAAATATGTGATTTCGATGCCGTTGTGAAGAAGGAGAAGCATAAAACAAGATTTGGCAATGACTTTCCCCTAAGGGTGGGTAGTAATGAGGCTTGTCCTTCCATACATTCAACACACTTTTCTGAAGAAGAGATGAGTACTCTAGGCCTTTCTTTTCATTCTAAGAGGTCCAGATTTGATAGAACTGGTGAAGCCTAGAATAAAGCAAGTAGAGAATAAAACCACAAGGATGACTTAGAGGATTATTGGGCTAACTGTAAAGATGAGTTTGAAATCTGAAATAAGTTCTCTAGGCTACCAATTAACTTGATTAGACTGTACAATGTTAAGGTTATCCCATATCAGATAGATGACAATGGAGATTTAATTCAGGGTCATGATTATGAGGCTATAAAAGATAAATCAGTTGGAGAAATAGAATGGTTGGAGGAGGAGAAAATAGAGTTAGAGCATATAATGTCTCTAGTAATTAAATATACAAAATTATGGCTCAAGCACAAGATCTGGGAACTGGAAAATGAAGGTGTGTAGTGCACTTATGATTTGATGGGAGACTTGGAGTCTCATTCTACTTCTGAGGAATTGGCAGAGTAGGATCCTAAAGGTAAGACCAAGGTGAGTTCTCCCTTTAAGATAAAGATTAAGGATGCTCAAGCAGAGGAAGTTGAGGAGGCAGAGAAACAAAGAAAGCCCATTGCTAAAAAGAGGAAACACGTTTCGAGGACAAAGAAGGCTGCAAAGGATGAAGTTGAAAAGGAGGGAAAGGAGACTGGCATTTCTATGCCCAAAAGAAGAAGAATAGTAAGGTTGTCACAAAAGGAAAAGGAAACTTCCAGGGAAGGAGGTGAAGTTCACCCACCGGTTGTTAATGTGGAAAGCTCAGGTGAGAAAACAAAAGTGTACATGAGAAGATCAAGGACTCCATCCCCTAAAGATGGTATGTTAAAGAAAGGTGCTCCCGCAGTTGTTCCTACCACTAAACATGATAATGTTCCTCTCTCTCATGAAGCTCATAATGTACCTGATGAACCCAAAGATGCTGAAGCTCATCAAGATCAGGAAGGAGAAGAATTCCAAGAGGATGAACTCTACAGTGTTGAGGCAGAGATGGAAAAGGTGTTGCAGTCCCCTCTGGTGACTTATTAGGACTCACCTGTGAGAAGTGAAGAGGATAGACCTCCTCAAAGGGAAGTGCCAGGAAAAACTCCTTCACCTGTGCATGAGGAAGAAGAACATGACAAAAGAGAAGAGAGTAAAGTTGAAGAGACTCCTGGGAGGCAAGATTTGTATGAAAAATCATCCAAGGATCATCAAGATATAGTTGGACAGGGTAGTGTACAGTAAAATCCCATAGTGCCTGCTTGGTTAGATAGAGAATTGAAGAGTAAGCAGGTTGTAGTGGATGCCACTCTTCCTAATTGGGATGATCTACTGGCTCAGATTGGGAAAGGTAAAATGAAGAAGAAGGCCAGGGTTATTTCAAGGATCGAGAGAGATGCAACAAATAACAGGGTAGTTCACATTGCTACTCCCGCTCCTGATAAGAATAGGGATGATGTGGCTGGTAGTGATTACACTATGCAGACTATCAACTTAGGGCCTCCTTCCATGGAACAAGAAATTGAAGAGTATGAAGACTCTAGTGTTGTAATCTTGGGGAGATTGAGGAAGGAGGTGTAGACTAAGCAAGAGTTAAAGAAGGAGAATGAGAAATTGAAGAAGTATTTGCAGGATTTAATGAAGCCTTTGCAATCCGTCAGCTCCTCATCATCTGCTACAAGCTTCCTACCACAAGAAACAATAACTCAGTTGGAAAGAATGAAAGCTACTACCCATGCCACAACGAGTTGGTTGAAAGGAGTGCAAGTTAGAGGAGATAATGCTATCAGAGACCTTCTTTCGACCGATGGAGATGTTATGATGTCCATAGATTGGTTAAAGAATGTAGTTGCTCAAGATAAGGAGGATGTGGATCTCTTGCTACAAAAGACCAAAACCATCATGGAATATACTAAAGATAAATTGGTGAGTGATTGTATTCTTCCTTCCTCCAGAGCTGCGGAACCTTGGGAATGGTTTGAAGTTTTACAGATAAGGCAAAGGGTTCAGAAGAAGGTGTATAAGCAGAGGAGAAAAATTGAGGATACCCTAACTAAGATCTATAAAAAATGCATTTCCTTCTTTGAGGTTATGATAGGAAGGAAAAGGTTTGCATCGAAACATTTGAGTTTGGAGCAGTTAAGAAAATTGTAGGGAGATTTATATTCTCCAAACAATGAGGATCTAGTCACTGAACACCAGTTGGATGATGCATCCACATACATTGCAGTAATGGACAAGTATCAAACTAGTAAAGGGGAATGGGCTAAAATAGCAGAGCAGTCAAGAGAGGACATAAAGTCCATTGAAAGGAGAATCAAGGTTTTAGCTATGCCTCCTGTGGACGACTTGGACAAGGTATTTTTGATGGTATAGGATAAGGTGGAACGCGCTAAGGATAGGGGGAAGTAGTTAATGCAATGCTACATCGAAATCTATGCTTCCCCATTATTTTCCTTCTCCTCTACATGCATTGGACCAAATTACATTGGATATCCCAGGCCGACGTAGATGAGTCCCAAGCATTTAATGCTATTTAATGTTGTTCTAAAATTTCTTGGGCCGACTTGTTTGTGGCCATTTTATTATTGTAAACTCCAATTAGGCTGACATATCTTGGGGGGTTTCTATAAATATGGCATTTCACCTCATTTGTAAGGGCTAGATAGTTTTACTTTGGAGCAAATTAAGCAATATAACAAGAGTTAGAGTTAGAAGTTAGTTCATTTTGAGCAAGTGTTGTAACACAGAACACTAGAATTGTTGTTGTTATTGGGTGATTCAATACAATTGAAGACATTGTGCTCTTGGTGAATTCTCTTGTGTTGATTTATCTTGCATGGTTCTTGTTGTTCTATCTTTTGAGATTGCTTGGGAATTATTAGATATATGCTAGATTTAGAATTAGATATGATTCAATGGTGTTTATGGTTTGATGCTTGAAGTGTTTGCAGCAATCCCTGGTCCATACTTTTTGTAGCTAGTTGACTATTAGTTGCTTTGCAAAGTTATCCTGGACTTTAATATTCATGGTGCTTAGTTCAATTGTGAAGGCTCATTAATTTCAATTGCAATAGGGTTGTTTTGGATGAATGTTCATGATCTAAAAATATTTAATGCCTTAGAAGATTGCACTATTTCTGTAAGATTGCAGATCTATCTGGGTCAAGCAGGAATCAGTTTCTGAGGGATTGGTCCATTTCGAGTGTTTCATCATTTATATCATTAATCTTAGGAGTAGTTTTAATCCTAGAAGTCTCTTAAACCTTCATCTTTTGCTATTTCTTTTATCATTCAAGTTAGATTTAAGATTGAAAGTATCACTATATTGCTAGATTTGATAAATCTAAGGATTCGATATTTGCTTGTAGCAAGGTCCCATTGTGATTACCAACATTTTCACATATTATCTGAGTTGTTTATGCATTTTCAAGACCTGACATTAAAGACCTTGGGGTTATCTCTTGAGGCTTGCTGATAGAGATTTACCTTTCAAGAGAGATAGGATATTATATTCTATCTAAGTTGTTACTGTGCAAAAAACACCATCAACACACGTGACACTACCTACTCCCCTTGAGAGGTAGCCACCAAACATCAGTTTAGAAGAAAGATAGATCCATAGACCCACTAGACTAATGCATCTTCATATGCATCTAGTTCAAGAAAGGAGGGGAAATAACCCCTAACTTCTCTCAGAGATACTCGAAAGTATCTTTAGGAAGAGCCTTAGTAAATATGTCAACAACCTGATCCTTTGTAGGTACATACTCAAGCTTTACTTCATTCTCCACAACCTTCTTTGTCAAAAGGTGATACCTTGTTGATAAATTCTTTGTCCTTGAGTGCATCACAAGATTCTTTGAAATGTTAATTACACTTGGATTATCATAAGAGATAGAAATGGGATCATCATACATTACTTTGATATCTTTCAATGTATGTCTCATCCATAAGTCTTGTGTAAAACAAGATGCTGTAGCAATAGACTTAGCCTCTACAGTGGATAAGGAAACTGAATCTTGCATTTTACTTAACCATGACACCAATTTGCAACCAAGAAAGAATGCACCACCACTTATACATTTTTTGTCATCAACAAAACCTGCCTAATATGCATATGTATAAGCACTTAGTGTAAAATTAGTATCTATAAGATACGAAAAATGCATAATCTGGAGTGCCATTCAAATGGCTAAATATCCTTTTAACATTAGCAACATGTGTTTCTTTAGGGTCATCTTGAAATCTAGCCACAAGAAAAACTGCATGCATGATATCTGGTCTAGTAGCAGTTAAATATAGCAGTCCTCCAATCATATATTTGTATTTACTTTGATCAGCCTTAGGTGAATCATCATCTTTAATCAATTTGGAGCCAGTCACGATAGGAGTGCATATTGGTTTGGATCCATCCATCCCAAACTTCTTCAACATTTCTCTTACATACTTTGACTATGAAATAAAAATCCCTTTTTTTGCTTGATTGATTTGTAGCCCAAGAAAGAAATTCATCTCACCAAACATAGACATCTCAAATTATTTTTTCATCTCTTCAACAAACATCTTGCACATTGTTTCATTTCCTCCAAATATAATATCATCAACAACCACTATCAATATTTTTTCATTTTCATTTTAAAAGTGCAAATTACTATCTATTGTACCTTTATTTAAACCTTGCTAAATAAAATATTTTTCTAATCTTGCATACCAAGCTCTAAGAGCTTGCTTCTATCCATGTAAGGCCTTCTTTAATCAACAAACCATATCCAGTTGATCTGACAACTAAATTCCTTCTAGTTGTTCCATGTAGACTTCTTCTTCTAACTCACCATTCATAAATGTAGACTTAATATCGATCTGATAAAATTTCAAATCTTTATGAGTAGAAAATGCTAAAAAAATTCTCATAGCTTCCATCCTTGCCACTGAAGCAAAGGTCTCCTAAAAATATATACCTTCTACTTGTGAGTAAACCTTATGCACAAGTCTTGCCTTATTTCTAACCACTTGTCCATTGTCATTCAACTTGTTTTACCCATTTTGATCCAATTATGTTTTTATCTGCCAGTCTAGGGACCAATTCCTAGGTTTGATTCTTCTCAATTTGCATAAGTTATTCTTCCATAGATTTCATCTAATGCTCATCCATATTCACATGCTTCACTCACTTTCTTAGGTTCAGCTTCAAAAAGTAAGCATAGATTTATTTCAGCAGTAGCTCTGCTTCTTTTCAATACTTCTTTTCTCTTGTCTCCAATGATTTGATTTTTTGAATGATTCATCTATATATTTAGGTGTATTTAGGGACACCACCAAAGCTTCTTCTTCTTCATTATGCTTCTCTTGTTCTTCCAAAAATTCCTCAATTCTTATGCAGTCAAGTTCATCAGATACAGATCCATCAACTTCAATGCTTCATCAACCTTGACATTTGTGCTCTCTACAATATTTTCTCAGTATTTTATTGAAACATATATAAGCTTTGCTTCTAGTAGAGTATCCAAGGAATATACCCTCATCACATCTAGCATAAAACTTCCATAAATTTTCTTCATTCCTTCTGATATAATATTTGCTTCCAAATACCTTGAAATACTTGACAGTAGGAATTCTTCCACACCATCACTCATAAGGGGTCTTAGTACTATTAGCTTTTTCTTGAACTCAATTGAACACATAAATAGTATTATGAATAGCTTCTCTCCTATAAACTTCTATTAGACCTGCCTCTGTAATCATTGATCTAGCAACTTCTTGAATCATTTTGTTCTTTCTTTCTACAACTCCATTCTTCTAAGGAGTTCTAGGAATAGATAACTATATTTTTATTCCATGAACTTTAAAAAACATATTAAACTCATTGGAGGTGAATTCACCACCTTTGTCAGACCTCAAGCATTTTATTCTCAAATTTGCTTCATTCTCAACCATAGCCTTAAATGTCTTGAATCTATCTAATGCATAATATTTCTCTCTAAGAAAAGTAACCCATGTATATCTAGAGTAATCATCAATTAGAAGTATAAAATACCTATCACCTTTTAGACTTATCACTCTTGTAGGATAAAAAAGATATGTATGAATCAAATCCAATAGTTTGGTAGTAAATTGTTCCTTCGACCTAAAGCAATTTTTAGCTTTCTTTCCAAACTGACAATTCTTACAAATAGCATTAACAGGCTTTGTAATCCTCAGTAAATCTCTCATAGCTTGTACTACACTGATTCTCATCATATTATCAAAATTCATGTGACACATCCTCTGGTACCATAATCAACTATCATTAATTTGAGACATAAAGCAATGTTCATCAACACCCTTAAGTTGATAAATATGTCCTTCAGACTTCTTACCAGTAGCAACCACTATTTTGGATCCTTTCTTGATTTCACATCTCTCATCCTCAAATACAAGATTATATCCTTTACTACGCATCTCCAAAACTTAAGAGATTATGCCTTAAGCCTTTACCATAGTAGACATCATCAATATTATGATTTCCATCAAAACTTACTAAACCTATCCCATAAATCTTAGCACTAGTATCATCTCCAAATCTAACTAAGCCTCCATATTTTTCAAGTTTAACAAACCTACTCTTATCACCAATCATGTGATGTGAATAGCCACTATCAAAAACCCAGTAGTTATTTTCTTGTTTAGCATGAAGGGAGGAGATTAGAGTATCTTCAACTTTCTTCAGAGCACTTTTCTTTACCTATCTTTTAGTATTAGGAGTAGATTCATATTTTATAGCCAAGATCAAGGATTCATTATCATCAAAATCTCCATAGTCAAACTCTTCATCTGAAATACCAACATTTTCATTTACATTTAATATGCTCTCTTAATCATCTTCCCTTTGTTTTCTTTGCTTAATCTATGTTTATTCTTCTTAGCTCTTTCTGGACATCTCAAAGCATAATGACCAATTCCTCCACAAATAAAGTATTTAAAGGGAAACTTACCTTCATAATTATCCGAGTCCTTTTTCATTCTTCTTACAAAGTTAACTTCTACTTCATCAAAGTTCTCTTCATCCAAATCTTCAACTCTTGTAGCCCTAAAAGCACTTTATGTCTTTGATCCATTTCTCAAGCTAGGATTTCTCATTTCATATGATGTTAGAGTACCCAACAACTTATCTTTATTATATGTCTTATAATCTATATATTCCTCAATAGTAGATACCTTTTCACTATACACATCCGGGAAAGTTCTGAGAATATTCTTCACAATCTTGGATTCATCAACTGTACCACCAAGTCCTCGCATTCCACCTTCCAGCTCATCCACTCTCTGTACATAGGATTTAATGTTCTTATCTTCAAACATATGTAGGATCTAAAATTGTACGTCCAAGTTATGCAACTTTACTTCTTTCACCTTTTCATCTCCTTCATGAATCTTTTCCAATTTGTCCCAAGCCTCTTTAGCAGTCTTCAGATTTGCAACTTTAATGAATTTAGAATTTGAAAGACTATTCTTTAGAATAAATTTTTTCTTGTTGTTCACTTCATGCGCCTTGATCTCTTGAGTTGTACTCAGACCATTTACAGGAGGACTGTAAACAATCTTATAAGATTTATCAACATCATATCCATAGTACTTCAGATATCCTTGCATCTTTATCTTCTAGAGGGCATAGTTAGTCCCATTGAACCTAGGAAACTCAATAGTAATCTTGCTTTCCATCCCAAACCTTCCTTAAGTGGTTAAAATATTCTCCAAGGAACCAAGCTTTGATACCAATTGTTGAACAAGATAATTGAGAGGGGGGATGAATCAGTTGTAGAAAATTTTAACCTTTAAGAACTTCCACCAGAGATTAGATCAATTATCATTTACAAATTCTTTACTCTGTTAATGCGATTAATCATTAAGTGCAAAAGTATAAATTAAAAGAATCAATACCACACAATAACACCAAATTTACATGGAAAACCCAATGAGGGAAAAACCATAGTGAGGATTAGCTCACAATATAGAGAATATTAAAATTGAATGCATAGGCTCACTACCAAAACAAGACTTATTGTCCAGAATAGGACTCACTATCGAACAAGGGTTAACCACCCGGAGGGCTCACCGCCACATAATTACAAAGAAGATGGAGAGATTTGTTACAGAGAGAAAACAATTTCAATGCAATGGGGATTTCCACCACAATTCACTGACACACTTGTTGACATGCTTGAATGATAGTGTACACCTTCAACTCAATGCCTTCAGAAACTCGCAATTAGATTTCACACTATTTTGCATCTATCTTGCTTGCATTCATCTTTCACAAACATTTAAACTTGTATTTATACCATCTTCAACTTTGAATCTCATCCAAAGTCAGTCACACACTATTTTTATTTACAAATTCAAATTAGGTTAGTGCCAAAACATTCTACAGTGGAATTAGAATGAGGGTGACCCAAAAATAAAATTAATGAGGAACTAAATAAGTCCCAACATGCTTCAACAAGCGTTCATAAACTTCTTGAGTAGTATTTTACACAAGGTCGGCCAATGCCCATGTAAAACACGTAAAAAATTAAGCACAGACAACCTTAACATGACCCAATCTCTCTGGATAACAAAACTAACTCAAACATGATCTGATCAACTTATTTCCAGAACTAGAAGTTTTGAAACCAAAAATTAGAGAAATTTGGAGCAACTACATTTTTCCTAGAATATAGCCAGATACATAGAAAAGTATAGTACACAATTGGTGAACATAACTCACACTATACAATGATCTAGAAACCCAAAATTTGGATATAACAGCTTCCATCAACCATGAACAATACCTCAAATCCTTACTAGCAAAGCAATGAATACCCGCAACCTTTCTCTATTACAATTTTCTTAATATCCTTCACATATACAACCAACAAACATCACTCATGAAATTAATGACAACAACAACCAGTTGACAATCAATTGACAAGTTGACATCAATGACAACACCTTAATGCTTTCAACAATATTGGTTTAGTATTGGAACTTGTAAAGGTTTGAAATCTTCTTAAAAGGTAGAAAGCTAATAAATTTATTTTTCCGTGATTTTATATTATTAAGTATCTATTTACCTTTTAGAATATTTTAAATGCTTATCAAGTGTTTCAAATACCTTAAATTTTCCAAAACTAGCCAAGACTCTCACACATACAAAAAAGAGGGAAGTGGGTTTGAAAGGGTCAAAGAGTTTAAAGAGGATATGTGTTAGGGTTCCTACTACTCCTTAGAGGCTACATTTGAATGGAGAACTTGTGCGGCATGTCAGAAAGTTTTCATAGTTTAATGATACAAGATAGTGGCCTTATGATGTAAATAACAATGATAGTCTTGTATGATAATAATCAATGTAATGACAATAAGGTGGAAGCAACATATGTATATACTATTTATGTCTCATCCTATCATATGGTTTCCTTAAGGTTATTCCATACAATGGTGATAGTATTCAGGCCACTGAAGGAAAACATGGCGTTAGAAGAGGAAAGGGGTGTGCAAGGGTAGTCATGTCAAGACTTGTAAATGATGGTAAGAGTAAGCATGCCACAATCATAAGGGATAGTCCAAAATGATAGTAGAGATGAAGATCAAAAGAAAAAGGGAAGAGATATGATGAAGGAAATCCATCAGAGGTTTCTAAGGACACAATAAATTCCTTAACTAGGATGTAATAAAAAATGTTTGCAGCAAGAAGAAAAAGAAAAAAATTGTGTGTTTTGACAGTCATCATGCAAAGATAGATATAAGAGACAACCTTTATAATAGCACAAGATGACCATCATAGATGATAATTGTGAACCATTTGAATCTAGACCTTGCACAAACACAATAAACATGCAAACAATTAGATCAAACACAAGATTAGAAACCAATGATTCCTCAAGAAATCCATTTGAAATTTGCAAAAGATAAGAAATGAAAATGAAGAACACAAATGAAACAATTAAATCCTATCTAATGCAAACAAACTCTTGATCTCTTGAGGGAGTTGGTGCAAATAGGTGTGTGGAGATTTGCCCTTTCCCAACTCCTTGAATGCAAATGTTGATTGAAGATGATTGATCCACTTGATGAAGACTTTGAATGTATGCTCCAAGCTAAAATCTGCAAAAAACCTAGCTATGATTCAATGAGATGAATGAGAATTGCTAAGTATTTTAGCATGGTAACTTTGCTTGAGATGTGGATGATAAAATGCATGGTGAAGCATTCTATTTATAGAATGTTGAAATGGAAACAAAGCCAAAATAGAGCAATGTGGGACAAAGATTCAACCAATGATAAATGCCACTTGTCCAAATGTGATTGGATGAGGAATGAGCAAGTTTTGACAAATGTGCCAATAAATGCATTTTTGAATTTGAATTTTTGAGAAAAGACATGTAAGAGGGGGAAAGAAAATTGCATTAAATCCCCCTTGGCTCAAGGCAAGGACATGTAAGAAGAAGTAAATGCCTTGTTGGAAGGACTTGTAAGAGAGAGTAAATGACATGTTGGAAGGACATGTCATTCAAATTTTGAATTTGAAATAGAAGAATATTCCTCCAAAAGATGCTTTGTTGAGGGAAAATGAAGATTTTAATAAATCAATAAATTGATTTATTTGTGCAAGTGGAGATATCTAGAGAATGCAAGTGGGTGAGATTAGTATTTAATCATGGTTAGATTAAATAAATGATGATTATGTTAGTTTAATGATGATTAGTGTAAGTTGACTTATTTTGACTTAGATTTTTGGATTAATTTAAATCAAACAAGAGAGGAAATGATTTAATGAGTTTAATTAAATAAACATGTTTTGATTATTTAATTAAAGAGATTGAAGTAAGATTAAATTAAATAAGATTTTAATTTATTCAATTTAATAGATAGACTTTAGAGATTTAATTAAATAAAATTAATTATTTAATTAAAATAGGGATAATTAGATCAAATGAATTGATTTAATTAACAAGGGAAAGTGACTTAATTAGACAAAATAATTTATTTAATTAAGAGACGAAAATTGATGAATTTAATCAGATAAGGGAATTTGATTAAACAGTTAGGACCGAGGGATGATTTAGGAAGAAACGATGTTAGTAGATCGAGTTAGATGCGAATGTCAACTTTGTACATTTTATGTTCACAATAATAATCTCATTTTTGAAGTGGAAATACAATTTTTTTTATCTCCTTATCACAATCTTGATGGTCAAGTTTAATACACTTTGAGACCCTATGCATTTAGGTGTGGCATTTATGGTAGTTAGTTTGCATGAGGATATCATGTCAAGACATGGGAGAGAGAAGGATAGTTAATGACAATAGAAAAGAAAGGTTTTCCTGTCAAGAAAGTAATATGCATGTAGATGATAGTCAACATCATGTCAAGAGGATTGTATAGTAGTTGAAGGTGATTAAAAAATCTCAAAAACAAATAGATAAGCAGGTTGAAGTCATTATCTACAAGTGTAAGTAACAGTGGTGTGGCATAGAAAATTGGACACTCTTGAGAAAAGAGACAATTTCATGCCTAATTGGACCCACTTTTGAGTCCCTCTACATTATTCACCCTTCAAAACAACATTTATAGGCCCCTAAGACCCATTATTTTTTATCTAGAGGCCTGTTTCACTTGAGAAATCACTTAAATCCCAACAAATAACATTCAATTCATCCATAACATTCAAAGACTTGTTTTCAAAGTGATTCCATCTTCCATTTCTTCTCTATCTTCAGATTCACGTTTGCATTTCATTTACATTACATTTGCATGTCATTTTATCTCCATTTTTTATGTGTAGTAAGATTTCTAGGGTTGATATATTGCATCACTCAAATCACATTTTCATTTCTCATTCTTGCACAATAGAATAGGGTTTTTGACATACTTCAGACTTTCCTAGTCTTTAACACATCTAAGGCTAGGGTTTTATGTAGATATTTCTCCATTCAAGGTTTAATTACCCAACTAGGGGTTTTACCAAGGAAAACCCCCCATTAGACAAACAATTTTAAGATGTTTTGTAGGAATTTTCCAAGATCCCTATTCGGGTTTCCATCGGAAAGTGTTGTACAAGTGTCAAGATACAGAACAAAAACTTGAAATTATAGAAATTTGAAAGTGGGCTGGTTCATAGTGCATGTTGAATGAGTCCCTCCTAAGATGCCATTTGGAGTTAGATGCAGATACAGAAACCCAGTTAGCAGAAAAAAATTTATGTGCAGAAAAACCCTGAACTGGGACTGACTTTCCCAGGGTACCGAATGAGTCCTAGTCAGCTCAAAATTAGATCTATTAGATTTCTAGATTGCTTTCCAGTCCTCTTCTACTTCTCAGGTACACACATTCTAAGATTTAGCTTTTTTTTTAGTTTAATTTTCATTTTTATTCATCATTTTAAGCTTTTTACAAACATCACTTTATTTTCAAACATTCCAAAAATATTAGGTTTTGCATTCATAATCAGTTAATTACTTAGCTTAGTTGCATTTAGATAATCCCATTTAGTCTAAATAACATCATACACATCTTAATTTGAGTGAACGACATTGATTTTTTGTGAGGTTTATCTCTCTCCTTTTAGGTGAAACATCCTAAGAGTGCAAGAGTAGCCTATAAGCCTCATGCCCAAAAATATATGGTTTATTTTGGTGAACCTGCATATTGAGCAATTTATCTTTCTAATTTCAGTTGCAGATGGCCTATAGATCCTTTGTTGTTGATGATGAGTTTGTAAAGTCTCCAAAATTTAGAGCCTTCTTGTACAAACAAAATTGAAAATCAATAAGAGATTCTATTGGAAACATAACACCAAACAATTAGGATCTACTGCTAAATAATTTGAGGCTAAGTGTAGAAAAGGAGATGAAAGACATGACTCTAGAGAGTGGAAGAAAATTATTGGAGGAGTTAGGTGTAATGATTTTCCCAGGTTTAGATCTAAATTTTGCTCTTGTTTTTTATAGCTTTTTGCAAAATAACAATGCTACGCACAAGCTTTATCCCTCAAGGAGTCACAAAGGTGTACACAGGATCAAATTTTAATCCTGATGAAGGTTCCCTCATGATCTGGGCCTTGTACCCACCACATAAGAAGTTTATGATTATTGACATTGAAAAAGCTTTTGGACATGTCATGACACTGAAAGTTGGAGAGGTTGACCCTCTAGCCACAACTGAGATTGGCATTAGTGTTGCCAAGCTAAATAAAGCTCAGATCCAAATGCTAATTAAGGAAAAGGAGATGTATAAAATGAATAATGAAAGGATACTCAAGGAGAATGAATTCTTAAAAGATATGATTAAAAACACAGTAAAAGAATCTACTAAGTTATTAACTCAAGGGGATAGTTCACCATCAAAGGGTATGGGTGAAGGATCATATGTACAAGATAAGGTGAATAAATTTAGGTTTGATACAATCTCTGTAGCATTACACAAAATACATTCTAATTTGATGACTTGGATGAATAAAATATGGTCAATTCATTCCAAAAATCGAGCCACAATTCAGGAACACAAAAGAATAAATGACCGAATATAGGAGAAGCTTCAGGAAATACAAAAGGAAGGTGTCTCTGATAGTAGGGCTACTACAAATGTTGAGGAGATAGTGAAGAAACACGAGGACTATTATGAGGAGCTCTAGGAAGATGCAAAAGGATTAACTGATGTCACAAAGAGTGGAGTACCTACATTATTTGAAAATAATGAATAACTGAAAGGTTAGGATAGGTGGATGAAGGAGTGGAAGATGATATTGCATAAAGCTTTGGAGGTAGCCAAAGGTGGAGAATCAGTGCTAGACGAGTCATTCAAGCATTAAGAGAAAATGGTAAACATGGATATCGTTGTGAAAAATTCCATGGATGATGTCGATACTCACTTGCGGTAGGAATATTTAGATCATGTTACCAAAGTCCATTTTTGGCTTGCCAAAGCCTAATTGTCTATGTTTAATTATTGTTAGTCATTGTTATGTTTCAAAAGACATTTATGAATGGCTGCGTCCTCTTCAATTTTTTGATATGCAAATTAGTTACATAATGATAGAAAGAGATAGGCGAATAGGGATAGATCAACAGCAGAAAGCTTCCATAATGTTTTCATTTCAAAAGAATATGTTTCAAATATAACTTTGAGGAAATCAATAAAAGATCTCTGATTCTATGGCTTTATGTTGGTATCAATTGTTTGTTGAAAGTATTCAATTATCTGGTTGTCTCCAATTTAATATTTCCTCATTATTTAAATTGGTATATCAATTATATATTCAATTTATCAATACACATTTGTTGTACTTGTGTGATATGATTAATTGTTTTCCCTAAAGGAATTAAAATCCTTCTATTCAATCATAGTAATCTAGAAGTGTTATTTGTATCAGTAAGAAGAACCGTATAATTAGGATTGTCAATCTGTCTCCAATTTGGTGTTATCTGTGTTCTTGCATAATTTATTCAATCGGTTCTTTCAAGTAAAGATTAAAATCCTTTTGATAAATTATAGGTAACCTGGTTGTGTTAGTTGGATAAGTAAGTAGAGTTTTTCAATCACTTGCTTGCATGTTTATACAAGTTATAAACCAATATTAGTGTGCCAAACAGTTTGAGTTACTGCCAAATACAATTCATACATTCTAGATCTTCATTTGACTCCATTTACCCAACAAGGCACTGGTCTTTCCCATTTAATCATTTAGTTTTATCAAATTTATTTCAAAACCTTACATCTGTTAACTAAACATATTCAGAAACTTTACCTTGATATTGCTTATACAATTTATACCAAATTAGGTTTGCATCTATCCACTTCCAATTGCCATTGTGGATAGATTGCACAAGTAGGAAACACATAGTTTAATTTTGCTTCACTTGCATTAGGTATACCCACCTAGGTCTGGCAGATCCTGAAGAGAAGAAGGTTCAAATACACCATTCGGCCTTGTTCATTAGCCTAAAATGTAACAAGAGCCTAGCAACCTCTTGTGGTTTTTCAACCAGCATTTTTGAGAACTAACACAACATAATACTATTGCTGACAATGAAGATAAAGATAAATTCAGCCCTAATTGGTTAGGACCTTACATAGTTGATAGTAGTTATGGGTTTGGTGCTTATGTCTTAACGAAGCTTGATGGAACACCCCTTAAGGAACCTATTAATGTCGCGCATTTGCATTGGTATTACCTCTAGTCTCTTTGAATAGTATGTTTGTTAAAGCAGTGTTTTCTAAAGTTATTTGATGTCATTCTAAATAACTTTCACATTGCTTCATTCTTGACAACTGATCCTATGTTTATCTTTATCACTAAGGTAATTATTTAAGTTCATTTTATAATTGCTTTAGAATTCATATTATTCACCCTTATGTTATATTAAATTAGATCCTTATATGAGTTATAGGTGTATTTAATTTAGCATATTCTCTAATCAACAATGTTGTATCTACAGTGAATCTAAGATATGTTTTACATTAGATCACATAAATCATGTTAAGTCATGTAGCCATTAATTAAATACTTTTACCATAAAGTCATTAAATTAATCACATTGTATTTAACATTCAAGCACATTAAGAAAAATTCTAAAAACACCAAATACACATGTATATATATATATCAAAAAAATTTATGTACATCTCATCATCATTTACAAAATCACCAAGGTTAGTGAGAACTCGACCCCTCTGGCTCTGGCACTCAGGATCTGGTCCCTGGACGTCGTGAGATACTCATGTGAGATCTACCATTTGATCCCTCTCTACTCATACCTTTTATAGCTCTACATGAAGTTTCTCAACCTCTATTGAGGCCTGTGATGATTGTCCTGCACTCTCAGCTTGATGAAGTCATCTCCTCACACTCTCGTATGTTGCCTGTAACCTCGCGAAAGGTCTGAGTGACTTTTTCTCCTCCTCCATGATTGGTGGGGGCACGTAATCAATATCCATCTCCTCCTCATTGATGGATGAAGACACTATCTCTGCGGTAGCCTGATGATAGAACTCTCGCCAATCTCTCGTTGCTTCTGCAAGATAGACAAGGTACATAATCAATACACATCATCATGATATATATACACAAAACATAAATTTACTGAAGTACATGCGTAAAATCAAAAAACATCATCACCTATGTCTCCAGATGAATGAGGAATATCAACGTCATCCTCTATGGGGGGCATGGAGAATGTGCTAGCCTCTCTCTGACTCTGGGTGTCGATGTCTGTCATAGCTATTGCACATGAACTAGTCCTATAAGTATGTGAGGAATCTCCATGCTCGTACTGATCCTCAGTCGCTACCTCATCACCCTCACTCAAGGGTGGCTCCTCCTCATAATACTCATCCTCATAAACATCATCACCCTCATCCTCCTCTCCATCTTGGTCCTCATAGTTAGGATCAACCTCTAAATCATACTCATCATTGATAACATTAGTAAATATATCTAATGGCCTATATTGTACATCCTCTACTCTATCCTCTAGCTCATCTCCCTCATTTGGTGTTGGTCCTGCATCACCTATAGGGACATCCACAGGGAGCACATGAGTTGGTCATGTCACTAGCCACCACTCCTGATGCTCATCCGTGCTACCAACATCATGAGTGTCGACGACTGGTGGTTGATCATGATCTGAAGCATTAGAATCACTCTCACAAACATGGTCTATAGTAAGATGAACAATATCACCTGGCCTTCGGGCACTCCACATTGATTTCCTAATGAAGGAGCATGCCCTTGGTGGTTTCTGCACCTGCCCAAATTATCAAATGACTCCTCCATAATAGAAAGGTCGTACAGGATAGTCATGCCTCCCAGCTATAAACCTATCCATCTACATCCTCCTCAACTATCTTATGGGATCTAGCCACTATGGAGTGAGTAGATAGGGTCTCCATAATATCTCATCCTCCTCCAGCTGGTCAAACCTCACCCTCCAAAAGTGTAAATCTTTGTACTGCCACAAGCATCAGAGAGGATAGCCAAATGCTTGTGGACATCCTATAGCTATGGCACAAGGGAATCTGATAGTCTTGGTGCATGTAATATGCTCAAGGCACCACACCTACAGTGTACCATACTATCAATCTCTCGAAAGAAAAACCTGCTAAGATCATAATATAAGTGTGCTAGGATGTAGCAACCCCATGCATAGATTGTCCTGTGCTCGTACATCCCTCAAATCAAGTGTACCAATCCTCCATCTAAGTGTGCCACTCATCCATCAGGATTGAGAACAAGAGCCACCGTATGCATCATGAGTTGTTTAACAATAGGAGCTCACAAATATAGAGGCATGGGAAGCTTGATTTGTGCTCTAACATGCTCATTGTGAATAGGTCCACCTAGGAAATACTGCATATCCACCTTCTTCTTATGGGATGATCAATGCCCTTAGAAATATACTTGCTCTCCCCAAATAGGAACTCAAAGAATATGGTGTACATTCTTGAGAGTAATGGTCATCTCCTCGGTAGGAAGATGAAATGTACAGGTATTGGCATCCCAATGCTCACATAGATACCTACTTTCTATAAATTCTTTTTCTTTGCTGCTAATAGCGTTGGAGCGTGATCTCTCAGAAAGGTAAGCTGCCTCCCCCTAGCCGTTGTCGCGACCAGGTAGGGACCTATCAAAATCATCACAAAATGCTCTAAAATCCATCAAATATCTTAAATTTTTACATATTTCATCATGCAACTGTGCTAAAGTAGATCTAGTGTTCTTTTTTAATTGCCCTAGACACTTTAGAACCCTTTTTGGACACTTTGCAAAGAAAGATGACACTTCGCGAAGAAATGGGACACTTTGTGAACAAAAGGGACACTTTGTGATCAAATGGGCCACTTTGCAAAAAAAGGGGACACTTTCAAACTTTTTTCTAAGATCCTAAATTAATCTATCCATGCATTAAAAATAATTAAATTATTACAAAATTACAAGGAAAAAGTTCTAGAAATGACTCACCTCATAATACAACTCACCACGTGCCACCTAGTCTCGAAGCACATCCAGTCATGAAGGCTTGTAATCTAGTCTACGCAACATCTTCCTATCTCACTCGTCACTCTCAAGCTACAAGAAGGTAAAATGCAATAGTAAGTGACAAATTACTCCACTTTCCTCTCTTTTAACTATTTTCATTCTTTTTACTCTTATGTTTTAACTTAGGGTTAGCTTACCTTAAGAGTTAATAAGGTGTCTTTTTTCTTCAAACCAACATAATGGGAGCTAGGGAAATCTATTTTTTACATTGTTTGATGTGTTGGAATCATGATTCAACACCTGACATCATCAATCATGTATCATTATATGGCATGGAACTTGGAAATTCCCTACGGTATGATGTTCCTTATTTGA
The DNA here is from genome assembly GCA_007258455.2 of Sequoia sempervirens. Taxonomy (NCBI): domain Eukaryota; kingdom Viridiplantae; phylum Streptophyta; class Pinopsida; order Cupressales; family Cupressaceae; genus Sequoia; species Sequoia sempervirens. Next base: position 250,970,094 of record VDFB02270651.1, on the reverse strand, counting down.
TGTGGCTAGATTTCTACCTTGATTCCACCTCCATAAAGCAAGAAGAATCAAGGGGGGGAATACATCTGCCCTCGAATTGGATTCCTAGGAGTTAGAAAAAAGGAATTTTGAACAATTAACAAATTTGTGTTGCAGGATGCAGTTCCTAATGTTGTGGTTTTTCAGATAACTACACTAGGGGATTCAGTCTCCCACCTTTTGAATGAGTATCCTTTTATGCAATAAAGTGCACTATTTGGAGTCCTTTAGCTTACATATGCACATAGAGTGATATGGGCGCTAAAATAGGGCTAAATGTGGCATAGAAAATTAGACACTCTTGAGAAAAGAGACAAATTCATGCCTAATTGGACCCACTTTTGTGTCCCTCTACATTATTCACCCTTCAAAACAACATTTATAGGCCCCTAAGACCCATTATTTTTTATCTAGAGGCCCGTTTTACTTGAGAAATCACTTAAATCCTAACAAGCAACATTCAATTCATCCATATCTCGAAAGCCCACCTTCAAAAACCATTGGTGGGACCAATTCGCCACCTTGGGAAAATGAGTCCCCTCTGGTGGAACCCATTTGCCAAAGGTGGCGAATGAGTCCCTTTTGAGGGAAATTTCAATTTTGAGCGGGAATTCAATTAATTCAACTTAATTTTTTGGTGAATGTTGGCCTCTTAGGTCTAAATAACAGGAAAATTAGGTGTTGTTGCTTATAAATACTCATTTTAAGTCATTTTACACATCTTTTAGTCAGTTCAAAAAAGAAAATTCTAAAGTCAAGTCTTCTATAACAAGTTTCATTAGCAAAGTTGAAGTTTTAGGGCAACAAATTAGGGTTTTTACAGGTCTTGAAGCTCACTTTTGAGATCAAAGTTCAACATTGCAAAGAGTTGGTGATGGATGCCTATGGTGAATCATGGAGAAATCTAGGTTGAGGAGATATAACTAGCCATCAAATCACACCTAAAGACTTGTTTTCAAAGTGAATCCATCTTCCATTTCTTCTCTATCTTCAGATTAAGGTTTTCATTTCATTTACATTCCATTTGCATGTCGTTTTATCTCCATTTTTGATGTGTTGTAAGCTTTTTAGGGTTGAAATCTTGCATCACTCAAATCACATTTGCATTTCCCATTCTTACACAATAGAATAGGGTTTTTGACATACTTCAGAGTTTCCTAGTCTTTAACACATCTAAGGCTAGGGTTTTATGCATATTTTTCTCCATTCAAGGTTTAATTACCCAACTAGGGGTTTGACCAAGGAAAACCCCCCATTTGACAAACAATTTTAGGCTATTTTGCAGGAATTTTCTGAGATCCTGATTCAAGTTTCCATCATAAAGTGTTGTACAAGTGTCAAGGTGCAGAACAAAAACTTGAAATTACATAAATTTGAAAGTGGAATGATTCACTATGCATGGTGAATGAGTCCCTCTCAAGGTTCTATTTTGAGTTAGATGCAGATCCAGAAACCTAGTTAGTAGGAAACATTTTCTGTGCAAAAAAACCTTGACCTGGGACTAATTCACTTAGGCTGGCAAATGAGTCCTAGTCAGCTCAAAATTAGATCTGTTAGATTTCTAGATTGCTTTCTAGTCCTCTTCAGCTTCCCAGGTACAAACATTCTGAGATTTAGCTTTCTGTTTATTTTAATTTGCATTTTTATTCATCATTTTAAGCTTTTTGCAAACATCACTATGTTTTCAAACATTCCAAAAATCTTAGGTTTTGCATTCATAATCAGTCAATTACTTAGCTTAGCTGCATTTAGATCATCCCATTTAGTCTAAATAACATCATACACATCTTAATTTGATTGAACCACATTGATTTTTCATGAGGTTTATCTCTCTCCTTTTAGGTGAAACATCCTAAGAGTGCAAGAGTAGCCTATAAACCTCACACGAAAAAATATATGGTTCAAGTGGCAATCATAAAATCAATACATATGTCTAGTGGCACATGAACAATGATAGTATTTTGTAATAGTATAGTAATTACTTCAAAAGACAAGGGTGTCTATTGTTTGGCAAGGAATAGATGGGACAAAGCAAGTCAAGCTCAGCTTAGTTGGATTTTTTACAAGACTTATCTTTCCAAAAGTAGAAAGCAATGGGATCAAAAGAATATTGTGGCATTAAAAAGAATGCATTAAGATTTAGACACAAAGGGGAGAAGTCATGGACCTGAGGCAACAAGAAGAGTGTTAGCGAATTTGGGTCTCTTTTCAGGTTTAAATACCCATGAAGAACTATGATGAATGAGTTTTCTATCTGCTTGTAGATCACAGGGGCATAAGGAAGTAGTCATGAGGGAATAGAAAGGGTGTAGTAGAGTTGTAGGTGAGATGCATAAAGACAATAAAAAAGGACAGCCACCATGTTTGAATGCACCATACATCTTCAGCAAGGGCATTATTTATAATATTTGAGGCTAGTAGCTCTTGTAGCTATCTTTTGCAGTAAGTAATTAGAGTTCATGTAAGATATTGAAATTCCATTTTGTGTAAGTAAGGGTACTACCTTTTCAAAAGTGAGAGGATAGTTTGAAGACTCATTGCCAACAATATGAGGTCTGTAAAAGAATTTTACTTCTCATAGTTCATAGTAGTAGTGTTGAAAGGGAAAAAATTTGTGCATTCAAAGACTATTGTGATTAAGGAAGCATTGTCAGTAAGAGATGCCAATGGTTTAAATAGAGGAACGTAGGTCTATGAGTACTAATAATGGTTTCCTTCAGGTGAAGAAAATGAAGTAACCTGTTTGAACAAATCAATAATAGTTACAATGGATAAAGTGTATGTGATAAGGTCACAAGATAATCATATAGTGACAATGGTGCACAATCCAAATAGGTAGTAAAGTTTCTTCAATGGGTCTTGATAGGTTTTAATAATGACACAAGGCAGATAGGATAGCAAACAAGGCCAATGGATGGTCCATAGTTTGTTGATAAGGATGAAACATAGTGACAAGATAAATTTTGAGAGTTTCTATGGGTAGTCACTCAAGGTAAGATGATATTATATGGTGTTTGAATTTAAGATTGGTTAAGGGAAACGAGTTCCAACACAAAGGACATCATAAAGAAAACAAGACAAACCAATAGAGGACCATCACATGGGGTTATTGAGTGTCTAGGACCAAGTAAAGATACAAGAGGAAGTTTGATGTAAATCAAATACTTTTTTTATCTTTTATAAATAATGATGCATGTGTGATTAGCTATTAAGAATGCATTGCTGCAATCTTTTTATTTAAGGAAAAAAGTATGGCATATAGAGTAGCTTTTAACACTAGAAATGAAACAAAGTTAAGAAGTTTGTAAAGTTTAGAGACCTTATAAGTGACTCATTACATAAAAGATAATGATACATGGTGATTCATGATGGCAAGTTTGTAATAGTCATCACCCTAATGATTGTGAGAAAGCGAATAAAGGATAGTCATGCTTCATGGGTATAATCAAAGGTTTCATGACCATAAAAGATACTCAAACAAAAATTTATCAAAGGTAGATTTTAGACAAAGGAAAACCTTCATCAATGTCTCAAGAGTCAAGATAGAACAGTGTCCTTGTAGGTTTCTATGACAATGATTCTTGAAACATGAAAACACCTAATGAAGATACCAAATCATGGGATAATGGTCATTCTCATAACCAAGAAGCGGTGCTAATATTTTATGGATTATCGATGAGTGTGACTATAACCAAAGAATTGTGTGTGTAGAGGTATCACAGAGGAAATTCCATAAAAAGAAAGGATAGTGAGGTGTATCTTGTGTTGATACCTATTGATGAGCTTACTTGGGTTACATGTGTCAAAATCTTATCCTTAAGTTTCTCATGTTATTTAAGAGATATTATGACCTTTTCAAAGCTTTTTCACATTCCCTATCATCATGGGGAATGGTAGTTTTGGTATTTATGAAGAAGGTTGGGAAATTGCAAGCATATAGGGGTCAGTTAGTGAGTTGGACAATAGTTGAGAGTATCTAGAAGGTAGTTTGAATAGGAATGGGCAGCTTCAAGCATCTGGCTGGGTCAAAGAGTAGATATAGGAGTCTACTTAGCAACAATATGAGACAAAAATTAGTTGAAAAGGTAAACACCTCCCTTCTCCAACTCCACCAAGGAGTTTTCAGTTGTCAAACATGATGAAGGAAGTTTCAAGGTAGTTTAAATTGACCAAGTTAAGGGCAGAGTCAACAATAGTCATCAGGGGTCATTTAATTATCATTGGATGTTGTCCTACTTGTCCTCTAGCATAGAGTGGACAAAAAGAAACCCTTCTTTCATTTTAGTTAGTTCTTTTCATTGTGATAAAGTCATTGTAAACTTGTCTAAAAGTTTCTTTCTGGTCATATTGACATTGTAACTCAGTTTTTTCAGTTTTAGATTAAAACAAAACACTTCATAACACATTTTCAAAGAAGGAGACACATGTTTTCAGATTATGTATTTCTATAAACACATATTCTATCAATAAAATGAGCATTTTGGCCTTCAAAGTTTCTATCTTGGTTGTGTGTGTGTGGTGCAGGAGCACCTACACCTCACTCACAAGAAATTTGATTCTTTGTAGGTTTGATGGGTGATTAGTAGGTTGGTAGGGGTGTCTTGAGTTTATTTTCTCTTAATAAGGTCTAAGAAGACCATGCTTGATTGAAATGGTAGCTTTGGTGTCTCATTGATCCATAATGTAAATTATGTCAAACATGTTAGGAAATTGTCAATGATGACAAATGGGGTATAGGTAAATGTTTTCTTTCAAGTATAAGGTCATGTTTTGGGTCCAATAAGGTCTAAATAGACCATCACAAATGTTTTATATGTTGAGTAGGGTCGAATAGTAAAGTAATGTAAAAGGAGCCAAAGTGTTTTTAATAAGAATATGTAAACAAAGAGCAATTTTGCACTCTAACGGGATGAGGGGATTTAAAATTTAGTTGGAGGTTATTTCAGTTATATTGGGTAAGGAAACCCTTAAAAAGGTTGGAATCATCATTGTAAAGGTTGGCTTGGAGAGTTTGAGAAGAAAATCCAATTGAATTCTTACTATTTTCAAGAATTTTTTGAGTTTTCCATTTTTTTAAAATTTGTACGGTAACGTACAGTCATTAGATTGTAAAAATTATTTATGGATGTTGTAGTGGCATGAATCAACAGTTCTTTGCATCTAGTTTTAAGGTTTAGAAGATAATTTGAAGCATCTTATAGTTGTTTTCCCGAGGACTGTAGGGCATACCCTGTTTTAGGGTTTTGTTGCTTTTATCATGTTTTGAAGGCCCATACACCGACTGTGCTCACTATGATTGGTGTATTGGGTCTCATGGAGAATTTTTAGGTGTTAGGGAGAGTGTTTTATGTTGAGAGATAGAAATAAAGTAGATTGGGTTGCTTCCCCTGTTGAGTTTATGTGGAAAAATGCATGAAAGTAGAGGTTTTAGTCTAGGGTTTGGTGAAATATGAGTGGGAGGTCATTTCTTTTGAATTATTAAGCATGTACAGGGTTGTTTAAGAGTGTTTGAGTTGGTTTTGAGATATGAGGAGGTGTGGAATGTAGGTTTTTAGCAAACCCTCTTGGTTTGGCTAAAAATCAAGGGTTTCATAGTTTGCTATGTTAGAAGAGTCAAAACTGGAAAATAATTGTGGATTTAGTGGTTTGAGGGTATGGGAAATGCTGCCCCAAAATTTTTAGTTGTCTGTGATAAGTCTAAAGGTGGGTTGCTTTGTAATTTAGGCCTAATTAGCCTAATTAGGACAACGCAGGAGTGGGAGTTTCAGGAGTTTGGTCCAAAGGACTTGTGTCTGATCCTAAGATATATTTTGTAAGTCTATAATGGGTGTTTGAATCATCCATTGGTTTTTCAAGTTTTTTGGGAAGTGTTGGAGTTAAGGGCCTAAAACTGGGTTTTTACTACTACTAGGGTTGCAAGGGTGAAAGTGGGAAAATTCTACTTCTGGTTGATTTCAACCTTTGGGAGTTGTTTGGATTGGTGTAATAGGCCCTTTTAATCTTGTTAGATTCCTCTTGTAGGTAGGTTGACACTTCGAGTGAGTTTTGTGAGGTAATTGATGGAATTTTTGTGATTTTTGTATGCAAATCCTTGGATGAATGTCTTACTTCCATTATTTTCAAGAAGAAAAGATATATTTATGTAGGTAATTGTTTTTTTCATAGTTCAAATAGGTCTTAGTTGTGAAGAAAATCACAAAAGTTCTTCCTTTTAAACTGCAAGAAACATAAACCTTTCAATGAAACACTTATACACAAATATGTCGAACACTTATGTTGTGGATAAACAACTAGAAAAAATGATTAGTTGTATGTCAAAACAATAGTCCAAAGTCTAAGAATTTTTTTTTTGATGCATCACCTTAGTAGTAGGTCATTTCAAGCAATTCTTTCTACCTTTTTCCATCAAGTGAAGTAGTAAAATTGATTACAGTAGGTGAACACCAAGAGAACCAACTCACTCTGAAGGTTAACTCCCATAACCTGAGCTCACAATCAGGGGAGTTATCCCATGTTTCACTAGTAGGCTGAGTTTTTGCAACTCAGTAAGGGTGCACTATTTGGTAACAACAAGTATTATATATATTAATATTATAATTATAACAATATTTATATAATAAATATAAATATATATTATTAATATATTGTATATAATATTAATATATAATATTATATATTAATGTACATAATATTAATATATTATATATAATATTCTAATATTTATATTAATATAATATATATAATAACCCCCTGATACAAAGCAGGTCTATGCTTTCATGGCTGGTTCCTTTTGCTCTGTTGCCTTTTCCTGTCGTTTGGTTCTTACCCTTGTTGGGTAGTTTCGACCTATGATGGTTGTTATTGGCTGTTGTAATTTTGTGTGACATTGTTTGTATTGTTTCTTTTGGTTTTTCTTTGAACTATTGGTTTGTTTCTATGGTTCTTGGAGCCTATAACCAGGTTATACTTGCAAAAAAAATATAATATATATAATATATAATATTATAATATTATAATATTATAATATTATATTATTATATTATTTATATAATATTATATAATATAATATTATTTATGTATATATTAATATATTAATTTTGATATATAAAGCAAAAATATATATATTTGCATAGATGAAATAGGTACCTATGCTGTCAATAATGTATATCGGTCATGTGGAGCTCAAAATAGATTGGGCTTGTCTACAAAAATACGGAGAAGTCATGTTGCACAAAACAAATATCCATTTTTTAATAAAATGGATATCTGTTATATCAAATTTAAAATATCTATTATATATTAAATATTATATATTATGTTATATATTATGTGTTATATGATATATTGTATATATATTACATATTATTATTATTTTGTTTAATATATATTATTTTTATATATTAATGTATTTTAATATATTATATATTGTATTATTTTAAAAAAACTAGGCAGAGAAATGGAGATAGGGAGAGAGTTAGGGAGGAAGGGAGGGGTAGGTGGAGAGAGGTGGGGTAGGAGAGGTAGGGTGGGATGAATATAGGGAGGGAGAGAAAGACATACCCTTAACCATATGCCTTATACACTCTCAAACCTTAACCCTATGGCTTATACCTTCAACCCATACCCAATATCTAATATCTTAAGCCCTGAACCTTATACCCAATATCTTAAACTCTAATATCTATACCCTATACACCTACCCTTAGACATTCAGCCCTAAACATTATCCCTCAATTGTAAACCGTCAACCGTCAACCCAATACCCTATAGCCTCAACCCAATATTTAAGCCCTAATCTTTGAACCCTCAACCCTATACCTTAAACCCTAAACCCTACACTCTCAATCCTCACCTTTATTCCTTATACCCTCAACCCATACACTAAAAAATATACCCAATATCTGAAACCATAATCACTATACCCTATACACTTAACCTTAGACACTCAATCTTGAACATTATCCCACAATTGTAAACCCTCAACACTATACCCTCCACCTATCCCTCCCTCTCTCCATCCCACCCTACCAATCCTTATCTCCTCTCTCTCTCCCTCCCACCTTACCAATCCATATCTCCCTCCTTCCTTCTTTCTCTCCCTCCCATTATCACTCCCACCCTACCACTTCCTATCTCCCTCCTTCCCTATTTCTCTCCCTCCACTGATCCCCCTCTCCCTCCCACCCTAAAAATACCTATATCTTTCTCTTTCTCCCTCTCACCCTACCAATCTTTATATCCATCTCTCTATCCCTCCAACCCTACCAATTCATATCTCCCCCCCTCTCTCTCTCTCTCGCTCCCCCTACCACTCTACCAATCCCTATCTCCCTCCTTCCCTCTCTCACCTTCCCACCTTATCAATTCATATCTTCTTCTCTCTCTCTCTCCCTCCCACCTTACCAATCCCTATCTCCTGACTCCTTGCCTCCCAACCTACCAATCCCTATCTTTTCTCTCTCTCCCCCACCCTACCAATCCCTATCTCCTCTCTATTCCTCCCACCCTACCAATCCTTGTATCCTCTCACTCTCTCTCTCTCCCGTCCACCTTAACAATACATATCTCCCTCATTCCCTCTCTCTCCCTCCCACCTTACCAATCCATATCTCTCTCTCTCTCTCTCTCTTTCTCTCTCTCCCTCCAACCTTACCTATCCCTATCACCTTCTCTCTCTCTCTCTCCCTCCCACCTGACTAATCCCTATCTCCTTCTCTCTCTATTCCTCCCACCCTACCAATCTGTCCCCCCCTCTCTCTCTCCCCCTCCCTCCCACCTTACCAATCCATATATCCCTCCTTCCCTCTCTCTCCCTCTCGCCTTGCTAATCCATATCTCCCTATCTCTTTCTCTCTCCCTCCCACCTTATCAATCCCTATCTCATTCTCTCTCTCCCTCCCACCCAACTAATCCATATCTCCTCTTTCTCTCTCTCCCTCCTTCCCTCTCTCACCTTCCCACCTTTCCAATCCCTATCTCTCTCCTTCCCTCTTTCTCCCCCTCCACCTATCCCTTTATGGATTCCTCACACCCTACCTGTAACAACCTTGATGTTTTGCTTAGTAAAATTTCAAAATTTTCACCTCAAGTGAATGATCTATGATACCATAACTTAGCAATACAATTTTTTCTTTTCCATAATGTAAATTACATGCACATTTGAAGAAACACTATTCCAAACTTCCATTGCACTTCATTGTAATTTCAAAATTATTTTCATAACATAGATTTCATATTACATAAAATAAAGTTTATCATTCATGATTACAACCTTCAAGTTTTAGTCATCCTATTCACATACACTACCATAGCTCAGTTTGGATTATAACAATTCATATACTATGCATAGGTAATTTCCTTCCATGGGTAATTATTAACCTCAAAAATAACCTATTCCCCTTTTTCCAAAATGTAATGATATCTCTAGCAATACAGTTTAAGCATAAGTTACCCCTCCTTCAATGGATATTCTAATACCTAGGTATAACATACAAGCTTTTCTAGTCTACACATTAAATTTGCATAAACAACTTAACAAGCTATTCTCTTCAATGGACAACCTAGTTCCAAGAATAACCTTATAATCTAAAGTATAGCTACATAATCTTCATCTTATCATAGAATAAATGTTCATAATTAACAAATTCCATTCAAAAATATATCCTGACAATAAGTGATTCTCATCAAGAGTATAAGTTCTTTAGTAAATGAACTAAATCAAAAATAAATTGTATGGGTAAATGATTCTATTCGAGAGTATAAAACAATCAAATAGTTAACAACTCTAACCCAATAGGTAATCCCACCGATGGCTCCAAAAAAATAGAATTTTATAAACTCAAGTGATCTATTTAACCACATAGGTGAGTCTCTACCTTAGTATACCCTAATCCCAGATATAATCTATAACCAACAATCAGTCTATTTATGTAGGTTAATCTAAACCTATGTGCTTTAAAAAAATATCAACTATATAACGCATCCAAGTAGGTTATTCTCAACTTAGGGTTTCATTCAATAGTAGTAAATTAATGATCAAGTGGTCATACAAGTATAGATTATCAATATGATGTTTCACCCTATCATATCTTTCATACTATGACTGTTGATGTATTGGTAAACCTTATCATTCCTAAGGTTTCCTAGCATTATAAGCTAACAGTGTCAAGTCACTTCATGAAATTGATACATTTCACATTATACTTGTAGTGTAAACTATTTAAGTATAGAAACATCATCTAAGCTCCCATATAGGGTATACAAGAGTATTAAATCACTCCCTTAAGCTATACAAACTTTCATCAAATCTAGTGTATAATACTAATGATAAACAATCACTCCTTACTATGGAGTAAGTAAAACACTCAGAAGGAAATCGCAAAATTCATGATTATTTTCCTTTCCAAACCAGCAAATAGATCATTACTCTAATTTAAGAAAACTAATACAATTTCCAATTTAAACATACAATGAAAACAATCTTTCAATAAAGGATAAAACATGAGAATAATAGAATCTCATTCTTGTTAATCGCTTATTTCAATTGTCTCATTGGATCTCAAGATTGTCCCCCTCTTAAAACCAATTTAGCAACAAATCCCTCTTAGTTTCTCTCACTAAAACTCCCTCACAATAACTCTCAGCAAAATAAGATTCTCTAAATGAAAAACAGAACAGAATGGAGGAACATAATGATGCACAGAAGAATTGTGTCCAAATGAGGTGAGAATGCCTCTTATTTATACCCAAAAACTAGCATCTACAACATACAAAAAAGGCTTAAGCTATGACACTTCTCAACAATATACCATCGACTCAGCTTATTAAAGAAAAGGTGGCAGATTACTATCATAATACTCATCAAAAATATGTAGCAGATTGATCTTATACTTGCCAACAATAGTTTGACTATTTCATAAAGCACATGCCTCATTCAAGAAATTGACTTCTAGGCTTATAAGACTTCTAATAGAAACACATAATTCATATTATGGCACCAAGAGTTCACCACATTCCTATCTACAAGCTTGTTGTTTAAAATAGAGAACTCAGTCAATCATTATCTAGCTACATATTACTATGTTGACTTGCTTAAGGATAATTCATTTGACACTTAACAAATGAATTGGATTTCCTTTAAATGGCTTTTCAAACATGTTGCAATTAGCTTTATTTGTTTATATGCTATGAAAACTCAACACATTATATCAAATATACCCATAACTTTATGTAATAAGGTTGCATTCACTAGATATTATATAGCGTGTGGTTCTCTTTGTACATATGTTGTTCTAAAATCCTTGTTTCATTTGTTGGCTTTATATACTTGTAGAGGAGGGAGACCAACCACACAACGACTCTAAGTAAGGAGATTTGAGAGTGTGAGGCTTCCCTAATCTACCTCAACCATGCATGTGTTCAGGAAATTGGAGGATAGAGAATGAAGAGCACTCTCAATGCTTTTGTCACTCTATTAATCCAAAAGTTTGATTTGGACTAAGCGAACAGGTTTCTAGAACTTGGACTGTACCTCAAACAACTCTCTACCAGAGGATAGCAACGTAGAATAGGGATGAAAACACGGTGTGCTGGCTTCCATACAGATAAACAGTGAGAAAGGATAGTCAAAGGTGTTTAAAACTTGCTAAAAACTTAGGTATTGAGGTTTTCTTGTGATGACTAAAACAATAAACAACAAAATGACTGAATAGCTGAAATAATGAAAAAGATGATATAGGGATGATAAGAACAAAGGTAGTAGAGATTTTACTCATGAAAATTTTAGTTCACTAGCAAGATCCACATGTACAATTACCTACACACAAACAAGCAGGGAAAAATGTTGGGGCTATTTTGGGGCTTTCCGTAGTCAAAAACCCCATTTTGGTGTTTCCACCTCCATGGACAACCAGATAGATAAAGGGGTAGAAAAGTGATAAAGAAAGAATGTTGGAAAGGAAATGAATCAAACACTACAAGATGCACTATGCTACTCAAATCCAACAACAATACAATAGTGAGTAAATGTTACCACCCTCAACCAAAGGCACTCAAGGCCAATGAGAGAGGAATGCACGTCTACAACAATGGAAAAATCGATGTGACCGCAATGACACCGAGAGGAGTCTCGCAATACACTAAGTTGTAGATTTTGTGGTAGATGTGAAGAATGTTGTGATGTTGTAATAGTGAATCCAATAGTGCAACAAGTAGCTCAAGAGTGTGATAATTGTCAGGAAGCTTGTCCAGAATGTGAAGAATGTGAAGAAGATGAAATGAGTGTGAAAGATAGGTATTTGAAATGAATTGGGAGGGAAAGAGCCATTCAAAGTTCAGTTGAAGGGAATAGGGGTGTTACATTTCATCACCAATGGAGAACATAACACCTCTATAGATTCTAGAGGTGGGAATTTTGCTAGGAGGCAACACACTACATAGACGTCCATGCATCACACGCATGTCCTGAATAGAAATTCCCCCATCGACACTAAAAAGAACTACCAAGTGGTTAGAGTATGAATGGGTGATGTGGATTTACATGGTTGAGCTTAATATTTCTAAGGTGAAGGGTGTAAAAGGGGAATTTGTAAGGGGGGTGCAAATTTTCTCCTATACATTTTTCCCCCACTTTAGCGAACATGAGTGCCAATGAGTGTTTGGTAAAGTAGGTTGAAAGAGTTCCAAGAAAATATACTTGAACCATCGAGGAAGCAAATTGCAATTTGACATGCTTGAAAGTGTAGGGCAGGAAAATGGCTCCACAAGTACTCTCTTCTAAGGAGGATTGAACAAAGTGCACTGGAGGTCCGTAGGCCAACTGTAAACAAATCCTACAGGATGTAAGTGATTCACAAGTCCTTAGACTTGCAAAGAAAGCACCCACTAGGTACTCTCTTCTGAGGGAAGCTCGATGTGAGGGAATTTTTAGAGTTGGATTAGAGAACAACTTCATAGGAGCACCTACAAAGAAACATGTTAATCCATAGACAAAAAAAATTAGAAAAAAAAGCCCCGTAGGAAAGCAAGTAGAAAGTCATGTAGATAGTCAACAATTGAAGGAAAAAATTTCAAAGGGGTCCCTCAGGAACCCTTCAAACGAAATGGGTCCACTCAAGGGACACTCTGTTTTAAAGTGATAGCAATATTCTTCACCAATCAATTCAACATCAAGGAATCCTTTTGAAAGATTTCACATCATCAAGGAATTCGAAAGGAAGAAAGTCCCCTCGCAAGGGGAAGGTCAGAACTTCACCCGCAGGAGAAGGTGCTCCCTCCTCGGAGGAAAGTAGTTTCTCAAATTCTTTCTTTACGAACCCATGGTGAAGGAAAAGTATTCCGCTAAGGGTCCTTGTTGAGGAATGCAATTTTTGAAAAATATTTTGAAAAGTTAAAGATAAAATATTTTTAAGAAAAGATTCATTGGCCACTAAATGCATTTTTTGAAAATTGAAGTGATATGATATCCCCCCTTAGGATGGTGCATGTCGAACACAAAGGCACTTGACATCCTAAGGAGAGAAAAGAAAGAATGAAAAAGTGATGTGGCCCATGAAACATGATGAGATGTAACCATGGAAATGTTGTCGAACTCGTGATGGACAACATGTAAGCCCTAGAACATCACAAAGCAAGAAAGAGAGATAGATGCGAGCAGCGAGGAGGCAATAACATCACAAACAAGATATTGGGGCTATCTAATATTTTGGGGTCAAAGCTACTCATAAATATAGATAAATAAGTATAATAATATATATAAATGAACTATCATCAACCCCCTAATATATTAGACCATGTGAAGAAAGGAACATGAAAAAAAATGAAAATTAAAAAAATTGGGTCAAGATGGAAGGCATGCCTAAATGCCCCAATAGTTTGCATCATCCCCAATTGTTGAAAATCAATACACGATAAAGAGAAGAATGATGGGATAAATATAGGAATTTTCATGACACAAAAAAAACTCATGTATCCAAGCACCTACAAGGGTGACAAGGGTCATCTAGGAACATATAAGACAAGCGCAATGGAACACAATAAACATGCACCCACAATCTAATCTACAGATAAAGAAGAGGTACCCCGTAGTCCTAATCAATAAAAAGGTTGTCATTATCCCAATCTAGATTACTGCAAGGAGAAGACTCTTGGATCATGGAACAATAGTAGGAGGAGTAGGCTCAAGCACCTCATTGGTGTGGCTCTCCCTATTCACTACCTTATAGGTAGGAGTAGTAGGAGGCCACAGAGGCTGAGACATAGAGGACACTTGATGGGGACCCTTCCCCTTACCATACAAAATGGGATGAGGCACCGTGGGTAAGATGAGAAGTTCAAAGGTTGGCTGCTTGGGCTTTCGCCAAGCAGGCACCATCAAAATCTCCAGTAAATTCCTAGGAGAAGAAGTTGATGGCGCCATAGTAGGGTGAGAGGAAGTAACTGGTTGGACAACTAAATAGGAAGAACACTAAGTGGACTTCTCCTCTTCCATTTTTTGAGCCAAGGTAGTCTCACGTTCCACCTTCATGCAAGCTCTATATGAAATGGCATAAGGAGGAGGGTATTTCACTTTTGGAATTATTCCCCCACTCTTCTATTTTACATAAGTTTGATACAAGAGGTCCATCCTAGGAGGAAGCAAACCAACAGGGGGTGGCCAAAAGTGATCAAGTGAGTATCCCCCATGCGCAATCACCGGTCTATGACTAGTGTTGTTGACTACACGTACTGAACCCTCATGGGAAAACTTCAAGCACTTATGGACTATCGAGGGAATTGCATTCATGGAAACTAGAAATGGAATACGTAGTTTCACCCTAAACAGTTTAGACCCTGGGATTATGTCAAAGAGTGCATTTACGGTTCTATGCCCCACTAGGACTGACAAGGTGATGCAATCGATGGGAGGAATGGAAAGCCCATTATGTGTACATATAGTTCTTCTGTATTTTTCATATCCATCCTTATGCAGAAAGTTGACTAACATAATCTTCTCTATAGTGACATTCACCTGACATGTACGATCAACGAGTACACTAGTTACAATATTCCCATTGATACATGCGAGGATGTACAAGGGAGATGGTTCTCTATTAGAGTTCATCGAAAAATCCTGCAAGGTGAATGTTATGGCGAGAGATCCACCCATAGGTTGCATAGATGGGATGGACAGATGTAAGAAGGAAGCCATCTCTACATACACTAAATAAAACTTTCATAGGATCCCCCAAGGGTTTCACAATTAGACGGTGACCCACTCAAGGTTTAATTTTTCAATGCTTAGGGAACCTCTCAACTACACCACTAGGGGTCATAGGTTGGGCTGCAAGGATAAGCACCTCACAACACTCACACCCACAACACTCCTAGGATATAAGCAAAGAGTCTTTCAACACTACCAAAAAGAACCAAAAATGGTTCACGTCGAGTTCACAAAAATGTAGAGGGGGACCAACCACTCAATGACTCTAGGTCACAGAGATCCAAGAGTTGAAGGCTTCCCTAATCTACCTCAACCACACAAGTGTTTAGGAAATTGGAGGATATAGAATGAAGAGCACTCTCCATGCTTCTGTCACTCTACTAACCTAAAAGTTTGATTTGGACTAAGAGAGTAGATTTCTATAACTTAGACTATACCCCAGACAACTCTCTACCAAAGGACAACAATTCAGAATAGGGTTGACAACGTGACACATTGGTGTCTCATAGGTGTACTAGTGTCTATACAGATAGATAGTGAGAAAGGATAGTCAAATGTGTTTAAAACCTGCTAACGGCTTAGGTATTGAGGTTTACTAATGATTACTAAAACAATAAACAACTGAATGAATGAATAAATGAAATAATGAGAAAGATGATATAGGGATGATAAGAACAAAGGTAATAGATATTTAACTCATGAAAGTCCAATTTTTGAGAAAGCTCCACATGTACAAGTACCTACACACAACCAAGCAGGGGAAAATGTTGGGGCTATTTCGAGGCTTGCCACAGTCAAACCTCTATTTTGGTGTTTCCACCTCTACAGATAGCCAAATTGAAATGTGATAAATAAAGTATAATAGAAAGGAAATGAATCAAAAACTATGAGAGGCATTATGCTTCTCAAATCCAACAACAATACAATAGTGAGTAAGCATTACCACCCTCGACAAAACGAACTCAAGGCTAATGAGAGAGGAATGCAAGTCTACAACCACGAAAAAATTGGGGTGATTGCAGTGACGCTGAGAAGAGTCTCTTAAGACATCGAGTTGTAGCTTATGTGGTAGATGAGAAGAATGATGTGATGTTGGAATAGTGGAGCCAATAGTGTAGCAAGTAGCTCAAAAGTGTGAGAATTGTCAAGAAGCTTGTCCATAATGTGAAGAATGTGAAGGTGAGATGAATGTGAAAGGTAGGATTTTGAAGATGAATTGGGATGGAAGGGGTCGTTCAAAGGTCGATTGAAGGGTGCAGGGGCATTATGTTTTGTCACCAATCGAGAATGTAACACCTCTTAGTTTCCAGAGGAAGGAATATGTTGATGATGTTTTTTGCACAGCAACAACTTAGACAAAATATAATATCCTATCTCACTTGAAAGGTAAATCTCTATCAGCAAGCATCAAGAGATATTCCCAAGGTCTCTAATGTCAGGTCTTGACAATGCATAAAAAACTCAGTGATAAATGTGAAAATGTTGGTAATCACAATGGGACCTTACTACAAGCAAAATACTAAATCTCAATTTATCAGATCTAACAATGTAGTGATACTTCAATCCTAAATTTGACCTAATAATCAAAGAAATAACAAAAGATGAAGGTTTCAAAGAGATTTCTAAAGTTAATATTATACCTAAGATTAACAATGAAAATGACCAACACTTGAAATGGACCAATCCCTCAAAACTGATTTCTACTTGACCCAGATGGATCTGCAATCTTATAGAAACAGTGCAATCTTCTAAGGTGTTAAGATTTTCAAATCATGAACATTCATTCAAACAACCCTATTGCAATTGAAATGAATAAACCCTCACAATTGAACTAAGCACAATGAATATAAAGTCTAGGCTAACTTTTCAAAGCAATTAACAATTAGTTGGTTGCGAAAAGTATGGACCAGGGATTGCTGCAACATTTCGAATATCAAACCATAAACATTATTGAATCAAATCTAATCTAAATATCAATTCTCCTCAAAGAAATTCTAAAGATAGAATAACAAGAACCACGCAAGATAAGAAGAACACAAGTATGGCACCAAATCACAATGTCACTACTTACATCAAATTATCCACTGTAGCAACAATTCCAGCTTTCTGTTACAATATTTGCTTGAGAAAAACTACTTCCTAACACTTTCTCTACTTAATTCGCTCTAAGTATCTCTCTATTTGTCTATGTCTAAAACTTCTTAACCCTTACAAATTAGGAAAAATGCCATATTTACAGAACCCCCAAAACATGTCGGCCTAGATAGGATTTTACAATAATAATTAGCACAAGTCACCCAAGAGAAATTCAAGATAAAATAAAATATGCATTAAATGCATGAACTTCATCCAGATAGGCCTGGGATCCCCAATGCAGCGCGGACCAATGCATGTGAAAAATAATAGGGAAGCACAAATCTCGATGTAGCCAATCATTAACTATCTTCCCCTTTGTCTTTATTCCAATCCAGCATTTCATGAACTTTCAAAAGCACCCTATCCAAGTCGGCCACAGGTGGTAAAGGAAAAACCCTAAGTCACCTTTCAATTGATGCAATTTCTTCCTTGGATTATTTCACCGACTTATCCCAATCCACCTTATATGTTAGGTACTTGTCAATGACAACAATGTAGGTGGCCGCATCATCCAACTAGTGCTAAAAAATGGAATCATCATTAATTGTGGCATAAACATCATGCCACCACTTCCTCAACTATTCCAAACTCAAATGCTTAGGGGAAATCTTCCTTCTCCCTGTCATAATCTCAAAGAAAGAAATGGAGCCATTGTAAACACCAACTAGCGTATCATCAATCTACCTCCTCTATTTGTAAATCTTCTTCAAAACCTTCTGCCTGATTTGCAGTGCTTCAAACCACTCCCAAGGTTTAGTAGCTCCAAAGGAAGGGAGAATTTTATCACTTACTAGCTTATCCTTGGTGTAATCCATGATATTTTTGGTTTTCTACAGTAGGAGATCTGTATCTTCTTTGTCCTGGGCTAACACTTCTTTCAACTAGTCAACCGACCTTATAGCATCTTTCCATGTTGACAAAATATCTTTAATGGCCTCATTTCCTTTGGTTCGCACCCCTTGTAGCCAATTTGCATTGTCAAGGGTGGAAGCCTTCATCTTCTCTAGTTTGGTGATAGTCTCCTGAGGTAAAGGATCTGCAGTAGAAACTGAGGGGTTAATGGATTGCAAGGGCTTCATTAAATCCTCCAAGCATTTCTTGAGATTCTCATTTTCCTTCTTTAACTTCTGCTTAGTCTTTATTTCCTTCCTCAATCGCCCCAGGATGACTGCACTAGAACCCTGAAAATCCTCAATGTCCTGCTCGATAGAAGTGGGCCCTAAATTAAAATTCTACACATTGTAGTCTTTTGCAGCTACCTCATCTCTATTCTTATCCTGGGAAAGAGTTGCAATGTGGACAACTCTGTTATGAGCTTCATCCCTCTCAATCTTTGAAATTACCCTAGCCTTCTTCTTACCTTTATCTTTTCCAATCTTGGCTAGCAGCTCATCCCAATTCGGTGGAGTGTCTTCCACAACAACCTATTTTCTCTTTATCTCCTTGTCTAACCACTCAGGGATAGTGGATTCCAATTGTACTTCGCTTTGTTTCTCCTCTTGTTGACCCTTAGGTGCCTCTTCACTCAAACCCTGCTTCTTAGGAGTCTCACCTGTCTGGCTCTCCTTCTCTCCAACATCTTCCTCTTTGTGCTAAGGGGATGGAATCTTTTCTGCCTCTTCTTATCTCAGAGGTGATTTGATCTCTTCGGTTCCAACAGGTGACTCTGCATATGCAACCAGGGGAGACTGTATTACTTTTTCCACTTCAGCTTCTACATTGTAAAGGTCACCTTCATGAAATTCCCCCCCTTCAGTATCTGGATGTTCTTCAACTTTCTCAGATTCACCAGGTTCACTTTGAGCCTCGTGGGTGGAAGGAACATCATCATGCTGCTCCTCATGAGAAAAAACCAGAGGAAGGTCCGTTTTAGGAACACTATCCTTGGGAGAAGGAGTCCTAGACCTCCTTGTATACACTCGTGCCTTCTCCTCTAAGCTTTCTACATTTACCACTGTTGGGGTAACTTCTTCCTCTCCTACCTTGGAACTTTCCTTTTGTGACAATCTTATGACTCTTCTTCTTTTGGGCACATGAACATCAACCTCAGGACCCTGCCCTTCTGTTTCTTTCTGTTCAGACCTCTTAGTTTTTTACCTTTTCTTGGCAATGGGATTTCTCTGTTTTACTGTCTCTTGGACCTCCTCCTCTTGAACACCTTTAATCTTGATCTTGAATGGAGAATCCAGCTTTCCTTTTCCCTTAGGATCCTGTTCAGTTGAATCCTTAGAAGGGGAGTGAGGATCCAAATCTCCCATCAGCTCATAGGTGCATTGTACACCTTCATTCTCTAATTCCCATAGCTTATGCCTCAGCCACATTCTAGTGAACTTGGTGAGTGGATCCATCAGTTGTTTTAGTTATGTCTTTTCTTCTTCTAGCCAATCCACATGACCAATCAGCATGTCCTTTATTGCCTCATAAGCATGATCCTGAATCAGGTTTCCATCATCTTTGAGTTGATCCAGGACTTCGCTCACATTGTATAATAAGATCGATTCAACTGGCAATCGAGAGAACTTCTTCTTCCTAACCTCAAACTCATCACTACAATTGGCCTAGTAGTCTTCTAACTCAACCTTATGGTTGTATTCTCTGCTGGCTTTCTTTTGGGCTTCACCTATAATGTCAAACCTTGATCTCTTGGAACGGAAGGATAAACCAAGAGCACTCATCTCCTCCTCAGAAGCCTGGGCAGAACCAATGGAAGGACAAGCCTCTCTAGTGCCAATCCTTAATGGGAAATCTCCACCAAAACCAGTTTTATGCTTGTCCCTTTTAACAATGGCATCAAAGTCACATATCTGCCTAGTGACTTCTAGAAGTATGATATGATCAGTTGGATACCTTGGAAGTCTATAAGGGGCCCTTTGGCAACCATCAATTCGTATGTATGAGAAGGTTGGGAATTGAATAAACCAAGCACCATATTTCTTGATGAGCTCTTTGGCTTGGTCTAAAATTCTTACATGCTTTGCTCCCTGAAGCAACCTGGTGATGTGCATGGTGAATGCATCATTCACCCTCCTGTAACTTGAGCTTCCCAAATGCAACTGAGGGTAAACCTCATAGATAATATCCTATCCAAAGGTGCCTCTGGTACTCAATCCCTTGTATGGATGAAACCTTGCAAGAGCATAGACCAAGTATGAGGTCATTGTGAAGGTCTTAGTCTGCAACACATTGGACAACTGCTCATGGATCACTCTGCTTATGACACATGCCCAATGGTAGTTAGTCTTCTCTTGTTCCATCCTCACAATCACATGGCCCATCCAATTCTCAAACATGCCAACATTTTTCAATCCAACCACCATGCTAAGAAGAGTGATGGCATCATAATACTCCTTGAATTTTTCCCTAAATAGTTGTTTAGGCAACTTGGAATAATGAGACTTGGGCTTCTCCAGCCAGGAATTGATAAGCTGTTGAGATTTAATAGTCTTTTCATCATAGTACTCCTGAGCTGCCTTCATGTTGAATGCCACCACGTGAGATCTATCCGGCATATCAAAAATTTGGGCTATGGAGACAAGATTCAAATTCGCAACAACTCTTCCTTGAGGACCAATAATTCTCTGTGTATCCTGATCATAGTGTCTAGCGCACTCGAGGACAAGCTCATAGAACTGGATTGTGGAAGGAAAACCGGCCACATGTGACAAGCCCGATTCCAACATTCTCTTAGCCACCAAAGGAAGATCATCTACTACCATTCTACTTTTGAACTCCTCATAGTCCCATAGCCCAACGTTGGTATCAGTTACCTCTGACTAGACATAAGTGATCTTACTCTCTGGAATCTTTCTCTAGATTTCCATCTTAATATTTTTTGCTTTAGACATTGAAGACCCAGTCACCGCCTTGCTTGATTTAACTTGCACTTGACAAAGGAAACATAATAAAAACCACAGGAAACCAATGTTAATTCATCAAGTATATCATTAAAATGAGCCTCATACAAACAAGATGTCATTGAATCTATATAAAATGATCTTGATGAACTTCGGGTTTCAGGACCATTCGTAGAATTTGGGCCAGGGAGGAATTTCGGGGAATTCCAGGCCAGATGGATTCCAGTGGAATAATCATGAAAACACCTATTAACAATTAAATCCGATCATTATCAATCAATAAACCACATAGGAGATCATAAGATAGCATGAATTAATCATAAAATGCATTAAAAATCACTAACACATCATGCTATTCCATATTTCCTTACATGTCTCAAGATTTTCAGAAAATCCACCAGAGATGGATTTCTGCGAAGGGGAAGACACTTTGTAAACTTCAGAAAATCTAGGTGACACAAGACTTCGGGAAAATCAGGGGTGAACGGAAATCCATGGAATATATGAAACTCCGAAAATGATAGCGAATTCCAGAAAAATGAAGGAAAATAGAGGGAATCGGGAAAATCCGCGAGAGACGAAAAATCCCGAGGTGACTGCGAAACCCGAACATCGGCGTTAAACCATGATTTTTCCCATAACACCAGATTGATCATAAATTTCAAAGATTTAAGCTCAAGACAAGTTTGATTCAGGCCCTCTATGGATTTTCTTAGCACTTCAGGCCAATTGGGAGGTGAACTAGGGTTAAATGGTGATGCCCTAAGTTTCAAACCCTATACATCTGCCATTAGTGTGCATGCAAGCTCAGAATTTAAACATTTCAACTGCTAATTCTCGACTAGGGGAAAATCATGGTTCTCAAGCAAGATACATCAAAATGCAAATGAACGAAGGACCTCAAAACTCACTTGAGGGATGATAAATAAAGCAATGCTGGGCAGCCCTAACCATGAAATGATCAAATACTCAAGAATTTGAACACTAATAAACTTTATAACACGAAATCCTTATCCACAATCATCAATTAAAAGCAAGGCAATTGAAAACATACCATTATGAAGCGGAAATCGATCTCAGAATCAACAAATGCAAAATTAATGGCATCCACAAAGAACATTGGCAGGAATGCACTAAAAATTGCCACTTAAATTGAACAATTTACCAGCTCAGCACCCCAAAATCAAATCAAACACTCGCAAGAATGCACTCTGTAGCTTAATCAATGGAAAAAAATAAGCATAATGGCATAAAATACCTCAAAGATCGATTAAATACATCATTCAAAGCTTGTACGAAAACATTAATGTCGCTGACAAGACAGCCAGGAAAAACCCGGGAACCCCACAACAGGATGAAATCTAGAAAAATTCCGACCACACAGAATTCCGCAAAGACTGAAAATCTCTGAACCACAGTGCACAGCCGGAGTCCGAGCAGGATCTGGGAAAATCCGGCCAGGGTGGAAAGTCCTGAACTTCAATGAAAACCCGAACTTAGCTCAAAACTAAAGATCTTCAATGAATAACTTAGGGGGATCACTTAGGCAATCAAAATAAACATTTAAGCACATGCCAAAATAAGAAAAAACCTAAAAATGAAAGGGCCAAGACACCAAAACCAAAGCGAAAGAGGGTCCCTACTTTTAGTGGGGCGTGTGTATGAAAACTATACAACAGAATCTTTTCAAGACAACAACATGCGACGTGTGGTACAAAATGTGAAGAAGATGAGATGAATGTGAAAGATAGGCATTTGAAGATGAATTGGGAGGGAAAGAGTCATTTAAAGTTTGGTTGAAGGGTGCAGGTGCGTTACATTTTGTCACCAATGGAGAATGTACCACCTCTATAGATTCTAGAGGTAGGAATTATATCAAGACGACCTCACGCTGCATAGGCATTTTTGCACCGTGCACACATCCCCGACGGAAATTCCCCCATTGAGACTAAAAACAAGTGCCAAGTGGATGGAGTACGAATGGGTGATGTGTATTTACATTGTCGACTTTGATTTTTCTAAGGTGAAGGGCTGAAAGGGTAATTTTGAAGGGGGTGCAAATTTGATCCTATACAATACCCTTTCACATGCTCTTTAAAAATCTCATATACTAAGTTTTAAAAACTCTAAAGATCAATATATACACAATGATGTCTAAAAATATCAAATATGTGTATATCAAGTTACTAGTTCCTATCAACACAAATACATTCATATCCTCGCCGACAAGCTTATACATTTAATGTATACATATATACACATATATAATTGAGTCCCCATGTATGTATACTTGTAAGTATTTCTACTTACATACATATGCACATGATTATGCTCTCATGCACAGATCAATATATATACCCTTATATATGTATTCATTTAACATGCATACGAATCAACATAAAGACAACTATTCATAAAGCCTAAAGACTCAAAGATTCAATCACATAATTCAATCCGAGAATCCTCATAACAAAAAGCATGATCTTTTCTAATGCAAACACATGTCTAAAGGATGACTTACCAATATCCCAAGACTATGAATTTACTCAACTATACTTAGAAGTGAGTGTGTGTGAAAGCTTAGTTAGGATTTATTCAAGGTTACCCAACCAGGAACTTCTCCTGAGTGATACTTCCCCTCCCTTCCAGAGGCATAAACCTTGTTGGAGTATAGGACCACTAAGAGGGGGGGTGAATCAATGGTCAAATAAAACCAATTCAAAACAACACACTTGATTACACATTGATTCTAGATATTTTATGTTATGAATAATGAATCATGCACAAAGAAACACACCATCAAGAAGAATCAAGACACAAGATTTATGAGTGGAAAAACCCTAAAAGGGTGAAAAAACCACTCTGAACAATTGCTTTATTAAGCCACACTATCCAAAAACTTGTTGTTTACAAATTGTATGCCTCACTGGCAATACAAGAAACCTCACTAGCTAATAGTCAAGTGTCACTAGCAATTATTCAAGACTCACTAGCAAACCAAACTACCTCACTGGCTTCTCAATCTTCCACATTGAATTCTCACCATGCGTCACAAGAAAAAATCAAAATAAATAAACAAGGTCAGAGGGTTACTTTGTTTCCATTAAAATTACTGCTCTATCTTCACACCAACAAAACTCCATCTCCCTTATTTACATACAAAAATTCAAGACATAAATCTTCCTTGACTACATGAAAGATAACTTCTTTACAATATTCCACTCATCTTAGCAAACACAAACAATATTTGATTTGATACAAATATGAATGAAGGAACCTATACCTCTACTCACTCAATATCTACAATCTTCTTTGTATGCACAGATAAAAGACACAAAGAATAGTAATCAACCTTATACAACTCTTAATGACACTAACAAAAACATTTCCCTTGTTGCCAATCAATCAATCTTAGATTTCAGTCTCATGAACCTTTGTTCATCCAAAACACTATTAGGAAAAGGAATAAACTACTCTTTCTTCAAAAACAACCTCCTTCTATAGACTCATTCCAGACCACACTCATCCCTAATTGTATAAGAGAATCTCCTTAAATCAATAAATAAAAACTCAACTACACATCTGACATGTCACTCCATTCACCTGTTACCTCATTTATATCACACTTATATGTGCACAGAAGAAAATAAAAACACATTTCATGAAAAATTTCTTTTATATAACTAGAGAATTGTCATACAAATCCATCATACTGTCCTTTACACACTCAGGGAATTGTCATTCAAATTCACCATACTGTTCTTACCTCTAGTTAATCTATGATCATTAATGGTTTCACTCACAACATAATAGCTTATGCAGTGAATACACACTGTTGAATGAAGTCATACATAGTTCATGAACTATTGTTTAGATTTTCTCTTTTGTATTTGATCTTGTAAAAATCATGATGTTAGTGCATTCAAAACTCTCTCATACATCACATAACTCTCTCACGTTCTGCTATATATATATATATATAATCCCCTCTTTCTGTACATTTATGTGAAAGCATGGTGTCATAGTCTTCAATGAATTCTCCTGGAGTTCACAATCTGACTGTAGAACCTCTATTATTATGTCTTCTTATTATTCAGGAATAAACATGCTATTACAATCTTCGACAACATTTTACACAACCCTAACAAAAATTACCATTCACTGCATACACATTCATTCCATCAAGCTATTTCTCAAAAAAAAAAAAATCTTCAAAAAACAAAGCTTTCATTCCAACACTTGACTATTGGTATTGAAAGCATATAGATTGAAAAAACCTTCTTTAATGTTTGGTGCCAACCAACAAAACAGATTCAAAAACTGTTCATCTTCAATCAACAACAAAACTAATCAAAGACATATGATGTTTTGACTCATGTCAAAGAATCAACTTCTAGGAATAGTTGATGGAAGGTTAAAAAAGACCTTTGATTTTGAATTACCGCCATAACTAACTTCAAATTGTAGTCATCAATATTTATTTGAAAAATATAAGCCAATATTATGACGTGCATGACAAGTTAACACAAAAGAGGGGGCTGGTTGATGAATTTCTTAAAAACATTCAACTCATAACTTAAAACACCTTTAACTTGCTATAGCAAGTTAATTTCTAATTTTAACAAAAATAATTTTCTATTATCTTTTTAAATTTGATCTCCATTTAGGGTTTTAATGCTAAAATGCTAATCAACAAACAAACCCTTGATGCTAAATACTATGTCATTGATATAAGCATTGATATATTTAGGTTTTTGAACCTTTGAAGCTTTAAGACACTTAGGGTTTTGAACCTTTGGCTACCAACTCATGAAAAGTACCTTTGATTCTTTGATGCTTTGTGATGCAAAATACTATGCCTTGATAGAGTGATATTGACTTGAAACACCAAATTACTTATCAACCAATACCAATGCAAGTTACTCATCAAAATTGAATTTCTTCCATCACAGAGATAACAAATTTCAACAAACTCTTTGAAAAACCATGGAGAACAACGAGAGCTGAATGTAAATGAACAAACCATCATGCCAATGCCAAACCATCAATGAAAAACCATCAATGACAAACCTTTATGCAACAACCTTTGACATCAATGACAAACCATCAATGCAAATGCAACAAACTCCCCTTGTGATGATGAATCAAACTCCATGAAACCAACTCCATCTCATGTCAATTTCTCCCCCTTTCACAACAATGAAAAAGGACTATGACCATCATATTGTAATTTTTAAGCCCACTGTGCATACTTCAAGATCACACTATCACTATAAATGTAAGGCACCACTAGCACTAAGGTTTACTATCACTCACTATTTGAGCACATAATACTATTAAAAAAAACTAGCCCAAGATCACTGTGTCGTTGGCACTATACATATGCTTCATACTATCATTTATTGAGTAGAGAAAGATCACTGACATGACACAATCAAAGACCACACTCTACTCCTACAAACTGCCACTCAACAACAAGAAAAATATGATACTACAATCCCTATATTAACAAAAAATCACTTTCTCTTTGCAATAAAAACATTACTATGCATTTATTATCACTTTCTTGAAAGGTGCAAAACCAAATCTTTTGCAAACTATGATTGAGAGAAAAATCTTTGAAATCAATCTCCTTGCAAAATATAGTCATGATGATATGATAACCCTACATGAAACTCATGTGTGGAACATGATTAAACACTATCAAAGAATGATAAAGTACTACCAAATCATGATGAAGCACTCCAAGGCAATAAAATATTATATAAAAAAACCACTATCATACTAAGCATTGACATCATTTTCACCCCAATAAAAAAGATGCACACTATCACATTAACCAAAAGGCTATCACTAAATGAAAAAGAAGCAATATTTTCAACATACCCATTGTACCAAGCATGGATACCTCTATTTCAACCATACTACACAAAGAAAAAGTATGAATGCCACTATACAAGAACCAAGCATCCATAAAAACAAAGATACTATTTATTCATTACCAGAACTATGCAGAAATGACTAACACTGAGCAATCACTATGATCAAGAATACTATGCATTCATTATACCAGTCAAGCAACCACTAATGAAGTAAATACTGTTAGTGTTCAAGCACCTACTGTCAACAAGATAGAACCAACATTTTTCTTTCCTAGCACTGCATTGTGCATTTGTAAAGAGAAACAGTCAAGACAAAAGTAAACCTCTATCATCGGGTTATGAACCAAGGAAAGATCACTTGCACTTAAGTAGTCAAATATTGAAGCATCTTGGAACCCAAAACACCAAGTAGTAAGTGTTTGTTTTCAAGAAAAGAAAAGGTACTATCAAGTCATTGTCACACCTTTCAAAGCACTGTTATCAGAATACTTGACAATCCTGAATCATTTCTCAAGCAAAGATACGAAATAACAAAGTACTGTCATCTTTGTAATCTGCATTTGTCACACTTGTAATGTCTGACCCTTGAAACTTGGCTACCTTAGCATCATAATAAATTTTGATACCCTAGTTCCTTCTTCATAGTTTTTCATTCTTAGATGAAAAAATTCTTTTGTTCATTTGACAACTTTGCAAACTCATTATCATTGTCTTTGTTGAATGTTGACTTCAAGATGCACCAATCAAACCATTATCCACCCACTATGTATTCATCATGCAAGATGACTATGTAGTCAATATGCCACTCCACTATGAATTAAAGAAAGACTGTAAATGTAAAAAGGAGGAGCATTGCAAAAATACTATTCCCTGCCACTACCCAAGCAATTATTAGCAGTAAGGAGCCACTATTCCATTTGTAACTTAGTAATCATTTTCCTACACTGTCTAAGAGTAATACACACTAGACTGAGCATAATGCAAGGAAATAATCACTATCAACCTAGTAAAGGAATACTATCAAAGATTCAAGAAAAAACATTGTCCACTGAGCACATGTTTCCCCAAGATTACTTAAAGAGCTATTGTCAAACATTACTGTGTACTTGTCATCTTAGCAGGGACTATTCAACTAACTTACTTTTGCATGAAATGACTTAATATGCACTGTCATTGTGAAGAATGATGTCATTAAATAAAGTGACAGACCATCAAACAATCACAAAAGTCAAAGAACTTGAAGCACAACATAGTAACATGAAGCATCACTAAAATGAATGATTGGATGCCATGCCAAGGTATAGTACTGTCATGATCACCATACATTACTATTATAACACATAAAGAAATACCTGTCTTAAACATATGAATATTGTGACTGAGATAATGAATATGAAGAGCATTGTAATGATCATGGCACTTGAGAAAAACACCTTTGTGATAATAGACGGTTATTCATTTCACTTCATGGTCTTCTATGGACTATAGCTCAAGTAATTCAAACTCTTGAAGCATTATCAAATAAAAAAACATAGACCTTTCCTCATCAAGATCACAGTGATAGCATTGGGAAACCGATCATAGAACTACTGGTAGATATCTACAAGTTATTTGATCGGTGAAGGAATAAAAGAATTATAGCATTACCAATGACTCACATGACATTGTCATTGCAAAGATCAAACAAGGACTATTACCAACTTCAGAACCAAAGACAACACATAACACCAAATCACTATAGAGACACAACCTCTTTGTTGATATTCTAGGGGTTTGAATAATACGTCAAGTTATCACCTCCTAACCTCATGGAGATCTTTAAGTTGTTATAGATGTATCTTTTGTAGCATGCACAAGATTAGGTTCATCCTTCTCTTTTACTTGTTTCCTTCTCCAAACTTTCATAGTGGTTGTCTTCTTTTTTACTAGGATATTTATCTGTTTGTTGTGTCTAGATGATTCCACCAATTTAATTTTATAAGACCTTGTTGTATCAAAAATATTATTACACTTATAACACATAATCTTGTAACCAACTAGAGGTACAAAAGAAATATATCTTCTTGAACACCCAAAAGCATCTTTTCTTACTTGAGTACAAAAAAACATTGCTTGATATGACCTAGATGATTACATTTATAGCATATGAAAGCACTTCTTCTATTTGACCATCCATAAGAATTCTTATTCCATCCAACTTTCCTTTCATGCTTCTAACACTCACTTGCTCTATGACCAAATTCATAACAAGAATAACAATAACCATGAAAAGAATTATCAAACTTGGACCTTTGATCCTATTCTAAATGAAAGGATTTTCTAAAATTGTTCTTGTTGGCTTGTGAAAAAGTATTCTCTATTGTCTTCTTCTTGTCTTCAGTCTTAGGAGCAACAGGAAGATAGTTTAAATCTATTTTCTTCCTTGGAGTTTCGCTAGCCTTAGAACTTTTCCTTTTTTCAAAGCCTAAACTGGTAGAATCCTTGTGATGTTTTTTCTTGCTCAGCATCTCATATAAACACTCAGTACTCTTTTCATATTGAAGTTTCTTGTGTAACTCGAAAGATTCCTTTTCTAGTTCATTTCTCAAAGAGACTATCTCTAATTCATATATTTCACAATCAACCTATTTTGCCTTAAACTAATTTTTTACTTCTTCTATTTTCTTAACTTCTGTAAGTTGTACCTTCAAATATATGATTATTTTTTCTACTTCTTGAAGGGCTAATGTGTCTTTTCTTGGGACTCCTTTTCTTCTTAGAGCTGCAACTTTAATATTTGATTCTCCACTAAGAGTTTCTTAATCTCATCAAGGGTATAAATTATTTCACCTTCAATATCAATCTCACAATCATCTTGATCATAATCCTATTCATATTCATTCACAAAGGGGTCTCCTTTGTCAAAATTATGAACTACAAAAGCATCTTTCAACCTTGTATCTTCTTCAATTTGTAAGTCATTTCTTACAACTTCTTTCTCATCAACTTTTGTATTTGATTTGGGTGATGCTTGATGTTTAACAATTTGTTGGGTATTTATTTATTCTTTGTTTATTTTACTTATTTTCATTCTACTCCACCACCAAAATCAACCCAAGTTGATTAAACTTTTTCAAGGAACCTGTTGCTCTGATACCACTTGTTGGAGTACACGACCACTGAGAGGGGGGCTGAATCAGTGGGCAAATAAAACCAATTCAAAACTTAACACAATTGATTACACATATATTTTATATTTTGTATGTCATGAAAATCACAAAGATGTGCAAATCAAAACACCACATTTGAATTAGGGATAATCAATCATGCACAAATAAACAAACTATAAAAAAGAATCAAGACACATGATTTATGAGAGGAAAAACCCTAAAAGGGTGAAAAAACCACTTTGAACAATTGCTTTATTAAGCCACACTGTCCAAAAACTTGTTGTTTACAAATTGTATGCCTCACTGGCAATACAAAAAACCTTGCTAGCTAATAGTCAAGTCTCACTGGTAATTATTCAAGCCTCACTAGAAAAACAAACTTCCTCACTAGCTTCTCACCATGCCTCATAGGTAAAAATAAAAAGAAATAAACAATATCAAAGGGTTACTATGTTTCCATACAAATCACTTCTCTATCTTCACACCAATAGAACTCCATATCCCTTATTCGCATACAAACATTCAAGACAACTCTTCCTTGAATACATGAAAGATAACCTCTTTACAAGATTCCACTCATCTTAGCAAACACAAAAAGGATTTGATTTGATGAAAATATGAATGAAGGAACCTCTACCTCTAGTCACTCAATATCTATAATTGTCTTTGTATGAGTAGATAAAAGACACAAATAATAATACTCAACCTTAGACAACTCATATTGAAACTTACAAAAAAAAATTCCTTGTTTCCAACCAATCAATCTCAAATTTTAGTCTCATGAACATTTGTTCATCCAGAACACTGTTAGACAAAGGCACAAACTATTATTTATTCAAAAAAAACTTGATGCTATTGAATCATTCCAGACCACACTCATCCCTCCTTACATAAGAGAATCTCCTTAACTCAATAAATACAAACTCATCTACACATCTGACCTATCACTTCATTCACATGTTAGCTCATTCATATCATACTTATATGTGCAGAGAAGAAAATAAAAACACATTTCATGCATACTTTCCTTTATACAACCAAAGAATTGTCATACAAATCCATCATATTTTCCTTTACACACTTAAGGAATTTTCATGCAAATTCACCATACTATTCTTACCTCTAGTTAATATATGGTCATCAATGATTTCACTCACAACATAATAGTTGATGCAGTGAATACACACTATTGAAAGAAGTTGTACACAGTTCATGAATTGTTGTTCAAATTTTCTCTTATGTATTTGATCTTGTCAAAATCATGATGTTAGTGCATTCAAAACTCTCTCATACATCAAATAACTCTCTCATATTTTTTCTATATATATCTTCCTCTCTTTTTGTACATTTATGTGAAAGTATGGTGTCAAAGTCTTCAATACATTCTCCTAGAGTTCACAATCTGAATGTAGAATAACCTTTGTTGTTCATGTCTTCTTATTATTAAGACAAAAAAATGTTGTTATAGTCTTCAAAAACATTTTAGACAACCTTAAAAGAAATTGCCATTCACTACATACACATTCATTCCATCATGCTATCTCTCGAAAAAACATTTCGTCTTAAAAAAAGAAAAATTGCATTCCAACACTTGACCATTGGTATTCAAAAGAATATAGATTGAAAAACCATTCTTCAATTTTTTGTTCCAACCAACAAAATAGATTAAAAAACTATTCATCTTCAATCAACAACAAAACTCATAAAAGACATATGACGTTTTTACTCCCGTCAAAGAATCAACATCTGGGAATAGTTGTTGGAAGGTTTAAATATAGACCTTTGATTTTGAATTACCACCATATCCAACCTCAAATAGTAGCCATAAATCTTCATTTGAAAAAAATAAGCCAAGATTATGACATGCTTGACACGTTAACACAAAAAAGGGGTCTGATTGATGAATGTCTTAAAATCCTTCATCTCACAACTTAAAACACCTTTAACTTGCAATAGCAAGTCACTTTCTAAATATAACAAAAAGAATTTTCTATTACCTTTGGACATGTGATCTCCATTTAGGGTTTTAAAGCTAAAATATTAATCAACAAACAAACCATTGATGCTAAATACTATGCCATTGATATAAGCATTGGTATTTTTAGGGTTTTGAACCTTTGGCTACCAACTCATGACAAGTACCTTTGATGCTTTGATACTATATGATGTAGAATACTATGCCTTGATAAAGTGATTTTGACTTGAAACACCAAATTAAATATTAACTAATACCAATGCAAGTTAATCATTAAACTTGAATGTCTTGCATCACAGTGACAACAAATACCTACAAACTCTTTGAAAAACCATGGAGAACAACAAGAGATGAATGCAAATGAACAAACCATCATGCCACTACCAAACCATCAATGACAAACCTTCATGCAACAACCTTTGACATTAATGAAAAACCATCAATGGTAATGTAACACTTTATTCCCCTAGATTGTTAAGTGACTAATTTTGTTGAGCCAAACTAGTAAGTCTTGTGGAAGAAGACTTGCGAAATATCTCTCATACCCATTGAGTGGGTTATACACATTGCTTGGAATTCAAACAACTCAAACAAACATCAACTTGGTGAAAACTTCAAACCCTTTGTTTATATGTTGCACTTCAAGGATAATATATTGTTGCATAGCTCTAAATATATCTTATTTTTTCAAAACAATATACTAGTGGTTTTCCAATATATTTGACCATATCTCTACTCAAAGTTAACTTAGGGAACTATGGCTTAGCTCTTTGATTTTCACAATTGTCAATATTTTGTGGAAAAAAATTGTCCTTGTCATAGAGATTCTTATTTTAAACTTAATGAATAAATTTGATGTGGTAAAAGCAATATCATTAATCAAAGATTAACTCAATTGAACCCACAAAGTAGGTACACCTTGGTTTCATGTTCAAACATATTGATTTCCAAACAACACAAAGAGTAAACATGGAAACACATTACCAAACATTATACCAAGGTTCTAGCATCAAACACACATTGTTTTATTAGGATTGAACCACTCCAATGGAAAAGCATGTATTTCACCACCTTGATCTTGTAAACGGGTATGTGTAGGATCATGATGGGCCAACAAGTGGCAATATGATGGGTATGTGGCTGACGACAATTTTTTAACCCAAAATTGATGAAACAAAAAAGGTTTTTAAAGGAGATTATCAGCTTTCCACCAATATAAATTATGCTTTATTTTGAATTTAATAAGTAATTATTATACATTTTCTATTCAAATTATGACTAAAGTCCTGATTGATAGGCTGATTGAAAAACATCTATAGCTTTCAAACGGTATCACATTTTTTGAATCCAAAACATGCATCACATTCTATGCTTCACATACTATAGGATTAAAAAGAAAAATTGAATTTCATGAAATTTTAACCAAGAGGACATACAATTTTTTTATTTAAAAATTGTAATAAAAATTCATAATGAATTATTTACTTGGAAAAAATTACAAAAATATGCATCACATCGGCATGAGTCCTCTAATTATATCTAAAATATTATAAAAATATTATCATTTTATTATGGTTAGGGTGGTGACAAACACCTACTTTTTTTTTCCCCTAAATTTAAGTAATCGCATTGAAATTTCAAATTTTCACCAAATAGATTTTATTTTTTAAACAAACCTAGTAGTTTAGAAACTACATTCAATTTTCTATAGATTCTATTCTTACATATTTTTGAAAAAATATAGATAACTTATTCAAATTTTTACGTCAAGTTGCCTAACTCTGATTTTTCTGAATTTTTGCCACTTAAGGGCCTATTTTTTCCATGATGATCTTGCACATACCCAAACAAAGTCCCTCATTAGGTTCAAAAAACTTTGAATTTTGGACAAAACATTCTCCTATACTTGGGTTATCATCAATCAATGACCTAGTTTAGCCATATGTTTGGAAATGAATCCTTTTTCATAAATTTAGTCAAATTAGCAAACAAACCTTTTGGAAAATTTTATCCTAAGGTCACAAGTCTACCTTTAGGATTCATAAGTTCATTTGCATCCTTATCTAAACACCAAACATCAAACCTTTAGTCTAGTGTTGTCCAAACTCTAGAAGTTCATCATCCATTCACATCATTGGTCCTAAATGTCTTAGAGGATCACTTCTACGAAAAATTGAATCAACTAGAGAGTTCTAACAATACAAATCCAAACAAACCTCTCCCATAGTTGATCCAAAATTTATGGTAACAAGATCACAATAAAAGAAATACATGGATCAAAACAAAAATTCATCTACCATGAGTGATCCCAACCAACAAGAGTTTGATCATGGAAGTAACTCAACCCCATCACAAAATCCCACTCAAGAAATGGGGTATGAAGTAGAAGATGTTATGAAGAACCCACTTGAACTCAGCACAGAGGAACTCCTTGAGTACCAACAAGATCCCAAAATGCATCATATCATCAACACTTTGATGAAGTTGAACCCAACGTAATACATGCTAGCCTTAGCAAAGGAAGGATAAAAACTCCCTTCAACATTTGACTTGGACACAATTAGGGAACAAGCTTTGGGAAATGTGGCTTCTATTCCTCAAGCTTCCATCACATAACCTTTGGTACAAGGTGTAACTAAATCTATCACCCAACCATCTTCATCACATGAGCCAAGTTAACCTTTGGCTACTATCCTTGCAACTCAACTTGGAATCAATATTGCTCTCACTCCAAATCTAGGAACCAACACAACTTTGGGTACAAAAGGCACAATTATCACCCAAAACACAAATTGGACACCAAAATTTATGGCCCAACCATATTCTTCAACCATGATGAATACCAAAGTGTTCCTAATGTTACACCAAGTCAAGTGAGCCAAAAACCCTAGGTGAGTTTGCGAGGACAAGTGGACACCATCATGCAAGGTCAACCCTTAACACAACAAGTTGAAACATTAAACCATCCAATTGGCATGTCAAATAAATTGGTTCCACAGGTTACCCAAACTAACCAAGGAAACACATCAAACCCATTGGTCAAAAATTCCATCGATCAAGAAAAATCCTTAGTCTAAAATCAAACACATCCAAGAAATGAATCCAATCCATTGGTCCCTCATCATCAAATAAATCAAGGGAACCCTTCCAATGAATTAATCCAAATTTAAAGTATGCCACTAA
This sequence comes from Sequoia sempervirens, assembly GCA_007258455.2. Lineage (NCBI taxonomy): Eukaryota > Viridiplantae > Streptophyta > Pinopsida > Cupressales > Cupressaceae > Sequoia > Sequoia sempervirens. The sequence continues at coordinate 250,934,698 of VDFB02270651.1, read as the reverse complement.
GATCACAATACCAAGTAGAACCATCTCAACCTTTGGTCCTCCAAATAAAGAAAAATGAAATGGGACCTCAAACATAAATTCCTCCAAACCAATCTCATATTTTACAAGGAATGATAGCACAAAATAAAGGATGAAACATAGCAAATCCAAATCTAATTTCCAACCCTCAAAATATCATCACACATCTACCACCGCACAATCAACTCAACCCACAAATCACTCACACCATGGTCCCTAAAAATTCACCAATTGTTTCACAAAATAAAAAAATCACAAGCCAATACATGCAAACAAGTCAATTTATCCCAAACCAAAACATCATCTCATCATCGCAAGGAAAAAATGCATTGGCTTATCAACAACCTATAGTAAATCAACAACAACAACACACATAATTCTTAGCACAATTACAAGCTCATCTATAAGTGCAACAACAAGCCACACAACACCTCATCTACAAGAGCAACAACAAGCACAATTTCAAGCACAACAACAAGCTCAATTACAAGCTCAATAACAAGCACAACAATAGGCTCAATTACAAGCCCAATTACAAGAACAACAATACACTCAACAAAAAGTTCTTTCCCAACAACAACAACAAGTCTTGTACTACAACCCCTAACAATCATATGCAAATGAAAAAAAATACATTTTGAACCCAAATTTTTAAGGAGCATACAACACACCTCCACCATCATCACCATTCAATACGCAATATCAAAATCCTCCATATACACCATATAATGTACCCCATATCAAAATCCCACACTTAATTCATCTACCATTCCACAATATAACACACATTCTCCACCACCAAACCCACAAGATGATTTTTCCTCACAAATTAGGGTGGTCACACAACAAATCCAAGACATCCAAATAGGGAAAACCAATAAATCACAGGCACAATGGGACTTGTGTCCATACCCGTTTGATAAAAACATTGAAAGGATTTCATTCCCACCTAGATTTGAAATACGCAAGTCTTACAAATACAAAAGGTGGGGAAATCCATAATATCATATGAAGGAGTTCTACGTGGCATGTATGGAAGTTACGTACAATTAATCGTATTTTATGTGCCTTTTTCCACAAGGTTTGGGAGGCCCAACAATAGAATGGTTCTCACATTTACCTCTGGGAATTCAAACCTTCTAAGACAATTGATCGATTTGTGCATCACTTCTCCTACAACCTAGACATGGATGTGAGCTTGGAAGAACTATAAACCCTAAAACAAAATAAGGGTGAATCCTTTGCAAATTTCTTGCAAAGATGGAGGAATAGAGCCAAAAAAAGAAAATGGCCAATTCTCGAAGTGCAACAAATATGTATAATCATTTCCAACATGAACAAAAATCTATCCTTTCAACTAAAAATGCAATGTGTCACATCATACAAGGAACTCATCCCTAGGGCCCTTAACATTGAAAGATCCTTTATCGCACAAGGAAACACAAAAGCATACAAGAATAACCACCCATCTGCTAGTTCCAATTATAATCCCTATGTATGGGCCAAGAACAACAACGCAACTAATGATGGTGTCGTTGATGCAAAAGTGGTCCTAAGTGCTCCAAGATAAACCAACACCCAACCAACAAACACATAGCTACAAAACAACCAAGTCAACAATGCCAACACACAAAGAGGACCACCCCCTAGAAAGCCTCAACGATGTAAGTATACACCTTTGGGGGAAACTATTAAAGTAGTCATGCAAAGGTGTAATCTAATCTCATTACACTCCCAAACTATCAAAATTACCAATAACCTCAAGTTAAACCACCATGGTATAACGAAAAGGATCTTTGTGATTTCCATAAGATCAAGTGACACAAGACAAGAAGTTGCATGAAACTAAAAAACATCATCCAAGATCTAATCGACATTGGAGATGTGACTTTTGATCAACAATTAGGGAACCAAGACCTCAAAATATAGAAGAATCTGATGTTGAGTCATAACAAGGGAAACAATCATGGGAAAGGGAAGGATTACTCCAATGTAGGTCATGTGTATAATAATGTCGTTGCATCTTGCAATAATTTCATATCCGTCATTACAATCAAAGGGCCTAGTACAAAGTGTGGAGTTAGGACATGTTAGGGAAAATTCAAAATCCAAGGAGCATCATCACAACCTAGAGCACAACCCTCACTTCCAAAGTTGAACCCTAGCAATTACAATCCCTTAGACCAACTGAAGAGACCCCTACTCAAATCTCCATCTTCGAGTTACTAAAACTATCCCCCGCACATAGGGACATCTTAGAAAATTCTTTTCCCACTTCTTCTCTACCTGAGAATATTGATACTGAGCAATTCCAAGCTATGATAGGACACATCACCACTCCCCATCTTCTCAGCTTTTCTAAGCAAGACCTCCCAATGCAGCCATCACACAATCACGCATTGCACCTTGAGGTTCTTTTTCACAAAAACAAAATCAAAAGAGTCTTGGTTGATGGAGGTGTTGGTCTAAATATTTGTACCCTTCAACTAATCAAGAACTTGGGTTACTCTAAAGATGCCATTGAAAAGGAAAAAGGTGTTACTATAAGGGCATATGATGACCAAGAATGAGTTTCTCAAGGCACAATCAAGCTCCCCATCAAAGTAGAACCTGTAATTGTTGAAACTACCTGCCAAGTGCTCAATCTTGACCTTCCATATAATATTCTTCTAGGACATCCATGGATACATGCCATGAATTTCATACCTTCCACATACCATCAATGCATCAAAATTTCTTATGAAGACAAAGAAGTCACAATCCATGGTGATCCTGAACCCTTCTTTTATTGCAAGAACCTTGAAGAAAAATACTACAAGATCTCTCAAGTACCTAAAAATTATGAAGGCTAAGCATCCTCCTCATTCATTGTTCCATCTTCCATAGCTACCACATTTGAATCCAAAACACCCATCATACAAACTATATTGGATATCAAAGTAGTAATCCAAGATAACGGTTGTGGAGACTATAACTTGAAGGACTCTTTTGTACTTGGAGAGTTTCTTCTTTCCCTTAAATATCATGGGAAAACTCAACCTATTAATAATGTATCTGAGACAATGAAGGTAGCATCTACCACTTTCACCAAGTGGGCAGATTTGAACAAAGAAGTCATTTATGAGGAGGATATATCCAAATTGTTATATCAAGATGATAGACCCATGCCCATTCTTCCAATGGAAAATGACAACAAAGGGTTGTGGCTAATGATGGGTTGTGTATACATCAAGAATGAGAGGTTTGGGAAAAATGGCAATGGTTTGCTAGAACCCCTTGCTCTTGAGAAATAACACAAGAATCTTGGTCTTGGTTGTACCACAAGCAAAGTGACCATTCTTGGAAAGGATTCTTCTATGAAAGAAGTTGAACCTTCCTCTTGCTAACCTACATCACATGATAATACCCTCAATGAATTTCCCTTTGATGTTACAGATTTATTTGAGGATACCTCCATCTTCATGATAAACACTACATTCTTTTCTCCAAATAGCGAGATCAATGAACTAAAGCTAGTATACCCCCAACTCATAAACTAGGACCAATGAGGATTGTCTATTCTAGATTATTTTGAAAACAATGAAACAATCTCTGAGTTTATGGAACTTTGTGACATCATGCCATACAAAGATCATAAAGTAGGTTTTGATATTGAACTAGATACACAAGCTTAGTATGGGGAAATTATTGAATACCTTAGTCGCGAAATTAATGATATGAGAATCACATGTCGATCCTTAATTGAGAACCACACTATGGAACTTTTTGATCATAAAATAGTAAAAGAAAAGGGCACATCAAATGGTGAAAACCTCTTTGAGGCACCAAAGGATGAGGGATTCAATATTCCTCTTAGTGTAGTACATCAAGAGAATTCAAGAGTGCTAGGAGAAAAATCTAATCCAATAAATGTGGGGAGAGATGAGGCACCTTAGATCAACTTCTATGAAAAATCACTATTGGATGAAGAGCAAACAAACATGGCAGCTTTCTTCAAAGAGAGAAAGGAAAACTTTCCATGGTCCTATATAGATATGCCTTCCCTTTATCTTGAAGTGGTTTTCCACCATCTAGCAGTTTATCATGAAGCTAAGCCAGTAAAGAAAAATCTAATAAATATGCATCCAAAGATAACATTGTTGGTTAAATTGGAATTGTAGAAACTTCTTGATGTGGGATTTATCTGACCAATAGACTATCTCGAGTGGGTTTCAAACCTAGTGTCAGTCTCAAAACCCATTGGGGGCATCAAAATATGTACTGACTTCAATTATTTAACCAAAGCATTTCTGAAAGATGAATTTCCTCTTCCAAACATTGACATTATTGTAGATTTTACTGCTAGACATGAGATGCTATCACTTATGGACAGATTCTCGGGATACAACTAGATCATGATTTCCAAGGAAGACCAACACAAAATGATGTTCACATATCCGTGGGGAACCTATTGCTATAATATGATGCCATTTGGGTTAAAGAATGTTGGAGCTACTTATCAGAGAGCCATGAAATTGATATTTCATGACATGATCCCCAAAACTATTGAAGACTATGTGGATGGTATTTTAGCCAAATCAAGAACAAGGAGCATATAGAAGTATAGTACCAATATTTGACAGGATCAAAGAGTACAAAGTTTAGTTGAATCCAAAAAAGTGCATCTTTGGTGTCACATTAGGTAAGCTCCTAGGGCCATAGTGTCACAAAGAGGAATCAAGATAGATCTCGCCAAAGTAAAAACAATTCTAGATATGGAGCCACCACAAACACTAAAGAAAATCTGAGGTCTACAAGGTAGTTTACAGTCTATCAGGAAATTTCTAGCATAGAGGGCAGATAAGATTCATCCCTTTTCTCACCTCCTTCCCAAAGGGATAACATATAAGTGGGATGAGAAATGTGACAAATCCTTCCAAAAAATCAAAGATTCTCTATGGACATCTCGTATCCTTATGCCACCAATACCGAACAAACCTTTGATCCTATATATCTTGACTATATTAGCAAGATTGGGTTCTTCTTGCTCAGCATGATGAAACAAGGAAGGATAGAGAAATTTTCTATATCAATAGGACTTTGGTTGGATACGAGAAGAATTACTCACCCATTGAGAAGGCTTTCCTAGCAGTGGTCTTCGCTTCACAAAAATTTAGACACTGCATGCTTTCACACCAAATAAAGCTCATCACTAAGATTGATGCATTGAGATATTTGTTATCAAAGGAAACTCTCACTAGACGAATGGCTAAGTGGGTGATGATCCTAATAGAGTTTGATATAGAGTATGTAATGTGTAAGGCTATAAAGGGGTAGGTAATTATATATCAATTGGAAAAGACATCTATCTATGCAAAAAATCTATTAGTGTTTGAATTTCCTAATGATTCTATTTTTATCCTCAATGTGGTAGATCAATGGAAGATGTACTTTGACTGTGCACATGCACAACACAGATCAGGAGTAGGCATTCTCTTCATCACCCCACAAGGTGATTTTATTCCCAAATCATACTGGCTATCTCTTCCATGCATCAATAACATCACCAAGTATGAAACTCTTATGAAAGGGTTGAGAATTGTAGTACAGTGGAAAATCTAGGAATTAAGGGTCTATGGAGATTCACAATTGATCATTAATCAAGTCAATGATGATTATTAGAGTAAGGATGACAAGCTCTTACCTTACAAAAAGATGGTGGAGATTATTGAGGATTTTTTCATCAACATCACATTTGAGAAAATAGCACGTGTCAACAATCGAGTGGATGATGCTATGGCAACCATTGGGTCCTTATTAGACATGCCGCATAACATCCTTAAATGTAAATTCCTCATCGAGCAACTTCTCATACCAACATTCAAGGTACCAAAATCCAAATTTTTATTCAAAATCATTGGTCTCGATTCCCCTTGGTATCATGATATCTTTACCTACCTACACAGAGGTATCCTCCCATATGACATTACTCCTAATCTTGAGAAAACCTTTGTCGACAAAGAATCCCAATTTTTTTATCCTAGGTGATACCATTTGTCGTCGAAGTCTCGAAGGGACATTATTACAATGTCTTAACCAAGAGGAAGCTTTGACTGCAATGAAAGAAGTGCACGAAGGAATTAGCTGATCACACTCTAGTGGTATGACCTTATCAAAAAAACTCTTGAGGACAGGGTACTACTAGCCTACCATGGACTAGGAAGATCATCAACATGTTAAGAAGTGCATGCAGTGTGAATAGCATGGGGACCTCATTCATGCATTAGCTCAAGAACTCCAACCAATTATTACACCTTGGCATTTCTTGTAGTGGGGACTCGACCTCATAGGAAAGATCACCCCTACCTCATCTAATGGTCACAAGTTTATCATTACAACCATTTTTTATTTTACCAAGTGGGTTGAAGCAATTCCTATGACCTACATCATGGGAAAATAAATCTCTAAATTTATCCTGAACCACCTCATTTGTCACTATAGTGTTCCACAAGAGCTTATCTTAGACAATGGAACACCTTTCAAAAATAAAGATGTCTGTGAATTATGCCAATGGTTCAATATCCAACATCAGTTCTCTACTCCCTATTATCCCTAGGGAAACGATCAAGTTGAGGCTTCGAACAAAACCATCCTAAAAATTCTCAAGAAGACAGTCAATGAAACTGGTCATGACTGAAATTTGAAATTAAATCCCATCTTATTGGCATATAGAACTAGTATCCACACACCTATAGGTGACACACCCTTTTCCCTAGTGTATGGAACTAAAGCTATCCTACCCATCAAGCTCAAGCTCCCATCACTGAGAATATCACTACAAAATCTAATAATTGATGAAGAATACAAGGTGCCTCAATTGAACAAGCTAGAACTATTGGATGAGCATCATCTTTATGCTTTGAATCATTTGTATGCTTATTAGAACTAACTTAGAAGGAGCTATAACAAAAAAATCAAAAGTTCGTCCTTCCAAGTGGGAGATCTTGTACTAAAGGAGAATCAAAAGAATATGCTAGATTAGGATAGCAAAGGGAAGTTTGAGCCTAATTAGTTAGGAGAATTTGTTTTCACAGCTAGTTATGGTTCAGGAGCATATCAATTATCAACACCTAAAGGAGAAACCTTGTAGGAACCTATCAATAGCTTGCATTTGAAAATATTTTATGCCTAGGATTGAAGGGTATAAATCCAAAAATCCAAAAAAATAACAAAATCCAACAAAATAAGAAAAAGGATTTGAAAATAGTAAAGAGAAAAATAATCCTCTAGTGAAAAAGACTTTTGTGGTGCTTTAGGAAAGTACCTTGGTGAAAACCTGGAAAATAGGTACCTTGTGTAAATAAGTACGATCCATCCATAATTGACTCTTCAGCTTATCTTACTTCGCTATCCATCACATTCATCGTTCATCCTTGTTGAACAAGACAACTAAGAGGGGGGATGAGTCAGTTGTAACAAATTTAAACCTTTAAAGCATTCATTGGAAAAAATCCTTAACACTACTTAAAATGATTAAACATTAAGTGCAAGGGAAAAAATTGAAAATCATCACACAAACACAACAACACTAGATTTATGTGGAAAACCCAATTGGGGAAAAACCAAGGTGAGGATTAAATTACACTATAGAGAATATTAAAATTGATTACAAAGGCTCACTGACTGAGAAACAAGGCTCACTACAAAAACAAGGACTCACTGTCTGGATCAGGACTCACTATCCAATAGGGTTAACCACCTGGAAGGCTCACTACCATAGAGATAGAAAGAGGATAGAAGTGATATGTTATAGAGAGAAGAAAATCTCAATGCAACAGATATTTCCACCACAATTTTCTCAACCACTTGCATGCATGCATGAATGATAGAGTACACCTTCAACTCACTACATCCAAAAACTTAGGATTTAGGCTTTACACTGATCTACCACACTCACATCACACACTCCCTGATTTGCATCAATCTCACATGTATCTGCTCTATTTCTTTGCACTTATCTCTTATCTCATCTTTCACCACTAACTCATCTTGTATTTATAACATCTTCAACTTTGAAACATATCCAAGTTCAATGCCAAAACATCCTAAGGTAGAATTAGAATGAGGGCAACCCAAACACATGCTTGATGAGGACCCAAATAGATACAACATTCTTCAACAAATCTGAAGATAGTATTCAACACAAGGTTGGCCAAACCAGTGTAAAACACATAGAAAAATTAAGCATGATCCTTCCAGATACCAAAATTATCTTTAACACAATCATTAAAACTTAACTTTAGATTCACAAATCATAATACTTTACCAAAGAGGAATACAAATCAACAACATTTCTCCCAAACCTCAACCAAAATTATAGAAAACCACAGTTCACAACTGGTGAACATAACTCGCACTATACAATGAATTAGAAGCCAAAAATATGGATATAGTAGCTTCCAAAAAACATGATCAACATATTTGAACCACACAAACATAGGAGAAAATCACAGAGCAACCACTGAACACCTGCAACCTTTCTTCAGTACAATTTTCTCAATTTCCTTGACATATACATCCCATAACCTGCAACCATGACATTAATGACAATAGAAACCAGTTGATAACAAATTGACCAATTGACATCAATGAAAACACCTTCATTCTTGCAACAATCTCCCCCTTTTTCATTGATGGCAAGACATGATGTGAAAAAACATCAAAGACAACATACTAGCTCTGAATACACTTCTCAAAATTTTTCTTTCTGTCTCTCCCCTTAGTAGATAATCCTTTTCACATTCTTTCTTTTCTCTAAATAATCTTTATTTTACATTCTTCCTCTTCTCTTTTTCATACATTCTTCCTCTTCTCTTTTTTTACATTCTTCCTCTCCCCCTTTGACATCAATGGCAAAGGAAAAATATATTTTACATTGATTTCCCCTTTGACATTAAAAACATAATACATACAATGAAAATAGATGACAAAAGAAAGATAGATCCATAGATCCAATGGACTAATGCATCTCCATATGCATCTAGTTTAAGAAAGGAGGGGTAATGAACCCTAACTTCTACTGGAGATACTTAAAAGTGTCTTTAGGAAGATCCTTCATAAATATATCAGCAATCTAATCCTTCATAGGGACATACTCAAGCTTTACTTCATTCTCCACAACCTTCTCTCTCAAGAAATGATATATGATAGATATATGCTTTCTCCTTGAGTGCATCACTAGATTCTTTGAAATGTTAATTGCACTTTCATTATCATAGAAGATAGAAATATGATCATCATACACCACTGTGATATCTTTCAATGTTTGTTTCATCCATAGAACTCATTTATAGCAAGATCTAGTAGAAATATACTTAGCTTCAGCAGTAGACAAGGAAATTGAAGCTTTCCTTTTACTCATCCATGCCACCAATCTACAACCAAGAAAGAATGGACCATCACTTACAATCTTCCTCTCATCTACACATCCATCCCAATCTGAATTTTTATAAGCACTTTGTGTAAATTCAATATCCCTAGGATACCATAACTGATAGTCTAGAGTGTCATTCAAATATCTGAATATTCTTTTAACAGCTGCAACATGTGTTTCCTTAGGATCTTCTTGAAATCTAGCCACAAGATAGACAACATGCATAATATCCGGTCTAGTAGTAATGAAATACAATAGTCCACCAATCATAGATCTATATTTGCTCTGATCAGCCTTAGGTGAATCATCATCTTTACCCAATTTTCAACTAGTCACCATAGGAGTACATACCAGTTTGGAACCATCCATCCCAAACTTCTTCAACATCAATTTCACATACTTAGACTGTGAAATAAAAATTTCTTTCTCTGTTTGATTAATTTGTAGCCCAAGAAAGAAATTCATCTCTCCAAACATAGACATTTCAAATTCTTTTTGCATCTCTTCCACAAAAATCTTACACATAGTTTCATTTCCTCCAAAAATAATGTCATCAACATATACAACTACAATCAAGATTTTGTCATTTTCAATTTTAAAATATGATTACTATTTGTCGTATCTTTGTTGAAACCTTGCTGAATCAAATACCAATCTAACCTTGCATACCAAGCTCTAGGAGCTCGCTTCAATCCATATAAAGCTTTCTTCAATCTACACACAATATTCGATTGATCTGACAATTGAAATCCTTCCATTTGTTCCATGTAGACCTCTTCTTCTAGATCACCATTCAAAAATGCATATTTGATATCCATTTGATAGAGCTTGAAATCTTTATGAGTCAAAAATGCTAAGAACATCCTTAAAGTTTCCATTCTTGCCACCAGAGCAAAAGTCTCCTTAAAATATATTCCTTCTACATGTGAGTAACCTTTACACACAAGCCTTGCTTTGTTTCTAATCACTTCTCCATTCTCATTCAACTCAATTATGAATACCCACTTTGATGGAAATAATTTTTTTATCTGATAGTCTTGGGACCAATTCCCAAGTTTGATTCTTCTCAATTTGTATAAGTTCTTCTTTCACAGCTTCCATCCAATGTTCATCTTTACATGCTTCATTTACATTCTTTGGTTCAATCTCAAAAAATAAACATAGATTTACTTCACTAGTAGTAGCTTTGCTTCTTGTCAATACTCCTTTTGTCTTGTCTCCAATGATATTACTCTCTAAATTATTCTTCTACACATATCTAGGTATCTTAGGGGACACCACCGAAGCTTCTTCTCCTCTATCATTTTCTTCATTCCACTTTTCTTGCTCATCGTTTTCCTGTTCTTCCACAATTTCTGCAATTCTTATGCAATCAAGTTAATCAAATACATATCCATCAATATCAATTGAATTCTTCATTGCTTCATCAACCTTTACATTTTCACTTTCTACAATATTTCTTAGTATTTTATTGAAACATATGTAATCTTTTCTTTTAATAGAATATCCAAGAAAAAAGCCTTCATCACTTCTTGCATCAAACATTTCTAAATTTTCTTCATCTCTTCTGATATAACATTTTCTTCCAAATACCTTGAAATACTTAATATTAGGAATTATTCCATACCATAGCTCATAGGGGGTCTTTGTACTATTTTCTCTTTCTTGAACTCGATTGTATACATAAACAACAGTATGAATAACTTCTCTCCAGTAAAATTCTAGTAAACGAGCCTCCATAATCATTGATCTAGCAACCTCTTGAATTGTTTTGTTCTTTCTTTCAACAACTCCATTCTGCTAAGTAGTTTTCAAAGCAGATAACTGTCTCTTTATTCCATGCACTTCACAAAACATATAGGTTAATTCTCCACCTCTGTTAGACCTTAGGTATTTTATCCTCAAATTTATTTCATTTTCAACCATAGCTTTGCATGTCTTGAATCTATCTAATGCATCAGAATTTTCTCTAAGAAATGTAACCCATCTATATCTAGAATAATCATCAATCAAAAGCATAAATTACCTTTCAACTTGTAGACTTATCGCTCTTGTAGGACCACAGAGATCTGTATGAATTAAATCCAATAGTCTAGTAGGAGATTGTTCCTTCAATATGTAATGGCTTCTAGCTTTCTTTCCAAACTGGCAATTCCTGCAAATAGCATTAATAGGCTTTGTAGTCCTTGGTAAATATCTCATGGCTTGAACTGTACTAATCCTTTTCAATTTATCAAAATTCATGTGAAACATTCTCTGATGCCACAACCAGCTGCCATAATCTAAGTCATAAAACATTGCCAATCAACACCCTTAAGTTGATAAATATTTCATTTAGTTTTCTTTCCTATAGCAATCATTATTTTAGATTCTTTCCTAATCTAACATATCTCATTCTCAAACACAAGATTATATCCTTTACTGCAAATCTATCTAACACTCAATAGATTATGCCTTAAACCATTTACATAGTAGACATTATCAGGATTATGCTTGCCATCAAAACTTACTGAACTTATCCCAAAAATTTTAGCACCAATATCATCTCCAAACATAACCAAGCCTCCATCATATTTTTCAAGTTTAACAAAATTAATCATATCACCATTCATGTGATGTGAACAACCACTGTCTACAAACCAATAGTTCTTTTCCTATTTAGCATGCAAGGCAGAGATTACAATACCTTCATTTTTCTCCTTCTTCGATGGGCATTCCTTCACATGTTTTTTCAGAATTAATAGAAGTAGGTTCATCTTTTATAGCCAAGAAAAATAATTCATTATCATCAAGATCTTCATAATTAGAATCCTCATCAAATATACTAGCATCCTCATTCACATAATATTCTCTATTGATCGTCTTACCTTTTTTTTCTTTCTCATATCTTTGTTTATTCCTCTTAGCTTTTTTTTGGACACTTTGCAACATAATGACCTATTCCTCCACAAATAAATAATTTAAAGGGTAACTTACCTTCATACTTGTCAGAGCCTTTCCTCATCCTTCTCACAAAGTTAGCTTCCACTTTATCAAGATTTTCTTCATTTCAATCTTCAACTTTTGTAGCTTTAAAAGTAGTCTCTGATTTAAATCCATTTCTCAAATTCAGCTTCCTCATCTCATAAGATGTCAGAGATCCCAACAATAGATATTTAGTGTAAGTCTTATAATGTATACTTTGTTCAATAGAACATAAATTTTTGTTTTAAGCATTAGGGAGAGTTCTAAGAATCTTCTTTACAATCCTGGTTTCATCTATAGCGGCACCAAGTCCTCGCATTCCAACTACTGTCTCATCCAATTTTTGTACATAAGCTTTAACATTCTCATCTTTAGACATATGTAGGAGCTCAAACTGTGTTTCCAAATTTTGCAATTTTACCTCTTTGACTCTTTCATCACCTTCATGCACCCTTTCCAAAGCATCCTAGACCTCCTTAGTAGTCTTCAGATTTTGAACCGTAATCAACTCAGAATGTACAAGACCATACTTCAAAATGTAGTTCTCCTTATTTTTTGCTTCATGTGCCTTGATCTCATCAGTCGTACTCAGACCATTAGCAAGAGGAGTGTAAGAATTATTGTAAGATTTCTCCACATCATATCCAACATACTCTAGATATTCTTCCATTAGTATTTTCTAAATAACATAATTAGTTCCATCAAACCTTTGATAATCATAAGTAACTTTGCTAGTCATCCCAGACCTTCCTTAAGTGGTTAAGCTCTTCTCCAAGGAACCAAGCTTTGATACCATTTGTTGAACAAGGCAACTGAGAGGGGGGTGAATTAGTTGTAAAAAATTTAAACCTTTAAATCATTCACTAGAAAAAATCCTTAACATTGCTTAAAATGATTAAACATTAAGTACAAGTGGAGAAACTAAAAATCATCACACAAGTACAACAACACCAGATTTATGTGGAAAACCCAATGAGGGAAAAACCACAGTGAGGATTAACTCACACTATAGAGAATATAAAACCTATTACAAAGGCTCACTACCTAAGAAACGAGGCTCATTTGCAAAACAAGGACTCATTGTCTAGATTAGGACTCACTGTCCAATAGGGTTAACCATCGAGAGGGCTCACTACCACAAAGATATAAAGAAGATAGAATAGAAATTTTACACAGAGAATACAATCTCAATGCAACATAGATTTCCACCACAATTTTCTCAACCACTTGTAGACATGCATGAATGATAGAGTACACCTTCAACTCACTACATTCAGAAACTCAACATTTAGGCTTTGCACTGATCTACCACACTCACATCACACACACTCACTGATACACATCAATCTCACATCTATTTTCTCTATTTCTTTGCACTTATCTCATGTATCTTCTTTCACCACTAACTCATCTTGTATTTATACCATCTTCAACTTTAAACTTATCCAAGGTTGGCCATCCAACATTAAATTCAAATTAGGTCAGGGCCAAAACATCCTAGGGTGGAATTAGAATGAGGGAAACCCAAAAACATGCTTGATGAGGATCCAAATAGATTCAACATGCTTCATCAACTCTGAAGATAGTGTTCAACACAAGGTCAGAAAAACCAAGTGTAAAACACATAAAAATTAAGCATGATCCTTCCAGATATCAAAATTATCTTCAACACAATCATAAAAACTTAACTTTAGAGCCACAAGTCATAAGACTTTACCAAAGAGAAATCTAGACCAACAACATTTCTCCCAGACCTCAGCCAGAAACACATAAAACCACAATTCAGAACTAGTAACATAACTTGCACTTTACAATGAATCAACAACCAAAAATTTGGATATAGTAGCTTCCAAAAAACATGATAACATATCTAAACCACACAAACATAGGAGAAAATCCTAGAGAAAAACCGAAGCAACCACTAAACACCTACAACCTTTCTTCAATACAATTTTCTCAATATCCTCAACATATATAGCCCATAACCTGCAACCATGAAATGAATGACAACAACAACCAATTGATAACCAATTTACTAGTTGAAATCAATGAAAAAACCTTCATTCTTGCAACAATCCTATCATCCTATTTATTCCATCACCCATCTACATCTGTATCATAGCTGGATATCGCATAAGTATCATATTCCCCTTTAGTACTACTTGACACATTCCTAAGGTCATTTTGTCCTTCCTATCCTGAGGTAGTCTATTGTATCGCACTAGGTGAATTTTTCTATACTTGCATCAGATCAGGTTCTTGTATACCTTAAGGTTATTTGAAAAATCTCACAAAATCGCAAAACACTTGCAAAATCATAAAAATCTAGAAACATTAGTAAAATCCAAAATCCAAAATTATAAAAAAACTTGTATAGTCAAAATCCAAAACATCAAAAACATCATCAAAATCTTTAAACAGGTCAAAAAGTAAAAAAATAAAAAAACATGGTTGTCAAACTATGAGTCTCTTAGCTTGAATGTAGGAAAGGCCATCCCTAATGAGCCCTCGAGACACATTAGGTTAGTCCTTTAGGAGTATATCACAATAAACTGGCAATCCATCAATGTTCATATGTCATTAATAAACGGTTATTGGTCAGAGTTAGTTGAACCACATCATCTCTATGTGTATAACATAGGCAAGGCCATCACTGATGATCCCCCAAGGTGTTTGGTCATTTTCCCCTTAGGTCTTGGTCTAAACTCAGAAAAACACAAAAAACATTAGAAATTTTGAAAACTCAAATTTTTTTGAAAACATTCAAAAATCCTAAACAACCTCAAATAACTTGAAAACCTAAACATTCACATACACCCAAAAAATTCCTCAAAACATTTACAAAGATGTCAAAATAAAAGCATTGAATTATTCCAAAAAAGTCCAAAACCACCCATCCTATTTTTCTTCCACTCACAATAAACTTCCATCCATAATAAACTGATCGTCACTTTCAACCTTTGGTAAAACAAGTGGAAACAAGTGTGGTAATTCATAAAGTGTGAACCTAAATGTAAAGAATATAAAGTCTAGATCATGAGTAAACAAGTTGGTAATGTTTGTATCAACAACCTATCAAACAATTAGTCTTAGTCAAAACATCTGATAAACATGTCCTAGGATGCATCCTTCCTACAATGGACATCATCATCATAAATCACATTAGTTATGTTACTTTTGAAAGAGATATAAATAACATACACAACCTGGACCTGTGCCTACTGAGCCTAGTGAGCAATAGCCTCTAGCTACTTCCTATGGCATATCTCCTGAGCTAGATAGATAGTTAGTTGTTGTACCTAGTGTCTATCTTGGTATCACTCCCCTATAACTTGCTAGACCCATTGGCAAGCTGCATCTCACTTACCAATCAACTACTAGACCTCCTGGAGTAGCTATTCCCTCTACATCATTAGTTCCTGGATCTATGTATCCCATGGATTAGGAACCTCGAGATGTTGCTACTACTGTCTTTCTTGATCTAGTGGTGGTGGGGGTGGTGCATGTCTTAATGGATGTATCAATGGAATGTGACCCAACACTTGCCTCACACCCTGATCATACTGTTGTTGTTGGTGCCCATCACCAGGCACTTGACCATTATGACCATCATGGGGAGATTGCTAATGGGGCTACTGCTATCCTCTGTCCTATGCTTGGAATTATCCTTGGATCTATTTTTATCCTCTTCCCCTCCTGGGAACCTATCCTTTGGCGGGATCTGTGGGTCACATAGGGGCATGCTGTCAAATCCAAGCATCATATGCAGGAGTGCTCCCTGCATAATAGGTCCCACCAACATAAACCCATGATTGTGGAACAAGCTATCTAAAGTCATCAATGGTGACCTGTGGTTGGAATTGCTATCCCCACACTATCTCCCGAACAGTCCACGCATAAACAATTTTGTATGTGGGAAACATTGTGTCCTGCACCTCACCTAACTATCGGGCCCCTTGATCAGGGAGATATCTCTCCACCATGGTATGCTCCTATCCCAAAATATACCTCATATGTTGGGCATAAAATAGCTACTCCTATTCATTGCAGCAGAGATGGTATTGTATCCACGATCTCCATCTGAAAACTATCATGTTGTCAATAACTCACCTCCAATATGCGATTCTTGTGGTACTTGTATACTGCAAATTATTCATGGATCCATATCTATAAATTGTGGGATGATCTGGATTAGTGTCAACAAGTGTGATGATAGGATAGAGAACAACAATGTGCTCCCATGCCCAAATGTGAAGCAATGTAAC
Source organism: Sequoia sempervirens (assembly GCA_007258455.2). NCBI lineage: Eukaryota > Viridiplantae > Streptophyta > Pinopsida > Cupressales > Cupressaceae > Sequoia > Sequoia sempervirens. The sequence goes on along the minus strand of VDFB02270651.1, from coordinate 250,918,039 downwards.
TTTGGCCCTATTTCCCGCCCTCTCAGGTAAACCACCTAGTGCATGTCATGGTATAAAGACACAAGTACAACTGTACCCCAAGCATAGAGTGTAATTCATTGCACCATACTCACCTAAATGAGTCCCCAACTGGAGTTAAGTCCTTTACTGTGTCTTTTAGGAAAAGTTGAAATCAATGCTTGAATAACTAGTGTCAAGTTTGGCACCTAAACTCTATAGTCCCAAAGATTGATCTGGTGGCTATCCACCCAAATAGTCTCCAACTAAAGCACATTAAAGATCGCATCCACCATAGAGCCGGTGTCATAAATGACTCTCTCCCCATGGATGGGGATTCAAAGAATATGTCACACATCCTCTAATGTAATTGTGGCCTCACTAGTAGGCAAATGGAATGAGGAGGTCTCATTGGGCCAACACTCGATCAATACTATCTTCATCACTAAGTGTGTCCTAATCTCTAGCATATGAGCTATGAACCCTAATCCAATCACACTGAGGAAAATTTTTTTATCCTCCAAAAAATGGTGAATGTGAGAAAAAATTCTAGGTTGATGCTCCTAAGAGATGATCGGCCTAATGGTCTCCTACATGCATGAAGCAAATAACATAAAATTTGCTAAAATTTGATAAAGTTTGGACTCTAAAACCCTAAATTTGTAATTGTGCTACCATTTAACAATTGCGTTACTCTGGTAAAACTACATTTGCATGATAATTTTATAATTGTGTTGCTCTACAAAATTGTGCATCGACATTTGAGTGCGATTTTGAACCTAAATCACATGGTGCGATGTTGTGTTGCAATTGCATGTTGACATTTCAATTGCGATGTTGGACCAAAAAGATGCATTGAGCTACTATTTGACATAGTGACACTATCCTGCAATAACGCCCCTAGCCTAAATCAAACACCATGACACATTCTAAAAAATGTGTCATTGTAGTGCAATTATGCCACTAATTGCGACAAAGGCATCACAATACAATAATGCAATTGTTCTGCTAACTTTGACACCTAATAAATGCAAAAAAATGCAAAAAAAGAGAAAAGTTTTGGAATCCCTACTAGGATTCTACCTTGGCTAGTTGCTAGTACTCTCATGCCCTATTCACGAGGTGCTTCAGAAGTGCTAGATCACCCATTTTGTCAGGAGGTCAAAGAAAAAATTAGTAGGATCTCACTAAGGCAAGTGTGCAAATGAATTGAAAATGACCCCTCAACCTCTATTTTTGCCAAAAAATTAGGGTTTTTTCCCTAATTAAGGTGGGAAAATGGGTTTTAATTTATTTTTTGAGCTATGCAACTTATTTTGAGGCCTTTTTTTATGCTTGAGAGCTTGTTTTTACATCTCAAAGCTTATTTTCTACAGCTGAACCTATGTTAAATCTTTGTCGCGATCTTGACTTGAAAATTAAAATTTATGCCTAATCTCTTGGGGGTGCAGGGTACTAGTATAATTCCTTCTACTAGGGAAATAGTGGGGCATTCAAAAAATTCAAGGATTTTAAATTTTTTGATCTAAGTAGCAACATTAATTTGAAAGGCATTAGTCTTTGAACCAATGTAATAGGTACCTCGGTTCAAAGAAGGGAAAAATATAGACACTTAAAATTATCCTGATCAATATTGCACATCTGATTTTGATTACTAACACTAGTTTCATCCTAAATCACCTATTTTTGACCATTTAATTAAATACATCAGTTTCTCCTATTAATCAACTAATCAATGTTATTTAGTTAGTTCATCCCCTTTCATGCTAATTTTCATCCTATTTAATTGGATAATGCAAATTACTTAAATTGAACCCCTTAGGTCTTCTCATTTGATTAAATAATCCTAATTATTTAATTAAATGTCATTATCCCCCTTTAATTAAATAGGTTAATTATTTAGTTAAAATCCTAATTTCATCCATCTTGCACAATTAAAACATTTTTTTAATTATCTAATTAGCTAATTTTCCTCACCCTCCTACTTGCAAGGGAATATTACCCTAGAATATTCCTCCATTTGAACTCCTCCAAAATGGGAAGAATCTTGTAACAAACTTCCTAACAACTTCCTAACAACTTCCTAATTTTTAGGAAGTTTGCCTCTTCAAATCAATGAGAGCCATTGATTAAAATCCTTGATCATTTTCAAATTGCATTCTCATCTATTGATGGGAATCCTTGATCCATGCCATCCCCTCTCATTGCTTCTCATCCATCCATTGATTGATCAAATCAATCTTGACCATTGGAACAACCATTTCTCCTATAAATACTCCTCATTTCTATGATAAAGGGATCCACTTTCATTTAGAGCAACTAGACTATATTGAATTTTAGATAACTCTCCATTAGCATTTTAGCTTAGTTTTGCATCCATTTTAGCTCATATTTTATCCATTTTCATCAATATTCATCAATGAGATCCATTTGAAAGCTTCTTTCAACTAAGGGATTGGGAAAGGGCTGACATTCCACATCATCCCCCAATGGGATGAGGTTTGAGGCATTAGATTAGTTTCCATTATGCATTTTAGTTAGTTTCTTGTTTAATGGCTTCTTTGTTTGATTTTTTCAAGTATTTCATTGGGAGATTGACTTAACTAGTTAGATATTGGTTTATTTCATGTGGATATATCATGTTTAGCTTAGGTTATGATCATGCTCATATTTTTGAAGTGTCCTCCTAAAAAACCATGGTGACACTTATTCATTGCTTTTTCAACTAGTTCTTGGTCCATGTATTTTAACAAAAATCCATCATGATTTATTCACATTGAATTTCATTGTATATAATCATATATCTATGGTGTTACACCCCAATTGTTGAATTACTATTTACTATTACTACATAGGGTAAATATAAATGTAAAGAAAATTCTGGAGATGAATAAATTATGCTTGTACCTTGTTATCATACAAATGTTATCTCATTTGATGTTATTTCATGGAAAAGTACTGCATTTATGTGAATGGATGGTTATTGAATTATTAATATAACTTTGGAGATGTCTTACGTATACTACATATGTTGTGAACAATTGATTGTCATGCACATGTGTTAGTGGATGCAGGTATTGGTGATGGTCAATGTAACACAATATTAAAACAAAATATTTCTTCTCTATTTCTCTTGAAAAAGATAAATAATCTATAACTACCTATCTTCCAAGGTCTCTATATTTGGTTCTCAACTGTGTTGTTGTTGTTTAGTGGCCTATGCAACTATAATGTTCAAGGGGCCTACTGGTAAAGGGTTACAAACATCATAGTACAAATTAATCTAACATTTGGAGAGTGTAAATACACATCAAAAGATAGAACCAAGCTCAGGACAACAAAATATAAACACATATTTCCTTTAATTTAGACATACAAAATTCATAATGAGCATTTCTTTCAAACAAATAAAACCATAAAATGATACAATCCACAAAATACTCTATACCATTGCATTCATTCATAGTGCAAATTCAAGACATACAATCATTCATCATCACTTTTTTTTTTTAAACTTCATTTTCAAATAAGAACATATCACCAACTCATTACTAAAATTCATAGATCAATAAACACAAAGAGATCTCATTCATAGATAACTTAATGAAAATAGTCTTAGATTTGAAATCTTCTATTGATTTTCCTCAAATAAGAGACATTGATGCCTAGCAAAACTCATTGGCATATGAATGACTACTGTTCATCAGCATTACCATTAAACTAATTTTGGGACTAACATAAACTGTGTTAAAACTTATAAAAATGTTTGACTATCTTTGCATAAACTATAAGAAACTTCTAAGAGCTATAAAATTATCCTAGATATCTCTTTTAGGAAGCTAATATTCACATCAATTAGTCAACCTTTACAATATGGATAGAATTTCTACATATAGAAAATTTAGCACTAATCCCTCTCATCAAAAAATTGAGATCCACAAATCAAGGAGCAACTGGAGTTGAATGAAGGAACTTCCTATTATGATATTTAGTTAACTAATGATAACTCTTCATCAAAAATATACCTACAAAGGGAGAAGGTCAAACTACTGGGGATCCTTAGTTGAACTTGTATCATGTTCCTGAAAAGTAGGAGAGATCTGCCCAGCTGGCCATGCCATTTGATGCTTCATTCAAAAAAGAATATTCTATAGCCACTTCACTCCTCTGTCATCTACTCAAGTAGATATTCATCATAATTATCCAATATCTATTTAAGTATATCTACATCTGGTCCATCTACGCAATTATCTTCAAATTTCATCCTTTTCAACTCGGCAGAGGTGAACTTCTACATATCTTCCAACTTAGCAAGCTCCTTCTGAGCAATCTTTACTACCTCTTTTATATCCATGAACCTATCAATCAACAAATCATCATCATCATCTACCTTCTATATTGTTTCATGGAATCTATTATTCCATTTGTTCCTTAGCTCATCAAGAGGGAAACCATCCTTTATAGGGACATATTCCTTCTCTTGATTCAAGTGATCAGTCCATCTATCCAACATCCCTACTTTGCTTCTCATTTCAACAATGTCATCAACGTCTTTATTACTTAAAAAAATTGGTGTCTTAGGAGCAGTGGATTGTAAAGAAACAGGAGAGGAGAGATCCTTCAAGAACTTATGCAATTGATCCAATTGAGCTTTGAGCTCATCCTTCCTCTGCTTATCTTTTATCATCCTTGACTTAGTAGAAGATGCTACAATATAATTGAGATCCATTGGTTGGTTCCTTGTAGCCCTCCCCAAGTTCACACTGCCCAGTTGATAATCACTCAATTTCATTTCTTGTTTATCCTTGTTAACCATGGGAATGGCACATTCATATATAATTTCTCTAGTATCTGTCAATTTGGTGGAATGAATAACTCAAGCCCTTTTCATGGGCCTCTCCTTCTCAATTTCCTTCATCATATCATCCCAATTTAGGGGCTAAGGCTAGACTATCTATTTCCTCTCCAAGTTAAACTTACACCATGTTGGGGCAGTAGGAAGAGTAACTACTTGTTGTGAAGAAGAAGTGGCAGAAGAGAGGGGTTGCCAAAGTGTTACCTTAGGTTGAGAATCAATCTCTTGTTGTTGCTCCTTTTCCACCATCTCTTTAGCTAGCCTATCAACTTCAACTTTCTCCTTTTCTTCTTCCAACATATCATTTCTTTGATTTTCCAATTCCTTAACCCTCTCCCACATTTTGGCCGCTTCTCGTTCATGTTTGGCTTGTTTTTCTGCCTCTCTTTTCTTCAATAAGAGCTCTTCTTCCTATTTCTTTCTTTGGGCCTCCTCTATAGCTTTGGATTTGGCCTCAAGGTCTTCCTTTTCTCTCCTTTGTTGGGCCTTCTCCTCTTCAAGATCATGAGTCTTTTGCAAGAGAGCCAACTTTTCCCTCTTTGCATTAGCTTTCCATTCAGTCTCCTTTCGCTACTGTAAGAGGTCTTCCTTCTTATGTTGCCTTGCTAGCTCTTTAGTTTTTGATCTAGCCTCTAACTCTTGTTGTTTTTCAAGTGCATCGGCTTGTCCCTTTGCATCAACGTCCCTTACATCCTCAAATAGTTTCCATTGGTCCTTTGGGTTAGGACATGATCGGTCCCAACATCTTCAATATCCTTAGTAGGTGCAGTAACAAGATGCTCATTATTTGATTGTGTGGCCTCAGAATCAGTGTCTATGTCATGTATCTCAACCTCCTTTTTCTTAAGAGTCTCAACTTGCTCATGGAGGCTATCTACAGGTACTTCTCTGGTAGATTCTTCCAGGAGAGAAGTCTAAGATAAGGTTCCTTTTGCACCTGTTTTAGTTTCTACATCTTGTGACTCATGGCTATCTTGAGACGGTACTCCTGGATCAGCATCGCTTCCAGGGTTGGGAGGATAATACTCCAATTGTTCTTTAGGGGCTTGTTAGCTCTCAAAAATGCAGGTTTGAACAACGAGAGGTTTCCAAGCTCTCACAACGTTCAGGGTAACAAACAAGGCCAAATAATTTGAACCTTCTTATCTTTAGGTGCTGCTATAACCAGGGGGGTTTACCTATTTGAATAAAGCAGACTTGACCTTTGTTCATTTTCTAAAGCAATTTACCCACACTGGAAAATGGAAGTGGATAAATGAGTTTTATTTTGGTATAAATTGTATAAGCAATATCAAGGCTAAAATCTAATGTGTTCATATGAAAAAATGAATGAAACTAAATATTGGAATGGTAGAGACTAGTGCCTTATTGGGTGTACGGAGTCAAATAATAATCTGAAATGAAAAAACTTCTTTCTGGCAGATACTCAAATTGTTTGGCATACAATTTTAAGTTTATAACTGGTATAAACATGCAAGGATGTGACTACTGAGTTCCTCTTAATGATCGAAATGAGATTTCCTAATTACTATGACTGACTAAAAGGACTTAATCTTTCCTTGAAAGAACCAATTAATCCAATCATACAGATACAACAAGTGTGCACTGATAAACTAAAATATATCCTTGATATATCAGTTTAAACAATTAGAAAACATCAACCTTGGAGACAACTTCAGTAATATTTTTAATTAACACAACAAGCAACTGAAACCAAAAAAATGTCATCACATCAAATGAATTCAATTGAAATCTCCATTGTTTCAAACATGCATCATAGTCTCAAAAATGTAAACATTCTATATCCTACCGTATTTTTTACTCACTGCCCTATCTATATCCTTTTCACAATTGAAAATGAACATTTATACATCAGTATTCGAAAGAATGCGTCCTTTCATATTCAAAACTTAGTGATTTGTTGTATTCGGGCTTTTTCAAACGTTCGCTAAACTCTCGCTGAGACGTCTTGCAGTCATACTGACACTCCGAGTCCTCCTGATAGTCAATATATCCTATATCACTATGGAGTCATGCAGTCTGATCGACGTTATGAGTTTCCCAAAGATGTATTCCTTCGGTCCTGAATATGTCATTGTAACTCTTGCCAATGAAAACTATCGTTGTGACTTAGGGGGTCAGAAAAACGTTCCATAGATTAATCATATCCTTCCTAGATACTTTCTTCAGTTTATTTTCTAATCGCCTAGACATAATGACTGTCTTGCCGATGGAAGCACTTTCGATAAGACCTTCTTATTTCTCCTCGATGAAGTTTGTCTCACCGATGAATCTTGTTATCGACAAGACAATTAATATTTCCAAGTCCTACTACCAATATAATCCCATCATAGCGACATTGAGAGTTAGCAGGACTTCCATGAACTCACCCTGATACATTGTCAGAATCCACCTTCGTTGTATCAGCAAAACCAAATGAATGCTCCAGGACATTTCACTGATGACTCTTGTCTCACCAACAGTCAATTTATGCCTCAATCGGTAAGACATAAATGAGCTTAATATGACTTATTCCGATGAACATTATCTTGCCGATAGGATCCTCTGGTCGTTGAGACTGTGAATTGTGTCTACCCGATGTGTATTACCAAATGAAATCATATCGGTATAACATTCCTGATTTCTTACTGATAGACTGCAAAAGACACACGTTAGTATAAAATTCTTTATGGATCAGTGAGACCTACATCATGTTACGCCGATATGGTTTATACATTCAAATGATCAAGGATAGATGAATTTAATGGGACCAAATATGCAAAGCGGATGGTATGGGCATTTTTGGGAACTAATGAGTATACTCAGCCATGAAAATTTTCAAAATTTTAAATTTCTAACAGTGGCTCCGTCTGGGGATGAATGATTGTGAGATCATTGCAAGGATCAAGACCTCTGGGTGAGCATACCAAACTTTTAAGGTGATAGACCAGTGAGCAAGATGGAATGAATGGAAATGGAGATGAACATGACCCTATACTACTGTACATGGAAAGATTTATTTTATGAAGGAATGTTAGGATTTTCCATGTACTGGAAATTCATGTTCCTTTTATTTCCTAGACTACTGTGCATGGAAGAGATATTTTTGAGAGGATTGTCAAAAGTTGTCCATGCACTGGCAACCCTTAATCCTCTGTATTCCCTTTTTTAAGAGAAGAAGTGCTTCAAAAATTTCCCATGTATAGGACACTCCTGTTCTTCACCAGTCATGTTTTGCAAATAATATGAATCTTCACCTTGCTTTCCAACAACAACAAAGGGTCTGAGCCATAAAGCTTCAAATTTCCCGTGTTTTCCCTTCTCTTGACATCTTGCATTCCACATTAACACCAGATCATTTTCTTCAAATTTTCTATCTTTTTCCCTTTTATCAAATAAATACTTCATTTGTGCCTGCAATTTCACATTCTAGTTTTGAGGTACTCTTCTTACTTCATCAAGCTCTGCCAGTTGTTCCATTCTTTCCTCCATTGGTTCTGGAGTATCTATATCTTCCTGAAAGATAAATTTTATAAAGGCATCCTAGCTTGTGTTCCATATACCAATTCAAATGGGGATTTTCCAATTTCCTTTTTCATAGTTATCCTATCCTATCATCCCACACAACCAACCTCAATTTTGAATCCCAATCCTTTTTGTTCCCACCTAGCATCCTCCTTATGATCTTCAAAAGACTTTTGTTGTTGGACTTTGCTTGACCATTAGCTTGCGGATGGTAAGGAGCTACATAAGACACAATGATACCATATGTACTGCAAAAATATCTAAACTCATCAGATCGGAAACACATCCCATTATCTGTAATCATTCTTAATGGTGTACCAAATCTGGTAACAATGTTATCCATTTAAAAATTGATCACAACTTTACTTGTTGCTTGCTTGGTTGGGACTGCCTCCACCCATTTGGTGAAGTAATCAGTAGCTACCAGGATCCACTTATGTCCTCCACTTGATTTATCTTGTATCTCCCCAATAAAATCAATTCCCCATTGATGAAAAGGGGCTTCAACCTACAAAGGTATGAGTGGTAAAGCTCCTTGATACTTCATTTTCCCTGAGAACTTCTGACATGCTTCACATCTTCTTACATATGAAAAAGAATCATTAAAGATTTTTGGCCAGTAATAACCTACCCTGAGAATCTTGTGTCCAGTTGTCTTTGCTGAATAATGGCCTCCCCAGACTCCTTCATGCATCTCTCTTAAAAAAAGCTTGTCTTGTGACTCATCTAAACATAGCAACAACATCTCGTCCCTGTTTTCCAAAAAAATCACTTTCCATGAACACATATTTGGAAGCTTGCAGCTTCAAGGTTCTTCTCTGATTGTCACTTACTCCTTTAGGGAACTTCATGTATCTGAGGTAATACATGATATATGTATACCAAGCAGTATGCTCAATACTTGCAATTGCATTTCCTTCATCTTCTACATTACAAATTTGATTTGCTTCAACATTTGTTTTTGCCATTAACTTGGCCAAACCTTGACCTCATACTAATTTGGTGATTTGTATTTCCATATCAAATTCTTGAATTTTATTAATCCACCTCCATCACTTTGGCTCCAACAAGATATGGTCTAAAAGCTTTTATGGCTTTCACCAATGCAAATGCTTGTTTCTCCATTATATCATATTTCAATTCTGACCCCTGCAATGACTTACTGAAAAAAGACACAGGCTGCTCATGACCTTCCTCATTCTTTTGTAACATGACAATAACTATAGTATGCAACGAAGCAAATGCAAATATTTGAAAGGGTTTTGAAAAATATGGAGACTTAAGGACAGGGGCTTCCTTGATGGCCTTTTTGATTGATATAAAAGCTTCTAATGCTTCTGCAGTCCAATCTACCTTTTGTCCCTTCCTCAACATCTGTGATATGGGCTTAACAATTTCAGCAAAATTAGACACAAATCTCCTAACAAAATTGATCTGTCCAAAAAATGACTAGATGGCCTTGACAGTTTTAGGAATAGGAACTTTATCTATGGCCTCAACCCTCTCAGGATCTATTCTAATCCCCTCCTTTCACACAATATGTCCTAAGAGTTTTCCCTTTGTGACTGCAAAATGACATTTTTTAGGGTTCAGACTAATACCATATTCTAAAGCTTTAATAAATACCTTTTCCAGATGTTCTACATGATCTTCATCCCTTTTTAAATAAGTAGTAAGGTCATCTTGATATACCACCATGATAGCACTAATCAAGTCTGCAAATGCTACATCCATAGCTCTTTGAAAGGTTGCACCTGCATTTGTGAGACCGAATGGCATTCTCACATAAACATATGTTCCCCATGGGGTTGTAAAAGTTGTCTTGTACTGCTCTGATTCTTTGACTTTGACCTGGTTGTAACCAGAGAACCCATCCATCATAGATAACAACTCACAACCTGTCACTTTATGTATTATAACCTCCATATTAGGTAGAGGATAATTATCCTTGAGAGATGCCACGTTTATATTTTTGAAGTCCACACATAATTTGATATCCCCGTTCTTCTTCCTCATAGGAACCAGGTTCGAAACCCATGTTGAATGCCTAATTGGTTTGATAATACCCCCATATCTAAGCTTTACCAATTCCTCTTGCATTTTTGGTTCCAATGTTGGGTTGATAGGTCTTTGTCTTTGCCTAAATGGCTTTGCATCTGGCTTCAATGGGATTTCATGTTGAAACAAATCTTCTATATATGCTTTGAGATCTTCATAAGACCATGCAAACACATGTTTATATTTTCTCAATAGTGCAATCAACATTCTTCGAATTGTCGGGCTTATTTTATTTCCAATGTATACCTTTTTTGGTGCCAGTTCAGTCCCTAAATTGACCTCTTCAATATCCTCTCTCTTGACTGATATCTGTTTCATGAGGGACCAATCATTTCCATCATATACCCTTTCCAATTCTACTAGCCCTTTGGGAAGCTTATTAGTTTTAAGTTGTAAGACCTCTTTCCAAAATACTGTCTGCTTTCCATCTACTTCTTCAACAAACGCATTGAAATCAACTTCTTGAGCTTCATATTGATCTATACAATGAAGAAATTTCAAGAGGTCAGTATCATCATTAAAAACCTTCCAACTGTATATATTTTCAGGCACAATGGGTCTTGTTTTGAACTCAATTTGAGACACTCCAACCAATGTGATATCATCTCTTCTCAATGCTACATTGGCTAAAAATTTTTCCATTATGTTTTTTGACCTCTCAATCCATTCAATGGAGAAAGCATCAAATAACTCAATTGTGTCCCATAGAACATTTCTGTATTGCTTCAGCCTCTTCTGTTTTGTTGCATATTTTGATTTAACTTGAGAAACAACTAGCTCAGAATCCCCTAGAACACCTAGCAGCTTGATCTTATGTTTTACAACCATATTCAATCCTGTTAGTAAAGCTTCATACTCTGCTATATTGTTCGTGCATTCAAATGCTAGAAAAAATGAATATTTAAAGGTGACTCCTTTAGGTGAAACAAACACTATTCTTGCTCCATTACCTTCTTGGCTACAAGCTCCATAAAAGTACATTTTCCACATGCCATCACAATTTTTTGCAACATGCTTATCAATTGGATCAACATTGACTAATTCTAGATGAGCTGGTTCTATCTTAAAATTCCCAAGATCCACATCACAAAAGCAATTGACTTGATTTTGAGACACACAATCTACAATTGGGTTCATCCTTGGCTCCCTGTACAACTTAACTTCCTGGCCATTCACTGGAATTGTTGCATAAGACAAATCAAATTGGACATTTCCCCCAACCGTTGTTGTCCATTGTCTTGATAGAAGCATCTTGAACTAAGGAGGGGTATCAATTATAGTTATATCTATATTATAGACCACTTGAGGATAAGCAGCTAATTTAATTTCAACATCTTTCATAACACCTACTACCGGAACATTCCTGCTATCCATTGCATAACACTTCCCTCCATTAGTATCCACCCACATGCCAAGCTATTTCATAACTCCAACTGGCATGATATTGATAACAGCCCCAGAGTCTATCATGAAATTCCTCAATAGTTTGTTGTTTATAAGCAGCGTGGTGAAAAAAGGTTCAACTTGTGGGGAATTTACCAATACATCATTTAGATACACTTCTGGGACAGTTACCTTTTCTTGTTTATTAACTGTTTTAGTGGTCATTTGATTTTCAGAATTTGCACTTTTCTGGTTTCCATTTGATATCAATTGTATCGCACTATCTCTATACTCCTTAATTCTCATCATCTCAAGCAGTGGGACATACATTTTTACCTATGATAAAGCTTAAGAGAATTCAAAAGAAGGACCCTCCACCTTAATTTTTTTCTATTGCTTTCATGCTTCTTTGTTTTCTTCCTTTTGGACCAGCTTCTGTTCATTTTTATCATAATGTTTATTTTCTGTTTTCTTCAAAACTCCTGGTGTTACTTCTTTGTCTTTCATAAATATTCCCCTGGGAACAACTTCTTTTTCATTCACTGTCCTATTTCTTAACCAATACTTTCTCTTTGCTTGTTCAACTGTAGCAATGTTTAACCTCTTTATTTCCTCTTCAGTGGATCTCCTTATATCGCATTGAATAGGCACCTCAACAGAGTATTGTTCTGCATAAATTTCTTTAGAATCAGAAAAAACTTGTTGTTCAGCCATGTGGACATTGCACCTTTGATTTGAAACATCGTACTCACAGCCTTCATCTTCTGAAGATGAATATTCCACCTCAGCAGGGTGAAAAATATTTGAGGTCAAGTACACTGTGTGATCCTCTCCACTGTCACTCGCTAGCATTCCTTCTTCCTGCATTTCTTGGGCTACAACACAATGGTATGGGGAATGTGGCCCATCACAACCTTCACACAAAATATTATTATTGACCATATATGCCCCCTTCTTCCTTAATGGATCAGGTGTTTCTTTGTTCCTGGGTTTATCTATTATAGGTTTTCCATCCTTCCAATTTGTATTGTACGGCATGTCATGTAACCGAGGCCTCTCATTTCTGTACATGTTCTCTTGTTTGTACTAATAATTATTGGCATGCTGAGGAACCCTAGGATTATCTCTCTTACTGATCATCCCAGTAGCTTCCCTGTTGTTTTCAATGGTTAGTGCTATCTTTTGGGCTTCAGCCAAATCTCTTGGAAACCTATTTCTTAATTCATACCTTGTTTTTGGATTGAATGCATTCAAATAAATACTCAATGCTGTAGATTCTGGAAACTTTGACCTAGGTGGTATCTTATTCTGCAATTTGCTGAATCTTCGGTTAAAATCATAAATTGACTCATTCTAATTTTTTTGAATCCGTACTAGTTCATGTAAAGTAGCATCTGGTGCACATGGATTTCCTTACTGTTCAAGAAATTGATCCTAAAATTCTTGGATAGAATCAACGGAGGCTATTGGAAGGCTATTGAACCAATCCCTAGCTTCTTTGGTGAGTGACATCATGAAAAACCTCATATGTAAATCTTCATATGATATATCTAAGTCTTGGACAAAAGCATTAAAATTCCTCAAATTATCTTCAGCAGTAATTGCACTGCTCACTGTAAAATTAGTGTAAGGAAAAATCAATGGAGTGTCTTATAAAACTCTAAATAGTAGTTCCTTCGGTACTTTAATTTCGATTAGGTTGCCTCAAAGACACATACAACTATGTCCTAAAGCGGAAACAGACACAGTTTATTTCCCACATTGATCCTTCTGAGAAAAACACATGTAAATTCAATAGCAAGCAACAACACAGATGAAAGATACTACAGAAAATAGAACCAAAATATTTTACGTGGGGAAAACCCTTTTGGGTGAAAAACCCCACTCTCCAATGTTCGAGCCATTGTATTATTCAGCAACAGAAAGTTACAATACAGTTTCAGCCTCTTAGCCTTTTCAGAGATTACATCTTGTTCATTCTGGATACAACTAGTAGCACACTATCCCTGAGAGATCAAGAGAGATTCCAACATAACACTGCCTAATCTCTTCCTCTACTTCAACCTCATGGCCTCGGCCTTTTGGCCAACCACGCGGTCCTCACTTTATCTCTCTCTCACTGGCTCTCGACTCTTCAGCTCCTTGGCTTATCAGCACTCTCTACACTATCATACAGAATGTCCAATGCATACATATATTTTCAATAGTCAGAAAGAAATCTCCAGCTCAGCATCATCATCATAACAAAGATGTTTCCACTTCCTCGTGTAGAGATTTCCCTTTCCACATAGAAACAGTTCAGCAAACGATTCACATCTTGCTTTCTTTGATTGGTCCAAATCGCACCACGTCGGATAGTCTTCACTCGGTAAACAATGATCAACTTGTGTCGCATGTCAGTGAGACACAAGAAGTTTCTCCCTAATGCCACATGACCCATTTACACATTGTCGGAAAGAGTCATCTCCATTGGCAAGAGGTTCCACCAAGCTTACAAGTTGCATCGACCTCAGCATGCACATTGGTGAGACTATCGCTATCTCCAGGAGATCACATTGAGCCTTCAAGTCATACCGAAACCCATTGTTCAGCATTCATCTATCAGCAAGAGTCTCCTCATCCGTATGATCGGTGAGACCTCTCACCAACCTCCAGTTGAACTCATCCACCAACTCTATCGCTAAGACATCCAACTGTCACCAAGAGGTTATACCGAGTCTCCTCAAGTTTCACCAAAGCACCCGACAATCAGAAAGACATTCATCTTTCGCCAAGACCTCACATCAAGCAAACATGTCATACCGAGTTGGCAAGACTAACATATTTCGCCAAGACATCATACCGAGCCTTCAAGTCATATTGACATTAGGATTCCCATCGGTAAGACAATCACTCTTCGCCAAGACATCATACCGATGCCTTCAAGTTACCCCGAAGTCTTCGGTTGGCCAAACGTTCTGCTCTCACCAAGACCTCTCACTGAGTCTTCATGTTGTTCTGAAGCATCCACCAGTCGGCGAGACTCACGACTTTCACCAGGACTTCATACTGAGGTTCTAAGTCATACCAAGTGCCCCAATCACTAGTCGGCAAGACTTTTGTCTTTTGCCAAGACCTTACACCGAGTGAACATGTCATACCGAGTCGGCAAGACATTTTACTTTCGCCAAGACATCTCAGCGAACACAACATGTCATCTTGAAGACTATCAGTGAGACTCTCCAAGTCTACAAGACTTCATACCCATCGTCTTGAGCTACTCCAATGACTTTAGTTGTATCCCCATCGGCATGACCTTCCTTCATTGCTGAGACTTCTTCCTGAGACCTTTGTGTTACCTCGATGACCATATGCTATCAGTGAGACATTCCTCATTGGTATGAGTCATACCAAACATCCAAGACTCTCCCTAACACCCGATAAGAATGTTTTGTTGGCCAAAGGTCTCCACTCGACAAAAGGTCACAGTGATAGACTTCATTTGGCAAGACATCATCTCTGTCTCAGCGACATGAGAGAAACACGAGGCTATTTAACTGCCAGTCAGCCAGACAACAGGAATGTCACATCGACCATGCTTTCTCAGAGGTTTCAGCCTGTGAGATTGAGGCAATAATTCCAACAATTAGGAACAAGACTTCTCCAACTGCTATCCATAGGGTAAGGGTATAACTGAAACCCTATCAAATCAAATTGTCCGATCAATGTCATGTATTGCTGAGGGGGTGGGTTATGGATGTGTTGATACTGGTACATTGGATTGTTGTATCGTGTATGAAGATATGAACCATATTGTTTCCCATGAGGTGGTTGTACATTTTTATGTTGTGATGCAATATACGGTGGATGGTTTGGTTGCTTGTATTGATCTCTCATATGATTCTGAGGAGCCTTTGATGGGTCTGAAGGCCCTGTATTATTATTTCCCTACCTATGAGGCGTTATATACTTTGAAAAACTAGCTGTTTGACCATCAATTTGGGCTTTCTGCAAATTGAAGTCCTAGATTGCTTTTATCATTTGGATCTTTTCCTGTTCAGCTTTTTCTCTTTCTACTTCTTTTTTATGAAACTCGAACTGTGTTTCTATTTCTTCACGAGTTGAGAACTCATAATTTTCTTGAGGAATTACATGATCAATAGGCTCACTTTGATTACCCTCCATTCTTTGATCATATTCGTATTGATATCTAATTCATTCAGCTTCGAGTTTAGCATCGATCTCTGCCTATTTCTGAGGATTATAAAAAGGATTTCTTTGTTCTTCAGGGGTAAAAGGTTCTGCACTTGAATTATCTCTCCATGTATCATAATGGTCATATGTCTCACAATGTGGTCTTGATGCTTTGTCTTTGTTCATTATGCACATGTCCTCATTTATCTTCTTACCCTTATCAACCTTATCATCCTTATGTGTCCATTTATTGTTGCAACTAGGACCTCCAGCAAGACCTCCTTTGTATTGGGATCTTCTACCATTCATGTTGAATTGATGCAATATTCTTGTTAGAGTCACCACTCACTTTGTTAAAAGTGAGAAAAATGAAATTATTCTTGATTGTATCCCTAGCGGAATCACTCCTGAAAGTTTTCAAATTATGAATCTTTCTTCAATTACTCTATATTATAGTCTTCAACTGGATATCCTGCAATAGCTTCCCCAACGGAGTCGCCAATTTGTTAGCTCTCAAAAACGTAGGTTTGAACCACGAGAGGTTGCCAAGCTCTCACAACGTTCAGGGTAACAAACAAGGCCAAATAATTTGTACCTTCTTCTCTCTAGGTGTTGCTAGAACTAGGCGGGTTTACCTATTTGAATAAAGCAGACTTGACCTTTGTTCATTTCCTAAAGCAATTTACCCACACTGGCAAATGGGAGTGGATAAATGAGTTTTATTTTGGTATAAATTGTATAAGCAATATCAAGGATAAAATCTAATGTGTTCGAATGAAAAAATGAATGAAACTAAATATTGGAATGGTAGAGACTAGTGCCTTATTGGGTGTATGGAGTCAAATGATAATCTGAAATGAAAAAACTTCTTTTTGGCAAATACTCAAATTGTTTGGCATACAATTTTAAGTTTATAACTAGTATAAACATGCAAATACAACAAGTGTGCACTGATAAACTGAAATATATCCTTGATATATCAGTTTAAACAATTAGAAAACATCAACCTTGGAGACAACTTCAGCAATACTTTTAATTAACACAACAAACAACTGAAACCAAAAAAATGTCATCACATCAAATGAATTCAATTGAAATCTCCATTGTTTCAAACATGCATCATAGTCTCAAAAATGTAAACATTTTGTATCCTACCCTATTTTTTACTTGCTTCCCTATCTATATCCTTTTCACAATTGAAAATGAACATTTATACATTAGTATTCAAAAGAACGCGTCCTTTCATATTCAAAACTTAGTGATTTGTTGTATTCAGGCTTTTTCAAATGTTCGCTAAACTCCCACTGAGACGTCTTGCAGTCATACTGACACTCTAAGTCCTCCTGACAGTCAATATATCACATATCTCTACGGAGTCATGTAGTCTGATCGACATTCTGAGTCTCCCCGAGAATTATTCCTTCGGTCCTGAATATGTTACTGTAACTCTCGCTGATGAAAACTATCGCTATGACTTAGGGGGTCGGCAAAACGTTCCAAAGATTACTCATATCCTATCGAGATACTTTCTTCGGTTTATTTTCTAATCGCCGAGACATAATGACTGTCTTGCCAATGGAAGCACTTTCCGTAAGACCTTCTTATTTCTCCCCAATGAAGTCTATCTCACTGATGAATCTTGTTATCGACAAGACAATTAATATTGCCAAGTCCTATTACCGATATAATCCCGTCATAGTGACATTGAGAGTCGGCAGGACTTCCACAAACTCACCCCGATACATCGTCAGAATCCACCTTCATTGTATTGGAAAAACCAAATGAATGCTCTAGGACATTTCACTGATGACTCTTGTGTCGCCGACAGTCAATTTATGCCTTGATCAGTATGACACAAATGAGCTCAATATGACTTATTTCGATGAACATTATCTTGCCGATAGGATCCTCTGGTCGCTGAGACTGTGAACTGTTTCTGCCTGATGTGTATTACCAAATGAAATCATATCGGTATAACATTCCCTATTTCTTGCTGATAGACTGCAAAAGACACACGTTAGTATAAAATGCTTTATGGATCGGTGAGACCTGCATCATTTTACGCCGATATGGTTTATACATTCAAATGATCAAGGGTAGATGAATTTTATGGGACCAAATGATGAAAACAAGCTAAAACATGGGAAAACATGATATGAAAAGTTAATGGTATGGGCATTTTTGGGAACTAATGAGTATATGCAGCCATAAAAAATTTCAAAATTTTATAGTTCTAACAGGGCCGTCCTGCTCTGGGTTCTCCTATAGCCTTGAGTACCTCTTGCTTTTCTCTTATTTGAGGATTGATCTTCTAGCTCGTTTATTCTTATTACGACCAATTGGATACTCATATCCATCATTGTCCTAGATATTTGGTTAATATCTATAAACTCCTCTTCATCCCAATTTATTGGGTCCAAGTTCTTGGTGCCTATATTCTCTACTTCATACCCAGGGTCCAAAATTACACCATCATTTGATAGTGTTTTAGGAATGTATTCCTTTACCCCATATTAAATCATTAGTGGTATGGTAAGCCTTTCATAGTTCATTTTACTTAGATCATAGTTATTATTAGGACACCAAATCTGCACCCTATTTGCTAAGCTTTTCCAATTGCACTTAGCAGATTTGGACCAACATTGGAATGCTTTTAGGTTGTGGGTAACCTATTTGAAAGTAGACCTCTGGATTGTGGGCCGGCTTCCCTATTTGATATCACCTAACTATTGAATTTCTAAGATAAGGGTAAGAGTTGCATAAAATAAACCTAATGCTAGGAAGAAACTAAAGTGATACACCAAACAATTTAGGCCTGCTAATAGCCTTGCACACTCAAATTAATATTTCAAAGCTAACTCACACAAATCCCTATCCAATGCAGTTCACACCAATAATTTATAAAGAGGTCTGTAACAGTGTTCTTAAAAGGAAAAGACAGATTTCACAATCAATAACACTACTAAAAAAACATAGTTTATAGCCTGTAAACATACATTTTCTGTCAAATGGATGCGTGAAACATGGGACAAGTTGTAAGGAAAATGAATTTTCACAAAATAGATTGATCAACCATTAATAACACACCACAAAACATGAAAAGAAAAGGTAACAATGCTCCAATCTATTAAATCAAAGTGCTTACTGTATATTAGGTCTATCTGAGTTACAATGTAGCTTCATGAAAAATAACTCCAAGAGAGTAGTATCCTCCTACTGAAAAAGAAAGAACTCCCTAAAATGTTCAAAAGAACATACTTAACCAACACCCACCAAAACCTCCAACACCTGTGCTTCTAGAAGATTATCCTCGGATAAAACAGAAATGGCCCCAAAAGAACCTTCTAGAAGTCTCTAAAATGCCCTCTACATGGAGAAAAAAACAAGCTAAGCCAATAGCCATCCCAAAAGTGTGACAAAAATACCTCCAGCTGGCCTCATTCCCACTAAAAATAGTCCAAACAACATCACACACTTCCCACACCTCTACAAATCATCATTGGTCCTATTTCAACACTTGACCACATTCTCCATCATGGAGTATGTGTGTTTTTGAAAACACATGGCCTTTTAAAGCATTAAAGATAGTGATTTTGATAAGTGATTTATAAAAAACCACTTAGAAAAACACTTTACAATTGGGCATAAATCAAAGGGCCCCACCATTTTTCTGTGTTACATTTGTATTTAAAAGGAAAATAAAAGTGATTTTAGAATCACTTACATGATATCTTCAAATATGGAACAAAATGTAACATGAAATGCTATGGAAAAAGATTTCAAAATCTTCAAAGGTACTTTGACTATCAACTTACCACCCATATTTTTCATTCTTCCCACACATGTCATAATCACATGGTTTGCAAAGGCACATAGTATCAATATTACTTGGTTAATAAGGCTAACCTCCAAGACTCTTGGAAAGAATATTCCAAGTCACATGATGTTGGCAAAACAAGGCATCACTTGAGGGTCTCATGGCAACACATTGTATTGCACACCTAGCATAAGTCAAAATAACATAAGGCATAAAATGCCTAAGTGATAACACATGACATAGTGAAGACTTAGCAAAGCTTTTAAAATGGGAAAGTTTAAAGGCATAAAAAATGCCTAGGGCAATAGTATGTGGTCATCGGCCCCCATCACATTTCATGTGTTGATTTTTAAAATAAGGGATAAAAAATCCCATCGATATGAAAAGAAGGGTCAAACCCTAATGATAATACCTGAATAATGGAAAAACACCATCATTTGGTCGCTTGGAAAAATCTGGAAAATGATGCTCTGTCGCCAGGGTTTTAGCAAACACAGGAAAAATGATGTCTTCCCACGGGTTCTCAGGCACTTTTTGACATTTCTCTTCATGAAGACATCACGGGATCTCAGGTAAATGTTTTTTGCTTGACATAAGCTCGCATCTTTTGACTTAGAGGCCACTTCTTGACTTACAGGTCGTGGCCATGAACATACTTTGATGGACTTTCTCTGTTGCATTTTTCTCTGTGGTTATTCTCCTTGCTTACAGCTACCATGGGAGGTTAATGAAGCTTAACAGGAAGCTTTTTAAATGGCACAACTCTACACATCTTGGTGTTTGAGCTTAGGTAAGCTCCCAGTCGGCCTCCATATTGTCTTTTCCTCCATATAGTGAGCAAGAAGGGCTCGAATAGAAGCTTTCAAATGTCTCATTTTGCTTCTGTCTTTGTGGAATTGTTTAGAAAAGCTTCATTATCTGCAAACTTGAATAGACTCAATGTTTTTTATGTTGTTTTCCTGACTTATAAAAGCTCACTGGCCATAGCCATGAATAGAAAAGGTGTCATTATGCTTCATTTCTAAAAACCCTCCTATAATCTTTTAACTTTCCCTCTTCTTTTTAATAACTCTTGGAAAAATTAAAAACCCAGATGGGTTTCTAGAAATAGAAAAAGAAAACCAAAAAGTGGCTCGACCCTCATCATGTGAACTAGGTTTTCTTGCATCAGTGATTTTCTATCTATTTCTGCATTTTGACGAAAAACCCTACTTGGGTTTCTTGTAGCATTCATTTTTTTTTAACTCCTTAACTATTGATAAAGAACCCAAATGGTTCACTGGATTTTTGTACAGAGCTCAATTTGTTGCAAGAAATAGATGATTTTTTGCAAGTTTATTTCATTTTTCCTATAGAATATAAAAATGTGGCTCCATTTTGTGTGATAAAACCGTGCAAGGTTATGATAACAATGAGACTCCATAGGGGGTCACCTGTTGGAACAAAAGCTTCCTTTGTTCATTTGGTAATGTGCTTTAATCTTTCACTGTTACTTCAAGAAAAGCAATGAAATGGCTCTACTTGACTTCCTATATTATCTTCTTGTATTAAGCCTAGATGGGCTCCATATCTGCATTTTTTGATTGTCAAGGACACTACACCAGTTGCCATCTTGCACTGAACATGAATAAACTTTAATACTAAAGCCACTGCCTTCTGATGACAAATTCTTATGGAACTCTAATCTCATTGATGCAATGTTTTACCCCTATCAAAGCTTTTCCTGTAGCTAATGACTGCATTCACGAGTTATGCCTATTATATACTTATGTATTGAGGGCATACCTTAGGTTTTTAAAAACCATGAACACTTCTCTATTACTGACCTTTGGTAGCTCACCTCCTTGTACATTTAAAACCATTGTCATACTCTCATTTGATTGCCATCATAAGGCTTTATGAGTGATTTATGCTTGACTATCCTCTATCTGCCCTGTAGCATGATATCATTGTGCACTACTCATGATTTCCTTGATGGCTATTTAGACTTTCCTCAAAGTCCTGCACAGTCATTAACATTGTGACTTGGGCATAGTACAGTCCTTGAGACTGTTGGCAACCTTGATCTCACTCACTGACATAAGTTGATGGCCCAGTATAGAGAGTAGAGGCCCCCTATTTCATGAGATCAACATTGTTGTTGTCTTGTTTACTCCCTGCCACTGTGGACTATAGTTTGGGTCCTGTCTCTTCATGATGGCTTGTCAATGCACCTATTCAACCCCTATGAAAATAATGAACTATCCCTTTGAATCCTCCTTGAAATCATGAATTTGGTGGTCCTTGTGAATGTGCTTTATGATCCGTTCCTTTAAATACCTTACAAGAAATACCATCATTGTCTTCACTAGATGATCTCATCCTGTGCTCATTCATTTTCCTTTATGACTATGCAGGTATGGATTGTCAACTCTCTTGATTTTTCCTTGTTTCTATCACCATAGACTTGCCTTTGTTATCATAGGTTTATGATCTTGTTCTCAGACTTTGAAGTTAGGATTGCTAGAATGCTGAAAACTATCTCCCAAAAAGATGTCTTCCATGTAACATGTATTCATGATTGTTGTCCTAAGTTGAGATTTATTGTCAACATTTCCAAAATATCACTAGTCTCGCAAACCTGTGTTGCACTGAAGTTGTCATCTATTTTTGGAAGGTTGCTATTCTCCATCTCTAAGTTATTTCAAACTCATATCCAAGGAACAAAACAAACAAGTCACTATGCCCTACTTTCTGAAAGCCTTCGTTTCTCCCTTAGTTGCTTTTGTGTTTCCAGAGATTTGGCATGTGTAGGCATTGGTCCATTTAACTAGTGACTTTAGCACATTCACTAGATATTGCCGTGACAAAACTCCATTGATGATTTTTTGTGCATGAGTTGTGAATATAAGGCTAGTGACTATACAAGAGAAACCTTAAAGGAAGTCTCCTCTTACAAAACATTGAAGGAAGCTTGAGTCTTTTTTTTTATTATCCAAATCCCCAAAATGGGGCACTCTTTTCACTGCATCCTTGTCATCATGAAAAGATCACTATGATTGGTATCTCCTAGCATCATCACTGCTTGATTGTCATTTGTAACTTGTCTTCACTGCTTATACATGCATTGTTGCCTGGCATTGATCCTGCCAATGTATATTATTGTCCGCTTGGAAATGATCACATCATATGAGGGTTATGTTGTTGTCATAAACCTCCTATAATGACATATTCATGATATGTAGATATATATGCCAACTAGAGTTGATGTTTCTTGAATATCTTTGCTTTTTTCCTTTCCTCAAACCATCACACATTGATTGTTAGCTGGCAAACCTATTGTCTAATGTTTTGTTGAGAAGGCCTTGAATTCAGCCTTGTGCAACTTCAAATTTTGTCTTTAGTTGCTGTCCTTATCTTTCATGCTTGGAATGCTTTCAATCCTGTCATGTTCTCAATCTCAAGGACATCATATAAGTTTCATTCATCTAACTCATGGGGCAGAAAATTATATGGCCATGTTTCTTTGCCATGAAGAAAGTTATGCTTTGTTTTGGATACCCCCCATGCTTGTTGACCTTGTAAGCTCCTGCAAAGGTGTTTTCCTTATACTTGTACCATGACCATGAATCAACCATTACTCCTGTTGTTGTTATATGTGATAAGTATGCATAGTCTCATCATTCTAAGTTTATTTGATAGCCACCTGTCACATATGTGGGTGACCTAACAACTCACTTTCCTATGTGATGAGTGACTTCCCAATAGGGTCATGGTGAGAGGGGCTTGACGACAACCTGAAATGCTTCCTCATTGTTTAAAAGATGCATAATTGAACTTTATGCATCCATGAAGACACTTGATGCATAATTGAACTTGATGCATCTTCAAAATCACTTCCTTTTATAAAATGGATCAAGGGTCCACTTAAGAAGATTGAAAGACATGTCAACACAGTATGATGCATCTTTTGAATCTGATAATGAAATTTGATCAACTGGTACGATCCCATATTGATTTAATGCATTGATAAGAGATAAATCTTTGATCAAGTTGCTCAATTTCCTTTTCTTTTGAAGCACACTGAGCTCTAGCCTTGTGGGAGCCACATTTACCCCACATGCTACATTTGATTTGATAATGAAACAATAATCAGACTTGTCCTAAATCTGCACATGAAGCAAATAGTTAGAAAATACATGCATATGTTTGATGCTTTGGTTTAATGCACTTATGGATAAATTTATACATGCATAAGTAGGTGTGTGTGCAAGGATTGAATCATTCATTGCTTAGAGCCTCGCTCTAACACCATGTTTTCCACATATGCAGGGTGAGGAGCGCTACGGAGCTGGGAGGGACACAAGTGGTTTTGGGTAACAACAACATGACAACGGGCGACTTGTAACTACTCATTCATAGGCAATGATTGGTTCCATTCTTACATGCACATTCTCTTTTTTTTCATTCTACTTATTCATGTATAAGTTGTTTCATATTTTCATTTGAATAAGAGAGCTATTCCCTTGGCTTGTGAGGGACATATATCTTAATGATTATCAATAAAAGAAATTACATTTGAATACATTATTCTCTTTCACATTTGTTGTAATGCACCATTGAAATGGCAAAAAATGTAATCTAATTTACTTTGACAATCACTTCTTCATGCATATTGAAACTAGCAGTTTTATGGTTTATATTTAAATGTTTAAACAACATGAAAAGAACAACACTATGGTTACCTGATTTTAGCTGAAATCTAAAAATCAGGTAACAGTTATCTTGCAAATCTATCCAAAAATCTTCTAACAAGTTATAATGTTTATCAAAAATGGTGGGAGCTAAGCCATTCATCTTATGCTTTGGGTCAAAGTGTTTCCAAGCTATATACAACCTAAATTTAGGTAGCTTAATTCTTCACATACTACCTTTGCAGCCAAATTGTGAACACAACAATATTCTCCCAACTTCATGGGAGATTTGAGGCATCCCAACTTGTGTTTATTGGAAAACTTTGTATTGAATCCCATAGCCTAATATAAAAACTCCATAAGAACAATCCTCTCACTGCAACATCTTGGTAGTCGATGAGGATTTCCATCAAAACCTTCCAACCTAAAGTAAGAGAACTTGGGGTATTAGATATACCAATGTCCCCATTCAGCAATGAAATCCATAAACTCCCTACTCATCCTATATCTAGCATCTCCTTTCAACCAGTTAATAATGACATAAATGAATGAATCATTAACCCTTCTATAATGTAGCTTTGAGGTTTGTAGGGTCAACTAATCATATTTCTCCCATGCCTTCTTTTGTCTAGCAGTCTCCACTAATATGCCTACTGCATTCAATCAAGGGAATATGCCCATCCTTGCAGCTGAATATATAACACAGGAGGTCATGAAGAAGTTCTTTGTCTACCCCACCTTGAGCATCTGATTGTGCAAGTTATTTGACAAGATCATGCCCCAATCAAATGGTTTCCTACCATCTACAATGGTTTCAATGAATGGAAACATCCATTCCTTAATATATGTAGTCTTTCTTTCCAAACACCCTGGAAAGCATCATGATTAAGTCATCAATTTTCTTTTTGAATTCTCCCCTTTTGGTTTGTTTAGGAACCTTAAGCAAAGAATTATTTTCATTCTTCAACCACTTTTTATTCATGTGGGACCTATTAGCTTCCTTTTCCCTATTAAATAACTACAATGCCTCTGCTTCATTCAATTGCTTGGGGTTCTTAGGGGTAGGTGCATTGAATAAGAACCTCATCATTTGCAAAGATAGATCAATGATCACATTCCCCTGGAAGTATACACACTACCTTGATACAGGATTATAAGCTCCTACTACTGTGAGTATAAGCTCTAGGAACTAAACTGGCAGAGGGAAGAGAGTGACATGTTCCATTCTGGATTGGGTTATTCTTTCAGCCCTCCCAATCACTTCCTCTAAGAAAGTGTCTATAAAAAACTCATCATAATTGAATCACCCCAAGTTAGTGTATGTAATGTCATCCCATTCCGAGTCCAACTTGTGTGTTGTAAGAGTGGCATCTTGGTGTTTATATCTCAAAGTGGAAGGAAATTGTTCTCCCTTTATCTTCTTTGGATTCACTCCCTTTGAGATTCCCACAACTTGCCATTCCTTTTTTGAAACCTCTTTAGATGCTCCTAACATTGTTTACTCCTACAAGAGAACCCTGAATTATACCAACATAAGGCATGAGAATCTTCATTACAAGTGTTATCTTTCATACTTCTCTATCATTCCTTAGGTAGCCTTCCATAGTCAAATTTTAACTCTGTCGGGAGTGGGACCAGGAGAAGATGAGGAATCAAAGAGCTAAAATAAATAACAAAATTAGAACCAGAACCAAAACCGGATCAAATACTAGAACTTTCAAAAGTTCTGATATTTCGTATTGTTCAGTTATCTAGTTTCACTAAGGCTGGCGGGATCAAAATCAGAATTGGAAACAATCGAGGGTGGAATCATTTATAGAACCGAACTCTTAGGAAAAAGTTCATTGGTTGAGTCTCTTTCCATCTCTGGTTTCTCTATGGATTACCAAGGCTAAGCGGATTCTCCCCATATGCCCACAATTAAATCCATAAGAACAACATAGGCATAAAACCAGAAGGGTCAAGAGAAAGATTTAAAACAACTCCAAGCATTGGAACCCCTTAAAAAAAGAACCCCTAATCAAAACTAGGGCACGGTGGAACAAAACAGCCACTGAGAACGAAGAAAATGATAGTAGACAAATGAAAAAAAAATGGGGAAAGTAAAAGATAAACAAAAAAATGGAAGAAGGTCCCAAACAAAATAAAAACACCAATGACAAGAACGGAAACAAGCGAAGATCCACGGGAAAATTCTTGTGAATGCGCAAAGAACAAATGAAGAAACCAAACAGGAAAACACAAAGAGAGAACACAAGAACCCCACCCAACTCGAAACACAACCAGAAAGGGTTAAAAATTGATAGGGATCCACTCATGAACGCTTGCCCACAACCAAATCATGCTCCTCTTCAAGTTGTTTCAACTCTCTTGTTTATTAAGATGCTTTGGATAATTGTGATGAGCCAAATAATCCTCAATTAAGGTTTAAAAACCATTTCACTCATGTGAGGAGGTTGCAATTAATGTAATTAATGTGGTTGGTCGGGCATGGAGCCAGAGAAAAGGTGAGTACACAACCACCATGTACATTAGAGGTAAAGTGGGAGTGGAAGCAAAGCTAAGATAGAACCAAGAACTTTGTTAAAGTTCCACATCCCATTTTGGATCCAACTTCAGCCCTCTGGTAGGGAAAAGACAACAAAGAAATGGGGGTGGGATCAAAACCCAACCCATACTTGGAACTTTGCAAAGTTCTAGGTCTGGGTCTGACTCCGGTTTTGATCCCATCAAAGGGAAAGAATGGTGACACAAGAAAACAAAAGAACAAAGGGAAACAGGACTGGGATGAAGCCCATCCCAAAATAGGACACCAAATGAGAACAAAACACAAGGCAAAAAAATGAGAGCAAGATCAAAACCAAACCTAGACTTCGAACTTTTGCAAAGTTTTGGGTCTAGTTTTTGTTCTGATTCCACCTTTGCCAAAGGAAAAGAAACACAAAGAGGAGGAAAATAAAAAAAAACCCAAGGGAGAAAACAACCCAAGAGCCCAAGAAAAACAAAACAACAAAGAAGCCAACAAGGAAATAAACAGAGCCGAGACCGGAATGGAAACTAGACTAGGAACCTTGTCAAAGTTCTAGGTCCAATTTTGGCCCGCATCCCAAACCCACAAAAACAAAAGAAACAAAGAATTAGGAAGAAAAAGAACAAATACTAAGACCCAAACAAGAACACCAAGGACAAACAAACACAAGGGGGACCCATTTTGACCAAAAACAAAATGGGGTGGTTATGCAAGGCATAACAATTGTCGACTTGGCTGGGAAAATGGTTTACCCATTTTCAAAAATACTAAAAAATTCAGTTACCCAGAACCTTTGGTTCATGTAAGTTTTAAACTTGAGTATGATCAGTTATGGAAAACAAGGTTGAGCTGGAATCTCAAATGTAAATCGGCAATAACCACATCAAATTTGAGTGTGTGCATGTATGGTGTATCTATTTCAATAATGGTTCTTCCCATCTCAAAAATAACTGTATTAAATATTTAGGCTATGTGAGTTGAATCCTTATGACTATCCTGCAATGATAACCTGGGTATTGCTTCATTGCCACATAGGCATCCATAGCCACAACGAAGATACCTCTAGTTCTCTCAAAGCATTTCTCTACTACTAGCTAGACATCCATAGCCCTGGTAGAGATTCTTGAATTACCCTTCTCATATTCAGTTTTACCATCAATTAATGGATCTCTTTTCTTTTCTTTTTCTATAGGCTTACTTAAATAATTTATCTTTCATCTTTTCCTCAATACTTAGATGTATCCTCCTAAAATTTGGGTTGAGAACTACAATGGATTTCATGATAGTGTCAGGACTTGGAATTTTCACCTAAATCCTCAATACAATTATCTTGAGACAAATAGGCCTCCATGTAAATAGATGTTTCAATCTATCTTGTGAAAAAATCATCCATGGTCTATGAGATTACTTACAATACACCTATTTGTTCTTAACCTTTCAGGTTGTTATTTAAACAAAAACACAAGACACAGGTCTTGAAATGAAAAAATTCCATAGACATATCTGAAAAATACCTAAACCGATTTCTCTCCTAGTCTCCTCAATATACATTGAATAACCACTCTAAATTTTGAAATAGAGCCAAATGAAGGTCACCCAGAAACAAAAGGATGGAAACACAAACAACAATAGCAACCCAAAACAAATAAACAAAATAGAAAAAACAAACAAAAGAAACTAGCTAACTAATTACATATATACAACCAAATAGAACATCAAACCCTCATGGGCCAAAATAATTTTTGAGAAACTGCCCATTGATAGGAAATGGAACAGGCTCTCTCGTTAAAGTGCTCAACCGAAAGGAATTCTCACCAAGGATCTTGGTGATATGATATGGACCCAACCAAAGTCAGTCAAACTTTTGATGGTCCCCTTTCTTTTCCCTGGCTTTGTCCCATAATAGTACTAGGTCCGATTTTATAAAAGCTTTGATTTTTTCTCTTTTGTCAAACCAACATTTGACAACAACTTGATATTTAGAAAACTATTGTAAAGAAACATCTCTTTGTTCTTCCAGATTCAATAAACTGGTTAGCCTAGCTTCTATCCTATCATCATTTGAGTAGAATTCCCGCGTAAACCTAAGAATAGGTATCTATAGATGGATAGGAAAGATCGGGTCTTGGACATAGACCAACTTGAATGGAAAATTTCCTAAGGCAACCTTGATTCGAGTTCTATCTACCCATAAGTAAAATCTGAGTTGAGTATGCCAATCCCTAGGATTACTTTCTAACAACTTCTTAATTACTTCCAACAGATTTTTGTTCGTAGACTCAGCTACTCCATTCCCCTTTGGGTAGTAATTAGAAGAATATTTTAACACAATTTTATGCTAATATTCCCATTGAATAAATTTGGCTGAATAAAAAGGAGGGCCATTATCACATACCAGGAAAAAAAATACTCCAAACCTGGTAACGATGCATTCGTTAAGGAATTTGATGACAACATCAGTAGTGTTGTTATTACAAGGTTGAGATTTAGTCTAGCATGTACAGTAGTCAGTTGTCGTAAAAATAAATTTGTGACTTGTAGAAGAGTTGGGGTTAATCACCCTAAAAAAATCTAATGCCCATTGGGAAAATGGTCTTATCTCATATACCGGTTGTAGGGGCATTGCTGGATTGTGTTCCCTGCATGTGGAAGTCTGACATGAATGACATGTCCTCACATGTTGGTGAGCATTACAGAACACATGAGGCTAGTAGTAACTCGATCTCAAAATTTGGTATGCCATGGAATCAACAGAACCATGTCCAATACCATGTCTTCCATGAAATTTTTCTATGGCTTGTTTCGCTTTCTACTGATCAAGGAAACATAGATAGACACCCTCAAAGTTTCTTTTGTATAAAGCTCCCCCTTTGAGCATATAGTGGGAACTCTTTAGCCTAAGTGCTCTTGTCTGAGTGGCATTCATCCCATCTGGACATTTTTTATTTAGCAACAAAAAGATCAAATCAGCATATGAAGGGTCACCTATAAATGATTGTACCGTATACTATTGACAGGTAATCTTAGCATCAACATCTGCCATTGCCTTGGATATTCCTTGTCCTTAGATTAACTTCATCGGATGGATTTCAAGGTCAAATTCTTGTAATATTTCCATCAAATTTCCTCGTCTCTCCCCCAGTTCACTCTACATAAGAAGGGACTTTACAGTAGGGTCAGGAACTATGGCAGTAATTTGACTGTGGAGGATATAGTGTCAGAACTTCTTGACAGCTTGCACCAATGCAAAATTCTATTTTTCCAAAGGTGGATATCTAACTTCAACATTCTTGAACAAAGAACTCATAAAAGCAATCAACCTTTCATCCCTTTCACCTTTTTCATTGTGTCAAAACAACAACACAAGAATGGTTAGATGCAAAAGAATATATATAAAAAGGCTTTAGATAATTAGGTCTAGTTAAAACTGGTGCCTCTATAATAGACTATTTAATCTATGAAAATGAATATTTAGCCTCGTTGCTCCAGTTGATCTTAGCATCTTTCTTCATTATTTCGTTGAGGGATTTGACTTTCTTCGCTAACCTAGTTATGAATTTCTGCACAAAGTTTATCTTCCCAAAAAAGGACCTCATCTCCTTTTTGCTACTGGGCATGGTCAGTTTTAGAATGGATTCCACTCTATCTGGGTCAATTGAAATTCCTTTCTCTGATATTATGTGGCCTAGTAATTTTCCTTCTGAAACTTCGAACACACAATTTTTCGGATTGAGGGAGACTCCATAACTTATGCACTTTTGAAGGACCTTTGACAAATCTATAGCATGGTTTTCTCTATTCTTTGAAAACATGTTCAAATCATCCATATATATAATAATACACTTACCTACCAAATCCTTGAATGCCACATCCATTGCTCACTAAAAGGTGGCTCCAGCATTGATAAGACCAAATGGCATCCTCTGATAAGAAAATGTCTCCCACTTCTTAGTGAAGGCAGTCTTCATCCTATCCTCATAGTTGACCATTACCTTATTGTATCTTGAATATCCATCCAGGAATGCCATCATTTGTGAACCATTCACTATGTGCAACACCTCATCAAGGGAAGGAAGATGATAATTGTCCTTCTCTAAAGCTTTATTAGGGTTTCTAAAGATAATGCATAACCTGATTTCTCCACTCTTTTTACACATAGGAACTAGATTAGCAACCCAAGTGGAATGCCTTACTAGAAATATTATCCTTGCTGACAACAACTTTTGCACTTCCTTCTAAATTAAGGGCTCAATCAAGGAATTTACTGGGTGTTGCTTTTGGTAGAAAGGATTTGTTTCAGGTTTTAAAGGGATAGTATGTGTTATTACTGAAGTATCAAAGGTTTTCAAGTCTTTGTATCCCAGAGCAATCATTTCTATATCTTCTTTCAATGTTTTCAGAATTTTATCCTGAATGTGTTTGGGGTAGGTTTTTCCAATAAATACATTCCTCTTAGGGCCTAAATCTACCAAGTTGATTGATTTGTACTTCCCTCCATCAGTGTCAGTAGGTAGTTTTTCAAGGGCTCAAGGATTAAAGTTGAAGATCCTCTCTAATGCTACCATTCCCTTGGGAATGTTGTTCATTTTAAGGTTCATTATCCCTTCTGCATCACATTTTTCTAGATCCCACTCTCCCTGATCTTTGTTTGATTCATCGATGATCTATCCTTCGAAGACATCTGAGCTCGCCAAGAAGGCTAGTATATGTTGGTCATCATTGAAGACTTGGAAATTCCCGACGTTGTCGGGAATGGATGGGATCGAGACTAACTCTACTAAAAATATTTTCAACTTAGAATATTGCATGGGTTCTAAGGTACTAGCAGCAATCACAAGTGCATTTGTAATCAGGTTATCTTCTCTAGGAATCAATTTGATCCCGAAGGCTTCAAAGTCTTCTATCATATTCCATATTCTATTGTTGTGTGTAGCCAACCTCTTGTTATGACATGTGTATTGACCGTGAACTTCCTTGATAATGACCTTTGAATCTCGCATGACTATCAAAGTTGTAACCTTTTTCTGATGTGCAAAGATCAGTCCTCTAGCCAGCATTTCATACTTTACCACATTATTGGTACAACCGAATTGCAACCTGTAAGAAGCAAAGTATGTTTTCCCTTTCAGGTTTGTTAGCTCAACTCCAGCTCCACTCCCTGTTTTAGACTTGGAACCATAAAAGTTGAGGATCCACAATTGATCATGGGCTGGGTTTCTTTCTTAGGGTGACCTAGGGGTAGTTGTTCGCAAGAAATAGGTGGTGTCTCAGACTAGTTTAGGACTTATAGACATGGGAAGTGGTTTGAACAATGATCATCAAAAATTTCACTCAGATTTAGGACCTGTGTGGGCACTTCTTCTTGAATCTAATCTTGATCAGTGGGTTTACAATTGGTTATTGGTTTTAGCAACCCACTTGGAATTGGAAGATTGGAAGGGTCTAGTGTATCAGACAATTCCTAAGATTCTAAAATTTCATTTTCCAAGGTAGAACATGAAACTTGAGTCTATCCAATTGGGGGAAGGACTTCTTCCTTTGTATTATTGGTCCCTGTCAAGATAGTGGCATCTCTAGCCTCAAAGGAAAACTAATTTCTGGGGTGTTTCGGGTTGGCACTCACAAGTTTCTGTTGATTGATAGACATGGTTCAAGATGTCTGCACAAGGTTGACATGTCAATTTAGAATGACTCTAGTAATGTATTCTACACAAATTAGGGAGTAGCAGACTCCATAGATCAACCTCTTCTCCCAGAACCAACCTATCTTGTTTCAACTTTATAATTAAAACCTGCTGGTTGACGGTGGTCATTGGGTCACTGTGTTCTAAAATTTGTAGGCTATTAGGATTGAACATTGAAAAGGTCATGATTTCCTCTCTCTTATATACTCCTATCTCGGTTTCAAAATAGGCTACCTCATTAGGACAATCGTACTCAGTGATCATATGTTTGAGGCAAGGCTCACGTTGAATCCTAATTTTGGTTGCTACCCCTTTGCATGGTAGCCACATGTGTGAAAAGTATAAGGATAGGTAACCCCCAATGCTTTTCATTAGGTCTCAGCTTAGAAGCATTCCATATGTCTTGGGGATATTAGCTACCTGGATATCCATATAGGTCTAGATCTGCGGGTCTGATCCAACCTGCACATGAATGTTTTTTAGTTCCCCTACCACATTAACCTCAGTTTTGTCTAGCTGTATCACTTTCTTATGAGTCTGAACTGGATTTAAACCTAACCTTTTACAAATGGAAATGGGCATGACATTACCTGATACTCTAGAATCCAAGAGGTAGTTATGAAAGTTCTTTTCGAAGATTCTTAGGCTTAGAAGGAATGGTGGGGTCCTTATCTTACCTTTGTACAGGGTCACATTCATTTTATTGGTTGGATTTTCCTTATTCTTTCCTTTTGACTGATCTAATTCTTCCAATGCTCTCAACATGATGTCATGTTGGGCAGGGCACCACTTCAGGATGTCAAAGAATGACAATGAGGTCTTTTGTTTCTGCATCTCTGAAATAAAATCAAATTCCATGTCATTTTTCATCTAATATTTAGGAACAAAAGATGAGTTACCTTTATTCTGAAATTCAGGTGGGCCTTTGGGTGGAGGAAAGTTGTTGTCAGCATTCTAGTTGGGTGGAACTATAGTGTTTGGAGGAGCATATGTGGTGAATGGGACTTTACTCTGATTCCTCAGGAAATGACCCCTTTAGATTGGAAGGCTTGAGCATTATATACATCCTCCTCTGGCTCATTTTCCTCTTGTTTAGGGAAAGGAGATCCTTCATCAAAGAGTTCATAAGCTATGGATGTATCTGTGGATCTCCCATTCTTTTTGGGAGAACCTTGTAATGGAGCGTCAGCTTGTGCAATCTTAACCATCTTCTCCATCTTGGGATAGTTAACCTCATAATGTGTTGTAGTATCATGCAACCTACACCAGTTTGTCATGAAATTAAGATCTACAACATTTGCAGTGTGTGGTTTCTCCTCCCCAACTTGGTAGTTATGGGGAACTCCCCCATTATTTGGTCTAGTGTTCCATTGCCTGGTATTATTGGATCGCTGGTTGTATCCCCTATTTTGGTTCTGGTAATTTTGATTGGGGGAATTCTGGTTTTGAAAATTCCTTTGGTTTTGATTGGAATTCTGGTTGGAATAATTACCCTGATTGGAATACCCTCCCTAATTTTGGTAATTCTAATTTTGATTTTGATTTTGAGGGGGGTTGTACTTGAGTTGTGACATCTCATTAGTCACCTGGGACAATGTCTTCTTGAGAGTTTCCAACTCAATTGTTAGATGGGAAATACGTTCACTTTTTGCAGTAGTTGTAGTTGAAGTATGTGTCATGGGGTTAGACCCTCTAGCATGATTATGGTAATTTTAGGCTTCCTGCAAGGAGTTGGGAGTTGGGATGCTAAAGAATAATTGTTGAGATGGAGCCTATAGCTCGACTAAAGGTTTGTATGCAGAGTGGGACATCCCCAAAACTGTATTAAATAGTGGGGTAGGATTAGGCACCTAGGAGTATCCTGAAGGAGGTAAAACCCCTCCTAGACCTCCTGATTTTGAACTAATCTGTTGTTGTAGTTTGATAGCTAAGTGGTATACCTTGGATAGAGAATCAATGTCATTTGTGAGGTATGTTATTTGTAGAAATAGGCCAATCAAAGGATCTATAGCCTTTAGGTAAGCTTGGATAGTGATGTTTTCAGCCACCAAGTATGGGTCTTGTAACCTCCTGTACATCCTCTAGAATTTGGTATTAAACAAGGGAAATAGTTTGTGTGGCTCTCTCCAGATAGTGGTGAACTGATGATATAATATTGTAGGATCAACATAAACCTGAAACTAGTTAATGAATGCATCTTCTAAGTTCATCCAGCTCAAGATTGATTTGATGGGCGAATTTAGATACCAATTATAAGCCATGTATCCCAATGAATAAGGAAACAACCTAAATGAAACATCATGGTGATCAATTTGAGCATAGGTATAGGAATATTTGAATGCCTGTATGTGCTCTTCAACACTTTGTGACTCACCATGAGCATACCTAGGGCATAATTTTTTTGGGTTCTTAGGCATTTCGTGTATTCCACTAGGAATGACTCCTAGTGGCGAAGGATTGTTGGCAAAGAACACCATAGGTGGTGGTGGTGGTGGTGGATTTGGTTGTGCCACCTATGGTATTGGTGGATACCTGGGTGGAGTAAGTGCTGGTGTTAATGGTGGTGGGATCAAAACCCTACGATCTTTGGACTAACAGGGGTTTGGATTTCAACTAGCAGTTCTAGATTTGTAGCAGATCTAAGAACTCTTTGAAACCTTTCTGGTAAAAAGGACACGATTCGAGCTAGTTTGTTCCTCTAGGCCCTCCTTCTAGCGCTAGTTCTGTTGATGGTCAATGTAACACAACAATGTTAAAACATAATATTTCTACTCTATTTCTCTTGAAAAAGATAAATAATCTAAAACTACCTATCTTCCAAGGTCTTTGTAGTTGGTTCTCAACTATGTTGTTTTTTTTCAGTGGCTTATGAAACTGTAATGTTCAAGGGGCCTGTTGGTAAAGGGTTACAAACAATGTAGTAGAAATTAATCTAACATTTGTGGGGTGTAAATAAACATCAAAATATAGAATTGAGCTTAGGACAACAAAACATAAACACATATTTCCTTTAATTTAGACACACAAACTTCATAATGATCATTTCTTTATAACAACTAAAACCATAAAATGATACAATCCACATAATACTCTATACCATTGCATTCATTCATAGTGCAAATTCAAGAAATACAATCATTCATCATCACTTTTTTTTTTAACTTCATTTTCAAACAAGAACATATCACCAACTCATTACTAAAATTCATAGATCAATAAACGCAAAGAGATCTCATTCACATATAACTTAATGAAAATAGTCTTAGATTCATAATATTCTATTGATTTTCATCAAATAAGAGACATTTATGCCCAACAAAACTCACTGGCATACAAATGACGACTATTCATCAACATTACCATTAAAATAATTCTGGAACTAACATAAACTATATTAAAACTTATAAAAATGTTTGAGTATCTTTGAATAAACTATAGAAAACTTCTAACATAAAATTATCCTAGATCTCTCTTTTAGGCAGCTAATCTTCACTTCAATTAGCTGACCTTTACAATATGGAGAGAATTTCTACATATAGGCAACTTAGAACTAATTTCTCTCATCAAAAAATTGAGATCCACAAATCAAGGAGCAACTGGAGCTGAATGAGGCAACTACCTATTATGATCTTCAGTTAACCAATGATAACTCTTCATCAAAAATATTCCTGCAAAGGGAGAAGGTCGAAATACTGGGGATCCTCAGTTGAACTTGTGTCATGTTGCTGAAAATTAGGAGAGAGCTGCGCAACTAGCCGTGTCATTTGATGTGTTAGCTCTCAAAAACACAGGCTAAATGCCTCAAGCGGTTGCCAACCTCTTGATACATTTTAGGGTAACAGACAAGGTCAAATGGTTTCAAACTTCTACTCTTTAGGTGATGCTAAACCTGGGCGGGTGTACCTATATGAATAAGGCAGACTTGACTTATGCTTATTTCCTTTTGAACTATTTTGCCCATAATGGCAGATGGGAGTGAACAAATAAAACTAGAATTTGGTATAAATTGTATCGCAATATTAAAACTAAAACCTAATATGTTCAGTTAACAGATGTAAAAAATGAATGAAACTAAATAATTAAAATGCAAAGACTAGTGCCTTATTGGGTATGCGGAATCAAATGAAATCTAAATGAATAACTTCCTTATGGAGAACATTCAAATTTTTTGGCATATATTTCAGTTTATAACTTGTATAAACATGCAAGACTACGACTACCAAGTTCTTCTTAATGATCTAGATGAACTTCCCTGACTACTATGATCAATTAAAAGGATTTAATCTCTCTTTGAAAGAACCAATTAATTAACCACATAGATACAACAAATGTGTATTGATAAATTGATTATAAACTTGTTACATCAATTTAAATAACCAGAAAACATTAATCTTGGAGACAACTGCAGTAATTCTTTCAATGAAAACAACAAACAATTGACACCAAAAGTACACCAACACATTAAATGATTCTCATTGATATCTCCATATTTTCAAACATGTATCATAGTCTCATATTTATGAAACACTGTATTCTACTGTATCTATTCTATTTTTTCTTATCTCTATCTTATATCTATCTTCTCTGTTTCGCTACTGAAACAAATATTTCTACATCAAATACACGAAAGGATGCATCCTTTTAGAAATTTCATATGTTTACATAACAAATAGATTAAAGGATAATCAAGCTTTGTTTAGCCATAAATGAGTTTTAGAAAGGTGATCAAAATAATCCCAGATCTCGTACGTATCCGCATCTCCAACTGCTTTCCGGGTGTGATCTCCATCTTTATCATTTTCTCATTTTGCTCGCTCACTTCTTCTAACGCTGTATCCTCCGTAGAAGCTATCTTTAGGATTTCATTTAGTATTGACTCACTCTCACCTTTCCATCTGGTCACTTCTTTAAGTTCCCCTTTATCATCAGAGAATGTAATCAACGTTTTCTTGGTGGCATTTATCAACCCCTGTTCATCCCCTTGCAATTCTTCGTAGAAGTTTTGATGTTTATTTATAATATGATTTACAGCTTCAATTACTGCACTGTTAGAGGCATCTCTCTAGTTTGTTTCTTGAAACTTCTCCATAATCCGTCCATCCATCCTTTTATGTTCTTTTAATGCAGCAAGGGTATGTGAATATTTTCCCCAAAGTGTATTCAACCAAGATGTTAAACTGTCCTGCCTTTTCTTGATTATTGCTACAATTGCATCATGTTTTCCTTGGGAATAAGCCCTTGATCCTTCCCAATGATCTCTTGACTGAGAGATTTCACCTTGAGTAAGCATCTTGGTTGACTTCATCGTAATGCCTACCAAATCTTTTAGGCGGTCATTTTCTCTCAACATCCTTTCGTTATTTGTTTTGTGCGTTTCTCTCTCCTTTATCAACATCTGAATTTGTGCTTTGTTCAGTTTTGCAACATTAATTCCAATTTCTGCAGTAGCCACAAGATCAGCTTCTCCAACTTTTAAATTCATGACATGCCCAAATGCCTTTTCAGTGTCAATAACTACTGATTTCCTATGGGGTGGATATAAGGCCCAAATCATTAATGATCCTTCATTTGTATTGTATTTCGATCCTGCATACACTTCTGTTACCTTTTCTTGGTCTAGCTTGTGTGTAGCATTACTGTCCTTTAAGAAACTATGAAAGACAAGTGCATAATTGAGATCCAACCTGGGAAAGATCATGACACCATCATTTTCCAACATTTTTCTCCCCTTTTCACGGGCCATACCTGTCATCTCCTCATCTACACACCTCCTCAATTCGTTCAAAAATTGCTCTTCATTTCCTGTAGTAACATTATCAACCTTTTCCCTTATTTCTTTTCCCTTTTGTTTATACAAAAATGCTTTAAATTATGGGGAATTAAAAAATTCATCATCAGATACAAATGATTTGTATTCTATATGCCTTGCATCTACTTCTTCACTCTCTTCAATACTCAACTCTCTGGTTGGGAAAATATAATGTTGAGTTCTTAATCTGGATACTTTACTTGGTTGACTTTGTGGCATATCATCCTTGGATGCTTCCTCCCCAGAAGACAACAATTCGGCATCCTACAACCTTTGATTATACCTTTCAACCACCATCTCTGCTTCTTCCTCATCCAAATTCTGGATCACATCATCAAAGTGATAGGGCACATGCTGATACCCTCCAATGTTTATCTTCATTTTAGCAAAATTAATATATCCTTCTAGGTCAAAGTTCTTTCTAGGTGGTCCTCTCTTCATATTGTACTGCAGCGATTTATCAAGGATCAAATTGTATCCTTCCTTGGCCAACACAGTGAAATCACCAAAGCACAATGTACTAGGCATGAAGGTCTGCTTTCCAAAGGAACTAAGATTCATAAAATTGGAATAATCCATCTGTCTGATAATCTCCAAATATGCAATTATGTTTGGGACTATTTTTGGAAAAATGAAAGGGGCATCTTCAAACCCATAAACTCTAATCATGGTAGCTCCCTCCAAGCAATACCAATCTCCCCAATTATGATCAATTGGGCCATTGAAATCTTTTGGCCTAAGAAATCTCTTTATCTCATCAGATAATGAATAATCACAAGGATGATTGTACAATCTGTACAATGTTTTCACAAAATATTCTTCAAAATGAATAAAACTAGCATTGGAAAACCTACTATCCCAAACAACAGTCCACAATTGAACAGGTAATGTTGCACCTTCTTTATTAAACTGAGAAATCCTTATCTCTGGAGGCCATAGTCCCAACTCTTGTCCAAAATATAACACCATATGCATCAATAATGAATAATACTTGAGATGAAAGGTAGATGATCCACTTTTTATTGCCATCAATCCTGAATCAATCCCCTTAAAAATGTATGAGGCATAGTCAAATGGCCTAGAATTGTGGTAATGGATATCTGTTGAGATTAGCATTGGCACAATTGACATATACTCTAGGGCATCCATTCCCAATACCTGGCATACTGAGAAGTACGTGTATTTCAAATAAGGTTCAAATAGGTCCACATGATAAGGAGGTCCATCACTACCATGTAGAGGAACTGGTTTCCTACCCTGTTTAATCCTGTGAATTGGCAGCCTCCAACCCTTATAAATCATGTCCATTCTCGAGAACTCCTCCAATTCTTCATATATGATCTCTTCATTGCAAAACCCTTCCAAATTAAAAACCTCCCCTATTGCCTTTTTTGAAAAATGTATTTGTGGTTTTCTGGACGGGTCACATATAGCTTTGTGTTGGGTCATAATGATCAGCTAACAGTTTTACCAATTATGCGTTTAGAAATACATTAGGGCACACCAGTTTTCCCAAATTAAGCTTCCATGGATTGCAAACTAGTTCAAAACAGTTTCTCCAATGATAATGAAAATTGAACAATTCATATCCCCTTATTTGAGTCCAAACGTATCCTATAAATTTACATTTATCATCCAGTTTATATAATTATTCCCTGAGTTGCGCTGATCATCTAGCTTTAGGCCCAAAGCCAGGTAATTGGTCAATGAGGTCCTGAATCAATCTTTGTTTTGTGCCCTCATGTTCCCCTTTAGTTTTTAGTTTCTTTCCCTTAGTTTGACTGCTCTTACCATGTTTTCTACTTTTAAATTTTCCTGAGCTAGGGGACTCCATTCTTCAAAGTTACAAAAGTTAAAATTTGAGGAGCTAAGGTGATATCACTTACTGTATTATGCTCGAGATCTTCAGACTAGAAAGATGCCCTGGTTCTCCATTCGCCTTGCTGATTTTTCTACTATCAATTCAACAATAATTCTTTCAATTAAATTCTTGCTGTTATGTTATGTCGTGCCATTAATGTGTCAGCTAAAGCATGAGTGAAGACTTATTTTAAACTTACACTATTGCCTCAAATGTCTTGTCAGTGAGAAATTTTCAAATCTGGGGCGATATCCTTTCGCAACGTTCATTAAACCTTTCGCCGAAACATCATGTAGTCTCCCTGAAACCTCCAAGTCTCACCGACTATTAAAAGTTGTTCATCACTCTAATGTACTGCAGTCTCATTGACATTTGGAGCCTCATTGATAGTTATCGCTTCAGTCTTATGTATCGCTGTCACAATTATGAGTCGGGGATATGTTTCATAGACTACATTGTGTCTTACCGAGATACACCCCATGGTATTTTTCTAATCACTGAGACATAATCACATTTTCACCGATGAAACCATACTTAGGCATGAATTTCATATTTCTCGCCGATGAAATTAGTCTTACTGATAAAATAAGTTCTATCGGCAAGACCTTGAAACTTGAAGTGACTCCCACTGATGCTAATTGTCTTGCCAAACTTGTTATTCCAATATGCTTCGTTCGGTGAGACTCTTCCCGAAACATCTCATGGGTTTGACTTATAGGTTGGCAGGACTACATGACTTCCTCCTGATAGTTCTTTGATAGAATCCCTTTGTGCTCTATCGGCAAGACCTAATAATTTCGGTAAGACCTAACTCCGATTACTTTTAGTTTGGCCGAAATGTTTCTTTGTGTGCTAGTCAGTAACACATGATGCACTCGGTGAGAGTTTATCCCGACGATAGCTTTCTTGCCAATGTGATCCTTCTATCACCGAGACAATAAATGTGTCCTACTGATAGGTGCTTGCATATGAATTCCGATCGGTGTGATATTTCAGAATTCTTGCCGATAGACTGCAACAAGTATACATCAGTGAAAAAGCATTATAGATCAGAGAGACCCTGACCTTCTCTTGTCGATATGGGTTATATAGTGAAATATTCATGACTCGATGGGTTCTATGGGACCACATGGAAAAATATGGGCAAAATGTTATGAAGGGAGGATTTTGTGTTTATGGTGAGGACCATTTTGTAAACTCATGTGTATAACTGTAAAAAATTTACAGTCCTAACATGATGCATCCTTCAAAAAAGAATATTCTATAGCCACTTCACTCCTCTATCTTCTTCTCAAGTAGATATTAATAATAATTATCCAATACCTATTTAAGTATATCTACATCTAGTCCAT
Source organism: Sequoia sempervirens (assembly GCA_007258455.2). Taxonomy (NCBI): domain Eukaryota; kingdom Viridiplantae; phylum Streptophyta; class Pinopsida; order Cupressales; family Cupressaceae; genus Sequoia; species Sequoia sempervirens. Next base: position 250,876,322 of record VDFB02270651.1, on the reverse strand, counting down.
CTACCCAATTGTCTTCAAATTTTATCCTTTTCAACTCGGTAGAGGTGAACTTCTGCATATCTTCCAACTTAGCAAGCTCCTTCCGAGCAATCTTTACTACCTCTTTTATATCCATGAACCTATTAATGAAAAAATCATCATCATCATCTCCCTTCTGTATTGGTACTTGGAATATATTATTCCATTTGTTCCTTATCTCATCAAGAGGGAAACCATCCTTTACAGGGACATCTTCATTCACAATCATAGATATAATTTCCTCTAACTCCACAATTTGATCTGCCAAATCTTTCCCAGCCTGTTGCACCTCATTCCTATGTGCAGAAATGAATGAAGACCAAATTTTAATAATGTTAATAGTTTTATGAATAAAATCATCATTACCTTCTTCAAGGATGGATTGTTCTAGAAGTGTTTGTTGAGGTAGCTTATTAATTTCTTTCAATTTCCTCATGTGTTCTCTGTATTCTTCCTCTTGTTTCCAGAGGGTCTCGACATATGCAGTCATGTCATTGACAAATTCCCATGCACCTTCATGAGCCTTATGAATTTCAACAAGCAGCTCCTCCACCTCTTGGTTCAACCGATCAATCCATCTATCCAACATCCCTACTTTGATTCTCATTTCAACAAGTTCATCAGCTTCTTTCTTAATTAACAAAATTGGTGTCTTCAGATTAGCAGATTGTAAAGAAATAGGATAGGATAGGTCCTTCAAGAACTTATGCAATTGATCCAATTGATCTTTGAGCTCATCCTTCCTCTTCTTATCTTTTCTCATCCTTGACTTAGTAGAAGATTCTACAATATCAATGAGATCCATCTATTGGTTCCTTGTAAGCCTCCCCAAGTTTGCAGTGCCCAGTTGATAATCACTCAACTGCATTTCTTGTTTATCCTTCTCAACCATGGGAATGGCACATTTAGCTACAATTTCTCTAGCATCTATCAATTTGGTGGAATGAATGACTATATCCCTTTTCATGGGCCTCTCCTTCTCAATTTCCTTCATCATATCATCCTAGTTTAGGGATGGTGCAAGAGCACCTTTGAACAAAATTTGTCAAACAAGGTTGATCATGAGTAGGATTTAGGATTTGAGTCAAGATGCATTAAATAAGGTCATGTAGTCCATTTAATATGGATTTGAGTCATGTTTTACTCTTGTTAGGTGTTTAGGGGGGTCATTTATGTTGATATTGCAAAATTGCAAATAGTTGCAAAAAGATGTCAAGCAAAACAAGTTGCAAAATTGTATTTTTATGGAATACAAACAGTCATGTCATTTGAAAAGTTAGTTTAGGTGGTTGTAGGAGTTATTTTAGGATGGAAATGGTATAAAAAAATATTGTAGACTCGTTGTATGGGTTGGTGGTGAAGATTGTTGAGTTTTCCTTCTGTACAGTGATATTTCAGAGAATTCTATGGCTTGTATAGGCCCCATCTTGTTATGTTTTAAACTAGAAGTTGTATTAGGTGAATTAACTTTTAGACATTTCAATTTTGGTGTATTTTCAATTAATTTTGCAAAATTTAGAGAGATTTTACTAATTTTTCCTGCATAAGACAATTTTAAGGGTTTTCTTGAGTTAAATTACAAAATGGACCCATTCCACCTTCTGTGAATACTGTGCCTCAGTGGAATGGGTGGATTCTATTATTTTTGGGTATGATCATGTTGTTTGAGTGTAGGGGAGGTTGAATGATGTGTTGGGCATGAAGCCCTAGGTGAGGAATTTGAGTTTTCCAAATGAAATTGTGAGGTTAGAATGTGGAATTATGTAAATCTGGTTGGGGCAGAAAGTTTTCTTGATTGGGTGAGAATGTGTAGGCCTATTTGGATCTGATTGAGGTATTGGTAAGGTTTTTGAAGGATGGAAGAGTGATTTCCATTAAAACCCTATGTAATTGGCTTGGAAAGAGGGTTTTTGGTTTTGGCACTTTGGAGTGCAAGTTATAGAAAAAAAATTGAGTATTATTAGGTTTGGAAACTTATAGATTGCTGCCCACATGAGTTTGGAGGGTTAGGAAAATATTTGTGAGAAGTATCTTTGTAAAATAGACATAATTCGGGGTCTAGTTGGCATGGAAATCTGGTTTTGGAGAAGATGTTTCAAAGAAACCTATTGTGGCTTGTTGATATGTGTTTGTGCACCCTAATGGGTCCCTGAAAAGTTGTTGGTCCTGGTTTGAGAAGACCTTCTCTAAAAGATATACCCGATTGAGTCAGTTTGTAATGCTAAAAGGAATTGTGAGAATTTGATGTGTTGGAGTGAATTTTGAGGAATGGTGACTTGATAGTTGTTGTGGTTGCTTGAATTTTTAATTTTTTTGTAGGGAGGACCTCCCCTGACTGGCATCAAGTGGTATTAGAGTGAAGGTAACCGTTCTTTGTGGAAGAAGATTTTATTTTGTGAAAGAAAGATTGGAAGGTGAAGAGGAAAAACTGAGAAGATGCCTCTGAAAGTAAATAATGTGGGAAAGGAGATGAATGAATTAAAGGGTCAATACATTAGATATATTAGAGAATTGAAGGAGAGATTGGAAACCTTGGAGGCAAGCAAGAGAGGAGAAGAAGTTGAAAGTAGTGATTCAGATGATGAAGATGAAGAAGAGTTTGAAGATGTTGAGGAAGAACTTGATCCAGAAGATCAGAGAATGGAAAAATTGTTGAAGAAGACAAAGGTGAAAAACATAAAGTGAAGATTGATGTTTAAAATTTTGGTGGAAACCTAAATGAAGAGGAGTTACTAGATTGGATAGAATCTTTGGACAACACCTTTGAGTGTGAAGACATTCTAGAAGAATAAAGAGTTAAGATTGCAAAGACAAAGCTTAAAGGTAATGCACTTTTGTGGTGGGATTATTTGCAATCAGAAAGAAGGAAGCGAGGTAAATCCAAGATTGTATCATGGGACAAGATGGTAGCCAAGATGAAAGGTAAATTTCTCCATTCTGATTATTCTATTTAGATGTCTAAGAGGTTACAAATTTTAAGGAAAAAGGAAATGGATGTAAAGGTATGCACTAAAGAGTTTTACAAATTAAGTATGAGATCTAACCATGATGAGAATGAGGATGAAAAAATTCTTAGGTACTTGGGTGGTTTGAGATTGAATATATAGGATGAATTGGCTTTAACAAATCCTAGGAGTGTAGAAGAATGTTATCAAATGGAATTGAAGGCTGAAGAAAAAGTAAAAACAAGAAAAGAGAAAACAATTAGAGGAAGAGACAGTACTACAAGAGGAAAAGGATCTTTCTCTACTACAAAAAAAATAAGTGAGAACCAAGAGGATGCACCTAAAAGAGATGAGCAAGTTGCAGATTTGGTGGTGGAAGAAATTCAAACATCTTTGTTGGTAGGTGTTACAACTGTAATGAGTTTGGTCATCCTTCTTACAAATTCCCTAAGAAGTTTGGTTCAACATCAAGTGGAGGAGAAAGGAAGAATGAAAGAAGAGCACATATTGTTTAGGAGGATGAAGCTGAGAGTTCAAACTCCAATAGTATTCATGCTACTCCTGAAGTAGGTGAAAGTTTGATGATGAAGAGACAACTCCTGAAGACATCCAAGGAGAAGGAGCTGATTCAAAGAAGAGCATTATTTAGGATAGCTTGCAGATGCAAAAACAAGGTATGTAAGGTGATAGTTGATTGAGGATGCACTAATAACATGATATCTAGTGAAATGGTGGATAAATTGAATTTGGAAAGAGTACCTAGAGAAAATCCATACAAAGTGTCTTGGGTTAGTGATAATCAATCCATTTTGGTAAGTGAACAAGCTTTAGAATTTCAAATCGACAGATATAGAGATAAGGTTGTTTGTGACATTTTTTCCTATGAGTTGTTGCTAGGAAGGCCCTGGCAGTTTGATAGGTCAACAATCTATGATGGGAGACAAAATTATTATGTAATTGAAAAAGAAGAGAAGACATTCATATTAACTCCGGCATTGAATGAAGAAACTAAAGATCAAGGTGAGATAATTATGCTTGGAAGAAAAGAGTTTGTAAGTGTTGATGAAGGTAAGAATAAGGAATTGGAAGCCATTTCAAGGAATGAAAAATTTGGGACAATAGAGAGAAGAAGTGAAGATAATATGCAGTCAGTTGTGAATAATGCTTTCATGTGGAAGAGAAAAGTACATGGAATTGTGTCTTGGTTTGATACAGTGCAACATAAGAGTGAAAAGCCTATGGAAAGGAAAGAAAAGTGTGATGGAATCATAGTTGGGATAGTCATGTGCCTTGTGGTAATGAAGATAGTGAAGAGGCAATTGAATGGTGTTGAAACAAAGGTTTGTGAGGATGATGGGGCAGTGAAAAAGTTGTTTGTAGGCCTGACAGAGACTACTAAGTGTGATGATATAGTTGTAAACAAGACTGACAAAGGAAAAAGTAAAGTTGAAATGTATATGGGATAGAGGTTTAAGCATGAAGAAAAGAGGGAAGTGGTGGAAATTGATAAAATTTTGTGTACAGAGGTGAAAGAGAGTAGGACATCAGTATTTGATGGTGGAAAAGTTGAAGAATACCCCACAAAGAAGATATGTGACTGAGTGGGGCATGAATCAAGCAATGACAAGGAAAAGCATGTAAAGAACAAAGTGAATAACAAGAAAGATGAACCTGATAAAGTAAATCAAGGAGGTCAGAGGCAAGTGATGATCAATGGTGAACAAATTGCAAGATTCTTTCCAAGAGACTTGGAAAAATTCAAAGTTGGGGTGTATGGTGCAGGAGCACCTTTGAACAAAATTTGTCAAACAAGGTTGATCATGTGTAGGCTTTAGGATTTGAGTCAAGATGCATTAAATAAGGTAATTTAGACCATTTGATATGGATTTAAGTCATTTTTGAGTCTTGTTAGGTGTCTAGGGGGGTCATTTGTGTTGATATTGCAAAATTGCAAATTGTTGCAAAAATATGTCAAGTAAAAAAAGTTACAAAATTGCATTTTTATGGAATACAAATGGTCATGTCATTTTAAAAGTTAGTTTAGGTGGTTTTAGGAGTTATTTTAGGAGGTAAATTGTATAGAAAGAGATTGTATACTCGTTGTATGGGTTGGTGGTGAAGATTGTTGAGTTTTGAATCAATAAAATACAAATTTTTGAGTTTTCCTTGTGTACAGTGATATTTCAAAGAATTGTACAATCCATACAAGACCCATCTTGTTATTTTTTGAACTAGAAGTTGTAGTAGGGTGAATTAACTTTCAGACATTTCAAGTTTGGTGTATTTTCATTGAATTTTGCAAAAGTTAGAGATATTTTACTAATTCTGCCTGTGTAAGATAGTTTTAAGGGTTTTGTTGAGTTAAATTACAAAATGGATCCATTCCACCTTCTGTGAAGACTATGCCTCAGTGGAATGGGTGGATTCTATTAGCTTTAGGTGTGATCATGTTTTTTGAGTGCAGGGGAGGTTGAATGATGTGTTGGGCATGAAGCCCTAGGTGAGGAATTTGATTTTTCCAAATGAAATTGTGAGGTTAGAATGTGGAATTGTGTAAATCTAGTTGGGGCAGCAATTTTTATTCATTGGGTGAGTATTTTCATGCCTATTTGGACCTAATTGATCTATTGGTAAGGTTATTTGAAGGTTGGAAGAGTGATTTCCATTAAAACCCTTGGTAATTGGATTGTAAAGAGGGTTTTTGGTTTTGGCACTTTAGAGTGCGAGTTTCTGAAAAATAATTGAATATTCTTAGGTTTGGACACCTATAGATTGATTCCCACATAATTTTGGAGGTTTAGGAAAATATTTTTGAGAAGGTTCTTTGTAAAACAAACCTAATTTGGGGTCTAGTTGGCATGGAAATCTGGTTTTGGAGAAGATGTTTCAAAGAAACCTATTGTGGCTTATTGATATGTGTTAGGGAACCCTAATGGGTCCTTGAAAAGTTGTTGGTCCTGGTCTGAGAAGACCTTCTCTAAAAGATATACTTGATTGAGTCAGTTTGCAATGCTACAAGGAATTGTGAGAATTTGATGTGTTGGAGTGAATTTTGAGGATTGGTGACTTGATAGTTGTTGTGGTTGTTTAAAATTGTTTTGTTTGCAAGAAGGACCTCCCCTAATTGGCATCAAGGGGTTGAGGCTAGACTATCTGTTTCCTCTCCAAGTTAAGCTTTAACCATGTTGGGGTAGTAGGAGGAGTAACCACTTGTTGTGAAGAAGAAGTGGCAGAAGAGAGGGGTTTCCAAAGTGTTACCTTAGGTTGAGAATCAACCTCTTGTTGCTGATCCTTTTCTGCCATCTCTTTAGCTAGCCTATCAGATTTAGCTTTATGATTTTCTTCTTCCAACATATCATTTCTTTTCTTTTCCAATTCCTTAACCCTCTCCCGCATTTTGTCCACTTCTCATTCATGTTTGGCTTGTTATTATGCCTCTCTTTTCTTCAGTAAGAGCTCTTCTTCTTTCTTTCTTTGGGCCTCCTCTATAGCTTTGGCTTTGGCCTCAAGGTCTTCCTTTTCTCTCCTTTTTTGGGCCTTCTCCTCTTCTAGATCATGAATCTTTTGCAAGAGAGCCAACTTTTCCCTCTCTGCATTAGCTTTCCATTCAGTCTCCTTTTGCTGCTGTAGGAGGTCCTCCTCCTTATGTTGCCTTGCTAGCTCTTTAGTTTTTTCTCTAGCCTCCAACTCTTCATTTTTTTTGCAAGTGCATCAACTTGTGCCTTGGCATCAACCTCCTTTGCATCCTCAAAGAGTTTTCGTTGGTCCTCTGGGGTTATGACATGGTCGGTCCCAACATCTTCAATATCCTTAGTAGGTGCAGTCATAAGAGGCACATTATCTAATTATGTGGCCTCTGAATCAATGTCTATGTCATGTATCTCAACCTCCTTTTTCTTAAGAGTCTCATCTTTCTCATGGAGGCTTCCTGTAGGTACTTCTCTGGTAGATTCTTCTAGGAGAGAAGGTTGAGATAAGGTTCCTTCTCCAACTATTGTAGTTTCTACATCTTGTGACTCATGGGTGTCTTGAGCAGGTACTCCTAGATCAACATCCCTTCCAGGGCTGGGAGGATAATACTCCAATTGTTCTTTAGGGTTCATCCTCCTCTTGGTTCTCCTATAGCCTTGGGTACCTCCTGCTTTTCTCTTCTTTGAGGATTGAGATTTTGGTTCCTTTATTTTCATTACCACCCATTGGATACTCCTATCCATCACTATCTTGGAAATTTGTTTAATATCTATAAACTCCTATTCATCCCAATTTATTGGGTTCAAGTTGTTGGTGCCTATATTCTCTGCTTCATACCTGGGGTCCAAAACTACACCATCATCAGATAGTGTTTTAGGAATGTATTCCTTTACTCCATATTCAATAATTAGTGGGATGATAAGCCTTTCATAGTTCCTTTTCCTTACATCATAGTTATCTTGAAAATCTATCCAAAAATCTTCTAATAAGTTATAACGTTTATAAAAAATGGTGGTAGCTAAGGCATTCATCTTAAGCTCCAAGTCAAAGTGTTGTCAGGTTGTATATAATCCCAACTTTAGGTAACTTAATTCTTCACATATTTCCTTTGCAGCCAAATTGTGAACACGACAATATTCTCCCAACTTCATGGGAAATTTGTGGCATCCCATCTTGTGTTTATTGGAAAAATTTGTATTGACTCCTATAGCTTGATATACAAAATCCATAAGAACAACCCTATCACTACAACATCTTGGTAGTCGATGAGGACATCCATCAAAACTTGCCAACCTAAATTAAGAGAACCTAGGGTACTGGATATACCAATGTCCCCATTCAACAATGAAAGCCATAGCCTCCCTACTCATCCTATATGCAACATCTCCTATCAACTGGTTAATAATGACATAAAGGAATGCATCAATAACCCTTCTATAATGCAGCTCTGATGTTTGTAGGGTCAACTGATCATAGTGCTCCCATGCCTTCTTTTGTCCAGGAGCCTCCCCTAATATGCCCATTGCATTCAATCCAGGGAATATGCCCATCCTTGCAGCTAAATATATAACATAGGAGGTCATGATGAAGTTCTTTGTCTACCCCACCTTGAGCATCTGATTGTGCAAGTTATCTAACGAGATCATGCCCCAATCAAATTGTTTCCTACCATCCAAAATGGTTTCAATGAATGGAAACATCCATTCCTTAAAATATGTAGTCTTTCTTTCCAAACACCTTCTAAAACATCATGATTAAGTTATCAATTTCCTTTTTGAAGTTTCCCCTTTTGGGTTGTTCAGGAACCTTAGTCAAATATTTATTTTTAGTCTTCAATGACTTCTTATTCATGTGGGACCTATTAGCTTCTTTGTCCCTATTAAATAACTGCAATGCCTCTGCTTCATTCAATTGCTTGGGGTTCTTAGGGGTAGTTGCATTGAACAAGAACCGCATCATTTGCAAAGATAGATCAATGATCACATTCCCCTAGAGGTCTACACACTTCCTTGACACAAGATTGTAAGCCCCTACTGCTATGAGTATAAGCTTCGGGCACTGAACTGAAAGAGGGAAGAGAGTGACATGTGCTAGTCCAGATTGGTCTATTCTTTTATCCCTCCCAATCACTTCCTCTAATAAAGTGTCTATAAATAACTCATCATAATTGAATGGCCCCATATTAGTGTCTATAATATCATCCCATTATGAATCCAACTTGTTGGTTGTAAGAGTGGCATCCTTGTGTTTATATCTCAAAGTGTAAGGCAATTTCTCTACCTTTATCTTCTTTGGCTTCACTCCCTTTGAGCTTTCCGCAACTTGCCCTTCCTTTTGTGAAACCTCTTTAGATGCTCCTAAAATTGTTTACTCCTACAAGAAAACCCTAAATTAGACTAAAAGAAGGCATGAGAATCATCATTACAAGTATTACCTTTCATACTTCTCTATCCTTCCCTAGGTAGCCTTCCGTAGTGAAATTTTAACTCACCGGGAGCGAGACCAGCAGAAGATGTAGAATCAGAGAGCTGAAATAAATAACACAATCAAAACCGAAACTGGAACTGGATTAGAAACTAGAACTTTCAAAAGTTCCAATATTTTGTATCATTCAGTTGTCTGGTTCCGCTAAGGCTGGCGAGATCAAAATCAAAATTGGAAACCATCGAGGACGAAATCATTTCCGGAACCAAACTCTTAGGTGAAAGTTCATTGGATGAGATCATTTTTGGCTCTGGTTCCGCTATGGATTACCAAGGCTAAGCGGATTCTGCCCGCACACCCACATCATTTTGGACTCAGGGAGGTAGAATTCAAGTTTGACTCTGCTGGGGATAAATGGGACTGGGATCAAGCGAGCAAGGGAATTTATTTAAAAAGGGCATGACATGAAAAACCCTAGTTCGTACGACCCTTCAACTTAAATTAAAACTCGGGCATCAAAACCCATAATTAAATTTGTAAGACCGACATTGGCATAAAACCAGAAGGGTTGAGAGAAATATTTAAAACAGCTCCAAGCACTAGAACCTCATAAAAAATGAGGCCCTAATTAAAACTAGGGCACAATGGAACAAAAATGCCACCAAGAATGGAGAAAACGTCAACAGAAAAACAAAAACAAATAGGGAAAGCGAAGGACAATTTAAAAATGGAAGAAAGACCCAAACAAAACAAAAACACCAACAATAAGAATGGAAACACATGATGATCCGTGTGAAAAGTCCTACGAACGCGTGAAGAAAAAACAGAGCAACCAAATGGGAAAACACAAAGAGAGAACAAAAGAACCCCACCTACCTTGAAACACAACAAGAAAGGGTTGAAAACCGACAAGGATCCACTCATGAACGCTCATGTGCAACCAAATCATGCTCCTCTTAAAGGCTGTTTCAACACTCTTGCTCATTAAGATGCTTTGGATAAATGTAATGAGACAAATAATCCTTGATTAAGGTTTAAAAACCATTTCATACATGTGAGGACATTGCAATTAATGCAGTTAATCAGGCGTGGAGCCAGAGCAAAGGTGAGTACACAACCATTATGTACATTAGAGGTAAAGCGAGAGCAAAAGCAGAGCTGAGATAGAACCAAGAACTTTGTCAAAGTTCCACATCCCATTCTAGATTTCACTTCAATCCCACGGCAAGGAAAAGATGGCAAAGAAATGGGGGTGAGATCATAACTGAACCCAGACTTGGAACTTTGTAAAGTTCCAAGTCCGAGTCTGAGTCCGGTTTTGATCCCATCAAAGGGAAAGAATGGAGACATGAGAAAATAAAAGAACAAAGGGAAACGGGACCAGGATGAAGCCCATCCCAAAACAGGACACCAAATGAGAACAAAACACAAGGAAAACAAATGGGAGCAGGATCATAACCAAATGTGGACTTGGAACTTTTGCAATGTTTTGGGTACAGTTTCCATTCCGGTTCTGCCTCCACCAAAGGAAAAGAAACACAAAGAGGAGGAAAACAAAAGAAAACCCAAGGGAGAAAACAAACCAAGAGCCCAAGAAAAACAAAACAACAAAGAAGCCAACAAGGAAAGAAATAGGGTTGGGACCAAAACGAAAACTGGACTAGGAACCTTGTCAAATTTTTAAGTCCGGTTTTGGCCTGTGTCCCAAACTTGCAAAAAAAAAAGAAACAAAGATTTAGGAAGTAAAAGAACAACTCCTAAGACCCAAAGAAGAACACCAAGGACAAACAAACACAAGGGGGACCCATTTTGACCAAAAAAAAATGGGGTGGTTATGCAAGACATAATAGGTATATGTTCCATTCCTCCAAACGAAGGGGAAGTATCACTCAGGAGAAGATCTTGGTTGGGTAATTGGTAACGTAAAGTGTTTGAGCATACAAAAACAACAATAGAATGATTGATTTGAGATAGTTTGTGGGAAGTTGGTAAGTTATCCTTAGTTGATGTGTTAGCATTAGTAGAGTCTTGTTTACTATTGTGTGCATTATTGGGTGTGTTTATCTACTTGAGCTTTGGAGATCTTTCTTGTACTATTACGCTAATATTGATAAGTGGGATGTACGTGGAATATGTGTTTATCCATTCTCATACATGTCAATGGGATCTAACGACATGTATATGCACATGTATAGATGTACTACACGTAGATACTTATGAATATGATGGTAATTATGAATGGCTATATGTGAATCGAATGTGAACACACACACACACACACACACACACACATATATATGTATAGTATATACATATATATGTGCATAGTGTATACACATATCCATATGTATATATGTATCAATACACACGTACATTGGTGAGTGGACACAATCATATGAATGTATCAATAGAGATATACAAACACATACGTGTACATAGAGGCATATACTTATATACATGCATACATTCAATATATTGTGATTATATGCAAATACTATCTTTTATGTACTCATTTATAAATATATATATCGAATGTATACTTTTCTAAATATTGTATAAATATTTTACATTGATAGCTTATGATATATATATTAATGTTATATGTATGTATATATATACATATACATATATATAAATATATGATGGTATTTATATATATATGTATATGATAAATTATATATATATTTAAACATATTATATATATTATTTATCAACTATCATTTACCTTAATAAAGCCAATTTATAAAGGCTGATTATAGTCATTAATGATTATGATTTATAAAGGCCAATAATAGTCATTAATGACTATGATATTGGAGGTTGAATGAAAGTTGCTTATAACTGTTTTGTGAAACCAAGTCCCACTCATAGTGTCACACGATATGAAATATGTGTATAGCATTTTGAGTTGTATTTTGTTGATGCAAAGCCTGGACTTAGTTGACGCCTATGATAAAGATTAAATTTGACTTGGTAAACATATCTACAATGTTTTATACATCTATTGATGACTTTATCAAAGTTATATAATATCTTAGTTGACTAATCTCCAAGCCAAGTTGATGGATTCTTGGCATTACGAATTGGCAGTTGACTATTTCTAATGGCAAAGAAAACTGTGGCAATAGTGAGGAGTTTGGATGGATTTGGCGCCACATCTGGAAACACAATTGTTGTAGATGTCTATTACATGAGATAGTTTGAATTGAGCATATGCAGATTTGAATAAGTCTCTGATTGTTGTCAAATACTGCAAGTTGATTTGTAGATGATTTTTTTGAGCATGAGTTTGTTTCATCACCACCTTTTTGCAAAGATTAATGTGTTTCTTTGCATGGATTTTTTTGTGTATTATCATGCCTAAACTATAGGCTAAGAAGTTACCAAGCTGCTCTATAAATAGAAGATCCATTTCATTAGAGAGGACACATCATTTGCATTCTTCTTGCCAGTTTTTATACTACATTATTCCTACTCTATTTTATGTGTGTGAGAGAGAAAGTACTCTATTTTATTTGTGAGAGAGAGTTGCTACTTGAGAGAAGTAAACTATCAACTTAAGGGTTAGAATTCATTGTGACATTCTAAAGAAGTTAATATCAAGCTTGTTGTTTTTGGAAAGCATTGCATTGTTGTCATTTATTTGGATAAGCGATAACATACATGAGGATATTCTTGTTATTTTACTTATGAATGATGTGTTTTCCATGTATGTTTGAATTGTATTTTCTAGTATGTGCATTTAGAGAAATTAGAATGTCTTTGAGAAGGGATTTGAATCTTTAATGTTGTTTTTATGATGTGCTTGAATGTACTCCATAATAGGAGATTGGTGTTAATCATAGATATTGGATACTAGTTATGATTGAGCATAAGTGGCACATGTGATACACTTAGCTAGGTTATTGATTTAACTAGACTAGTTTTTGTTTACTCCTAGGGATTTTTTATCCAGTATGGGAGGGAGCTTGTGTACTTACTTGTTAATTAGGTTTGTTCCAAGTAGGTTGAAATGGTGATAGGTTATCTCTGGGGTAAAATATTATCCATTGAAAAAAACACCTATGTGTAGTTTTAGATAGTCTTAAGTCAAATTGGCCCTGAGTAGTGTATGTGATAGATGACCTTCCTCTAGATTACCATTGAGAATATTTTGGCCAAAGTAGTGTGATGACCTTTGGCTCCACTATCAAGTCACCGTGATCGAATATTACATTCTAGTTCGAGATTGTGGGATTAAAAAGTTCTAGTTATGTAGGACATAACACTATGCTCAGTTGGTTGTCGTTATTAGTTACTCTACCAATCTCTTCATTGAAGGGAAGGGACATCTATTGAATGATAGATGTGCGGGGGACCACATTAAGAGTCTGAGGTTGGAAAAAAATTATTTGAGTGATGCTTCCCCTCCACAATAGGCGACAGAAGAACCAACATTTGAAAGGAAGGATCCTAGACCATCTTACAACTATTTGTTCTAAAGCTCATTGAGCTATGTATGTAAATATATGAATTCTTGAATTGATGTAACTTGTGAATTTTTTAAATGAAAAGAAAACCTTATTGCATTATGATATGCATCTTTGTTCATATATTGTCAATAAAGAAAATATTTTTTTATCGTAATGGCTTGTTACATAGTTTATTTACTCATAACGTGAAAAATTAGAAGTTTTTACTTCATGGAAGGGTTAGTATGTTACATGTATCAAAGCTACTAGGTTTAGCTTTGGAACCTATGAGCTCAGCATTCTTCCCATCCAACATTATCTAATGTTGTGAAATCTTGTTCCAGGATGGTGTGTCTCAAATTAACAACTCAAAAGTCAGTAATTGAAAATGAGCGCTACCTCAAGGACAAGAAAGAAAGAGAAGCCATTGTTAGAACAATCAAGGAAACCAACTACAAAAATTCCATCTAGTTGAGTGACATCGAAACCTTTAGTCATGCACTTTCTCAGATTAGTAATGTGAAGAGAAAGATGAAGATGGAGCCTATGTACAACTACCTACCAACCATCTCACCAGAAAAGTTTGATTCACTACCACTTTATAGGGATATACACTAAAAAAAAAGTGTTAGTCCAACATTCATCTTTAGGGACCCTAGACTTCTTCCATTGGTAGAAGTAATAATAATTTCTTCAAGTAACAAGTCCAAGGGATATGTACCATGGACACCGCCAGACAAGAAATGGTCTCATGTATAAATGTCTATGAAAAGAGTAGACTACATTATTTGTGAACACCATATTGACATTACTTCTCATAACTATGTATCGGATGATAAATTTGAAGGCTATTATCCTTTTTGGGATAGGTATGAACAAATGAGGGATGAACAAAAATATAGGGAACAACAATTGTCTCATTCTATAGGTTATACTCCTTTAAGTTATGTGTTAGAGAGTGAATCTGAAGGATAATCTCCACTTGAATATCTAAATAGTCATTCCATGTAATCAAATGGATATTCAAATCCCCATGAAATGAATGAAATTATCTGTTTATCAAAAAGAGTGGGTGCTTAATCTTATGTGGAACTATTTATGTGTGTATGAATGCCATTTTTTAATTGTTTCCATAAGATAGTTGATAACATAATTTATTCTAACATGGATAAACATTCAAGTAAAAACCGATCTCCTAAGGATGGTGAGGACACGAACTAATCCTAGCAGAAGTCAAGAGATTGGAAAAGGGACTACTAGAGTTGAGGCTTGACTTGACCAAATCTTGGCAAGGTTGACTAATCTTGAGCAAGAAAGAGTTAAGGATAGGGTAGAGAATGATGTTCCCATTAATAAGCATGAGGTAGAAAAATCTTCTCATGGACATGAAGAAACCCATGATCATGAGAGGGAAAAATCACCTATGTCATCTGAAGAAAGGGATAAGGAGCCCATGGCTTCTAAACTTTCCAAGGATATGAAGAAGATTATTCCACCAAAGTTTGATGGTAATGTTAGAGGTGATCAGGCTGAAGTGTGGCTTATCCAAATGGAAAATTATTTTGAAATATGAAACTATGATGAGGTTACTAAAGCCGCATGGGGTGCGTATCAATTAGCGGGAGAAACTTCTAACTGGTGGATGAAAAAAAAGTTGGAACTCAATATCAATTATTGGAACCTACCATAGGTAGAATTGGTGGAAATTTTTCATAAGAGATGGTTTCCACAACTATACTATGACCAAAAAATATTGCATATCTAGGGTTTGAAACAAGGTAACATGGTGGTCAACGAATATTGGGAGAAGTTTACCTAACTTCTACTCTATGTTCCCATATATCACAAGGATGATCGCTTCCACATTAAAAAATTTATAATGGGATTAACAGTCAAATCATAGGAGAAGTGGATATGCATGGTCCAACAACAATGGATCTTGTATATGAGAATGCAATTAAGCAAGAGAAAAAGCTCAAGGCTAATTCCACTCATCAAGAAAGAAGAGATAAAAAGAAGGATGTGGAAGTTCCTGACAAGATAGTTCCGAAGAAGGTGGAACCTATGCAAAATGTTCCAAGGCAAAAGGGAAAGAGGTTCTGCAATGATGGAAAAGAGTCTAGGCGAGAGTGTTAAAGGAATGATTCTAGCATGGGTAATACTAACAAGACTAGTGAAAATGTCAATAAGTCTGGAGAAACCATAGGGAAAAGAGGGTTGAATACAAGATTTTTTATATGCAGATGGGACCACTATGCTAAGGAGTGTCCCAATAAAACTTTTGGATCATATGGTAACCATTACCCACCCAACAGACAATGTTTCAACAAAAGATACTTGCAGCTATGGATGATCGTTAGGTGGAGTACCAAGTAACTCTAGTTAAAACGCTAGGTATTTTGTTTGGATTACCTATTTATGTTCTTATTGATACTGGTGCAACTAATAATTTTGTTTTACCTAGAGTAGCTAAACAATTATCTATGAAGGTCAGATACATGGCACTGTTTTAGGATGTAGAGTATGCAAACCAGACAAGAGAAAAGGTGGATCAATCTCTATTCGAGGCTAGGATAAATCTACCTAGTTTATCTATAGAAGTAAATCTTTATGTCACACCTCTAGGATCATATGACATTATCCTAGCTATGAATTGGTTGTGGAGACATAAGGCTAAGGTAGTTTTCCATACAAAAACTATAGAATGCCTAGATGATTTTGCAAATCATGTAAAATTCCAAGGGATACCTAGAGAGGTTAGGATTCAACAAATCATGACAATGCAACTTATAAGAGCTAAGAAGAAAGGGTGTAAACTCTTTTCCGTAAAGATTGAAGAACTTGGAAAGGATAGTGATGATTTGGAGTTCCAAAATTTTTAGGAGTTAGAAGATGGTGAAATAGATGAAATTGGAAAGTTGGATGTGGAGAAATATCTAATAGTGAAAAAAAAATTAGACGTGTTTCCAGATAAGTTACTTGGGTTGCCTTCGAAAAGAATATTTTATTTCTCTATAGATATAGTTCGAGGATTAAAACCTATTTATAAGGTACCCTATAGGATGAAAACCACTAAACTTATGGAACTTAAGGCACAATTGGATGAATTATTGTTTAAAGGACTGATAAGACCAAGTGTTTCACCTTGGGGAGTGTCAATCATCTTTGCTAAAATGAAGGATGGTGTCTTGTGTTTGTGCATCGACTATCATATGCTTAAGAAAGCTATGGTTAAGAACAAGTATTCATTTCCACGCATTGACAAACTTTTTGATCAAATGAGGGGTGCCACCATATTCTCTAAAATAGATCTAAGAACTAGATATCACCAATTGAGGATTAAAGATGAAGATATCTTTAAAACTACATATAGAACCAGGTATGGACACTATGAGTTCACCGTTTTACCCTTCATTTTAACAAATGCACCTATAACATTTATGAACCTGATGAATAATGTATTTATGGATTGCCTTGACAAATTTGTATTAGTTTTTCTAGATGATATTTTTATTTATTCTAGAAATGAGGAAGAACATTGCAAGCATTTAGAAATGATCCTACAATGTTTAAGAGAACATAGGTTGTATGGTAAACTATCTAAGTGTACATTCTTCCAAAATAGGGTGCATTATCTAGGTCATGTGATCTTAGTACATGGAATTTCTGTAGATCTAGGTAAGATCAAGGCAGTACTTGAGTGGCCCACACCTAAGAATGTTTTGGATGTAAGAAGTTTCATGGGTCTAGTAGGGTACTATAGGAAGTTTGTTGCAAACTTTTCTAAGATCGCTTTCCCGATTACTTCTTTGCAAAAGAAAGGAAAAAAAATTGAATGCACTGAGAAGTGTCAAGAAGCTTTTGACCTACTCAAAGAGAAGTTAACCACCACACCAATCTTAAAAGTACTATATTTTGAGGGTAACTTTATAGCTATCATAGATGCATGCAAAGAATGGTTAGGAGGTGTATTAATGCAAGATGGGAAAGTAATTGCTTATGAATCTAGGAAGCTAAAACCTTATGAGATGAATTATGCACTACATGATTCATAATTAGTAGATGTGGTTCATGCCTTGCAAATTTGGAGGCATTACCTCTTAGGAAAACCCATTGAGATGATAACTAACCATAATGGGTTAAAGTACCTTTTTACTCAACCTAATCTGAATGCTAGATAGAGAAGATGGTTAGAGTTAATAGTTGACTATGATTTTAATATTAGTTATATTAAATTGATAGAAAATTGGGTTGCCAATGCCCTAAGTCGAACACATCATATTGCTTCTATAGTGATGATTCAAACCGACGTCAAGGGGCAAGTGTTGCAGAAATGCAATGAGGATGAGTATTACTTGTAAGTCAAGCAAGAACTCACTAGCAATCTACAAGATTATAGGTATGAAGGGTTTCATTTTGAACCTAATGGATTACTTAGATATAAGGGTAGAATGTACGTTCCTAATGTAAAGGAATTAAGAAATATGGTATGGAAGGAAGTACATGAAGCATCATACTCTGGACACCCTAGAGTGACAAAAAATGATGGTAGATGTAAAGTCATTATACTTCTGGAAAGGGATGAAAGGAGATGTTGCTAGTTTTGTGTCTAGGTGTCTTGACTATCAAAGGGTGAAAGTAGAGTATCATCATCCTACAGGCATGTTATACCCAC
The DNA here is from genome assembly GCA_007258455.2 of Sequoia sempervirens. Taxonomy (NCBI): domain Eukaryota; kingdom Viridiplantae; phylum Streptophyta; class Pinopsida; order Cupressales; family Cupressaceae; genus Sequoia; species Sequoia sempervirens. The sequence goes on along the minus strand of VDFB02270651.1, from coordinate 250,858,338 downwards.
ATGATATACCAGAGAGGAAGTGGCAAGTCATAAGTATGGACTCTGTGCAAGGATTGCCTTTTTCAAGAAATAATCATAATGCCATTCTAGTGGTTGTAGATAAGCTTACCAAAGTTGCACATTTTATACCCAAGAACTTGACTGATGGAGCACTTGTCATTGCTAGGAAATTTGTGCAAGAAGTCTTTAGGCTGCATGGGATTCCTGAGAAGATTATCTTAGATAGAGATGCACGAGTCACTTCTAGGTTTTGGAAAACCTTGTTTTTGACACTAGGGACTCAATTGAACATTAGCTCAGCTTATCATCTAGAAACGGATGGGAAAATTGAAAGGGTGAATCAGGTATTGGAAGACCTACTTAGGATGTATTGCAAGGATCAACAGTACAAGTGGGAAGACTATTTACCCTTAGTGGAATTTGCTTACAATAATTCTTATCATTCTATGATAAAGATGGATCCTTTTGAAGCTTTGTATGGCCGAAAGTGTTGAACTTCTAGAAGTTGGGATAAACTTGAGGATTGAGTGAGTCTTGGGCCAGAGATGTTGGCTGAAATTGATGAGTATGTTAAGATTGTTCAACAAATATTAGCTAAAGCTAATGATAGGAAAAAAAGCTACGCTGATGCTAAAAGAGTGCCCCATAATTTTTCCATAGGTGACAAAGTGTTGTTGAGAGTGAAACCTCAGAAGAGCTCCATTAAATTTGGAAAGTCTTATAAGTTAGCCCCATGTTATGTTAGACCTTTTGATATTCTAGAGGAAGTGAATCCAGTAGGTTATCGGATTGCATTGCTACTAGCTCTTGCCAAAATGCATAATGTCTTCCATGTTTCCTACCTTAAAAAGTGTATACCCAGTGATAATCATGTGATTGATTGGACTACTTTACAGGTACGGGAGAACCCCGAAGTAGTAACTCTTGATCCCATGAAAGTTCTTGGAACACTTAAGCTACGCTTGCGTAACAAAGAAGTCTTGCAATGCAGAGTCCAGTGGGACCAATATGCGGAAGACTGAACTAGTTGGGAGGACTATGCTAAAATTCAACAAAAGTTTCCTCATATTCTTAATGCTTTTGAAAATGTTTGAAACAATATGTTGTTTGTTGTTATGTTTTATAATGATACCTAAATTCATTGGGGAGGATGATTCAAAAGGGGGGAGTATATTACACCCCAATTGTGAAATTACTATTTACTATTACTACATAAGGTAAATATGAATGTAAAGTGTATTTTGGAGATGAATAAATTGTGCTTGTACCTTGTTATCATATAAATGTTATCTCATTTGATGTTATTTCATGGAAAAGTACTACATTGATGTGAATGTATGGTTATTGAATTATTAATATAACTTTGGAGATGTTTTACATATACTACATATGTTGTGAACAATTGACTATTGTGCACATGTGTTAGTGGATGCAAGTATATGTTCCATTCCTCTAGGTAGAGGGAAAGTATCACTTAGGAGAAGATCTTGGTCAGGTAACCGGTAACGTAAACTATCTGAGCATACACACACCACAATAGAATGATTGAGTTGAGTCAGATTGTGGGAAGTTGGTAAGTAATCCTTAGTTTATGTGTTATCATTAGTAGAGTTGTGTTTACTATTGTGTGCATTATTGGGTGATGTTTATCTACTCAATATTTGGAGATCTTTCTTGTACTATTACAATTATATTGATAACTAGGACGTACGTTGAATATGTGTATATATGCACATACATGTCAATGGGATCTAACAAAATGTATATGCACATGTATAGATGAACTACACGTAGATACTTATCAATATGATGGTAATTATGAATGGCTATATGTGAATCGAATGTGAACATATATATATATATATATAACATATACACATATCCATATGTATATATGTATTAATACATGCATACATTGGTGAATGGAAACACTCATACGAACATATCAACAGAGATATACACACACATACGTGTACATAGAGGCTTATACTTATATACATGTATATATATGCATACATTCGATATATTGTGATTATATGAAAATACTATCTTGCCTGTACTCATTTATAAATATATATCGAATGTATACTTGTCTAAATATTATATAAATATTTACATTGATGGCTTATGATATATATATGTAAATAGATATTAATGTTATGTATATGTATATATATACATATACATATATATATATATATGAATATATGATGGTATTTATATATATATATGTGTATATGACATATTATAAATATAATAATAATTTATTTTAAACATATTATATATATTATTTATTGACTATCATTTACCTTAATAGAAGACAATTTATAAAGGCTGATTATAGTCGTTAATGACTATGATATTAGAGGCTGAATGAAAGTTGCTTATAACTGTTTTGTGAAACCGAGTCTCACTCATACTATCATGCGATGTGAAACATTTGTATAGCATTTTGAGTTGTTGTCTTATGTCAGTGCAAAGCATTTACTTAGTCAATGCTTATGATAAAGATTAACTTTGACTTGGTAAACATATCTACCATGTTTTATACATATGTCGATGACTTTGTCAAAGGTATATAATATCTTAGTTGACTCATCTCCAAACCAAGTTGATGAATGCTTCATGTTGCGAATTGGTATTTGACTCCTTCTAATGGTAAGGAAAACCACATCAATAGTGAGGAGTGTGGATGAATTTGTTGCCACCTCTGGAAACCCAATTGTTGTAGATTTCTATTGCATGAGATAATTTGAATTGAGCATATGAAAATTTGAATAGGTATTTGATTGTTGTCAAATACTACAAGTCGATCTGTAGATGATTTTGCTGAGTATGAGCTTGTTTTATGACTACCTTTTTGTTGAGTTTCATGTGTTGCTTTGCATGGATTTTGTTGTCCATTATCATGCCTAAACTATAGGCTAAGAAGTTACCAAGCTGCTCTATAAATAGCAAAGACATTTCATTAGAGAGGACACATCATTTGCATTCTTCTTGTAAGTTTTTATACTGCATTATTCCTACTATGTTTTATTTGTGTGTGAGAGAGAAAGTACTCTATTTTTTTTGTGAGAGAGAATTGTTGCTTGAGAGAAGTAAATTATCAACTTAAGGGTTAGAATTCATTGTGACGTTCTAGAGAAGCTACTATCAAGATTGTTCCTGTTGGAAAGGGTTGCATTGCTATCATTTATTTGGATACGTGATAATAGGCATGAGGATCTTCTTCTTTGTTATTTTACTTATGAATGATGTGTTCTCCATGTATGTTTGAAGTGTCTTTTCCAGTATGTGCATTTAGAGAAATTAGAATGTCTTTGAGCAGGGATTTGAAGCTTTTATACTATTTTTATGATGTGCTTGAATGTACTCCATAATAGGAGATTGGTGTTAATCATAGATATTGGATACTAGTTATGATTCAACATAAGTGGCACATGTGGGTATGTGCAGGATCATAATGGGCCAAAAAGTGGCGATATGATGGGTATGTGTAGGGTATGTGGTTGACGAGTTTTTTTTACCCAAAATTGATGAAACAAAAAGGGTTTTTAAAGAAGATTCTCAGCTTTCCACCAATATAAATTATGATTTACTTTGAAATTAATAAATAATTATTATTCATTTTCTATTTGAAGTCGATTAAAGTCCGATTGATAGGTTGATTGAAAACATATATAGCTTTCAAATGGTATCACATTTTTTGAATCCAAACATGCATCACATTCTCACATACAATATTAAAGAAAAAGAAATTTAATTTCATGAAGTTTTGACCAAGTTAAGGTGGTTAGACATATGAGTTTTATATATTTTAAAATTTGTAATAAAAATCATAATTAATTATTTACTTGGAAAAAAATTACAAAAAATATGCATCACATCGGTGAGTCCTCTACTTATGTATAAAATCTTATAAAAAATATCATCATTTTATTGCAGTTAGGTGGTTAGACAAACACCTACTTCTTATTTTTCCTAAAATTTAAGTAGTCTTGCATTGAAATTTCAAAATTTCACCAAATAGATTTTTATTTTAAAATAAACCTAATAGTTGAGAAACTACATTCAATTTGCTACATATTCTATTCTTACATATTTTTGAAATAATATAGATAACTTATTCAAATTTTTACGTCAAATTTCCTAACTCTGATTTTTCTAAATTTTTCACCACTTAAGGGCCTATTTTTTCCATGATGATCCTACACATACCCATGTGATACACTTAGATAATTTATTGATTTAACTATACTATTTTTTGTTTACTCCTAGGATCATTTATCTAGTATGGGAGGGAGCTTGTGTACTTACTTTTTAAGTAGGTTTGTTCCAAGTAGGTTAAAATGGTGATCGGTTATCTCTAGGGTGATAGATTATCCATTGAAGGAAATACCTATGCATAGTTTAAGATGGCCTTAAGTTAAATTGGACCTGAGTAGTGTATCTGATAGATGACCTTCCTCTGGATTACCATTGAGAATACTTTGGCCAAAGTAGTGTGATGAACTTTCGCTCCACTATCAATTCATTGTGATCCAGTATTACATGCTAGTTCGATATTGTGGGATTACAAAGTTCTAGTTATGTAGGACACAACACTATGCTTTGTTGGTTGTCATTATTGGTTACCCTACCAATCTCTTCGTTGAAGGGAAGAGCCATCTATCGAATGATAGATGTGCAAGGGACCATATTAAGAGTTTGTGGTTAGCGGAGAAGCACTTGAGTGATGCTTCTCCTCCACAGAAGAACCAAGATTTGAAAGGACAAATCCTAGAACATCTTACAACTATTTTTTGTAAAGCTCATTGAGCTATGTATGCAAATATATTAATTCTTGAATTGATGTAACTTGTGAATTTTTGAAATGAAAAGGAAACCTTATTGTATTATGCTATGCATTGTTGTTCATATATTCTCAATAAAGAAAAGAAAAAAATTATTGCAATGGCTTGTTACATAGTTTATTTACTCGTAAGGTGAAAAATTAGAAGTTATTACTTCATGGAAGGGTTAATATGTTACATATGGGACTTTATCTTCAATGTTCTTTGCTGATTTTTATTCATCTTAGGTGAGAAATTCATGTTTTATAAATATAAGATTACATTCTTATACTATTAATCATCCTTTAAATGACAAGAGATGGAAGCATTGCTTGAATCTATTCAATTTACCTCTATTGCTTCCAAATTAACATCTACCACTGACTTCGCTAGGACTTGACCCATAACCAAATTTTTAACTTGTACCTCCATTTAATATTATTATAATTTCTTAATCCACCTACATATTTTACCTAAGGATTTTTGTTTAATGAGAATATCCTTCATTACTATGTAAGGCACATATGCAATAGTTTTTGCACCTATGAGATATGATCTATTTTTTTTATAGATTACACAAGTTTGTATGGATTTTTATCTATAATTAAGTAATTCAACCCAATAGATTGTAATGATTTATTAAATAAGGTAATATGTTTTTCATATCCTTCTTTGTTCTTTTGAAGAAGAGACAATTGTGATTGTATAGAAAGAAACAAAAGAGAAAAGATGAAATAATTTGGAATAGTTTGAGCTTACCAAAATAGGTGACACCTTGAAAGATTATTTTATGACTTAAAATTACTCAACTATTTCCTTATTCTACGTAGCTAATTTCCCTTCCTAAAAATTCCAAAAACAGTCTTGGTCTTATAAAAATTAGGAAGAAATCTACTAAAAAAATTTATTCGTCCAAAGAAAGACTACATTCCTTTAATTGAATTAGGCTAGGGAGTTAGGTCAATTGATTTAACACATTTTGGATCTATCCTCACCCCCTTCTTTGGCACAAGGTGCTTGAATAGTTTACCCTTTTTGACATCAAATATATATTTCATGTGATTTAAATAAATCCCATAATTTAGATTTTTGTAAATTAGCTCTAGATTTTTGTAGTAACCACCTCTTCTTTACAATAGGTAGTAAGATCATCTTGGTATAAAACCATGATATCATCAACAAGACTAACAAATAAAACATCCATTTCCTTTGGAAGGTATATCCTACATTCTTTAGATTGAATGACATCCTCACATTTAAACATATGTCCCCCAAGGAGTAATGCATTTTGTCTTGTATTGCTTTAAATACTTAACCACCACTAAACTTAGTTCCTATCACCTTTTCAAACAAATGGTCCATAATCAAGAGGGGGTAATTTTCCTCAAGAGACTTGATATTTATATTTCTGAAATATACACACAATATTATCTCCTTGTTCTTCTTTATCACTAGGGAAAGATTAGACACCGATTTATAATGTCTAATTCGTTTAGTAATACCTCCCTCCATTACCTTCATTAATTATTTTTGAATTTGTGAGGAAAGGGTTGGATTAATAGGTCCTTTTTTTGTCTAAAAGGTTTTGAATCTAGTTGGAGGGGAATAATATGCTAAAATGGATCCTCCTAATAAGCCTTGAGTTTAATATATGACCATGAAAAATATTTCTTAATTTTTTTCAATAATACTATTAGAATTTATTTTTCAGCTAGTTTCAGTTCTTACATATGTAGATTATTTTGTGAGCTTCCTCTATACCTACATTTACACCTTCAACATTACCTTCCTTAATTAGCTTTCTCCTACTCTTGTAGCAATCAACACTTTCAAAAATTCTCTCCAATACTATAAGGCCTTTTGGTAACATTATTTGTCTTTATCCTTACTATCTCATCACAAATAAAGTTTCTTTTTTAGCCTCAACCTCTACCATAGGTTTCCAATTAATGAGTTGGTTGTCAAACTCATCCACATAGTTTAAGAAATTATAAATTTGTTGTTTGTGATTAAAATATGTGCTAATTGCATATATTGTTAGGGATAGTAGGCCTTGGAATAATCTCCACACTACAATGATATATAGGAGAAGAAGACTCCAAATCATATTTAGATGCTACAATTTCAAGAGTGTTAGCATCTACATTTTTTGATCTATACACCCATTCGATGCCAATTACATTTACTAATACCATTTAATTTGAAATAATATTCTTGTAAGTTTTCAATCTCTTTTCCTTGGATGCATATACATTATTTACTTGCTACACTATCAACTTAGTGTCCATGAATTCTTAGGAATCTATTTCCCTGCTTGTGAGTAATTTTTAAAACCAAAATAAAGATTTATATTCAACAATATTGTTCATGCACTAGAATTTCAACTGAAATAAAAATCTAGATAGTTCACCACTTGGCGAAAATAGGATAACACCTACACTAGAACCATCTTTTTAAAAACACCATCTAAGGAAATGATCAATAAATCATTCACATATTTGTTATCAGAAAGGTAAGGAATAGGGTAAACTTATTCATCCTCCTATTTATCACAATAACCAATAAATTGGTCAATACAAGCATCAAAGAAATTTATTTCATTGGTGGTTTTATAATGGTCCCCAAAATTATCCAACATTTCTTGTTCTATATGTAACTTGAAATTTATTCCATACACAAGAATGGTAACATAATACAATTCCATTTGAATACTACCTCCAATAGATGTTGCCAAATTTATGGATATCAACATAGTCCACTTGGGATGACAATAAACAATGATTATATCCATAAAAATTGATTTATTTGGGTGTGCTACAAGCTGAAATTTGGCATTGTTCATGAATTCAATGATATTAACTTCTCTAGAATCCATGAAAAAACATTTACCATAATATTTAGACACTTGTACTAATAATTTATTCATGACATAAAGTGGCATGACAATGTTGGAGGCACTTGACTCTAAGTTATAGTTATGAAAAAACCATACACCAAGAATTAGGGAGGTATAGAAAGGGTCATCAATTAGTTGGATATTGACTAGGGGTGCCCCTAGATACACTTTTATAATTTATTTTCCCTCTTTAACCATTTGTACATCATTTGTGGAAACATGGTAATTTGGAACATCAATAACAATAATATAAGAAATAAGTCATATCCCTATGTTTTAGAATCTTTAGAAGCTCAACTACTATGACAAAGATCCTAACTTGACTTAATTTTTTTTCCATATCAATAGGGTGATAACTTGAAAGAGGTATATCATGTGAAATATTCAAATACCTTTTATTTATTTATTCTTCTCTTCACCTTTGACCAAATCCTTCATTGACATTGTTAGATCTTGCTTGGATTTCTCATTAGGAATATTTTTCTTGGAAATAGGTGTTGCACCTAATGGGGTAGCACACTCTTAAATTTTGGGCATATACTTCTTCCTTGTTGGCTACTGCACCAATATTTTATTTTTCTGCATCACCTTCTTTTTCAGGATATTGTTTTCAACTTCAATATCCACCTTTTTCTTCTTGTCATTTTTCAATTATTTTTTTCTATTTTAACAAGTTGTCCTTATGTTGAAACCTACCTATTTTTTAGTTGAAACCCATATTTTTCCTGCACAACTACTGCATCAATGAGTACCTTTATGTCCGCATTAGAGGGTTTTATTATTTTATATTTTTATACATCATAATTTATTTCAAATATTGAAAATCATGAACAAATAGCTCATATTGATTCAAACCAACACCACAGTCATATTGATGTATTTGGTCATCTACATCACAACTATCACTACAATATGCTTCATCTATTGAATCACATTCTCAAGAATCCAACTATCTAATCCCATCCTCATAGTACTCAACACCACCTTATTCATTTAGAAACGTTTCCTCTCTACTCATTGAAAGAGAAACTACATAATTTGATGGATCATGAGGAAGGAATATTTACACTAGAAAGCCACATTTTGGAAATTCATGTGCTCTTTCTTCAATGGGTCTAGTGTTTCCTTTTCTTATTGCTTGAAACCTATTTGCTTCTAGGGGATACTTGTCTATCATTCTTTTATAGTTTCTTAAACCAATTAGTAATGTAAGGCCTATTATGTAGCATGTGCAGATGCTAAAATATTCTTCTTAGCATCAAAATTAAGTAACATTTATTACCATTTATCATTTATCATATTATTTTACTATTTTTCATTTATCCCTTAATTAAATAATATTTTATTATTCACTTTATAAGAGACAATATCTATTTTCAAATAAAATTTCCATTTTTCACCTCACTAGTTAACTTTGTCTTCAAATTAGAAAATTCTTCTATAACCAAATAACCTTGTATTTAAATAAAAAATTCTCCTTCTCATTTATCTATTTATTAAATTAAATATTTCATTATTATCCTTGTAGGAGTTTCAAATGGAAATTCTCCATTATCAGTTGAATTATCTTCTACACTCTCTCAATTTGAATCATTAGTCAATCCAATTAACTCTAGGTCTCCGATCTTATCCTCATCCATCTATTTAAGTTTTTTGAAAGTCTAGAAATGCCATCATTTTGGTATCATTTTTATCATATTAAATTTTTATGCAAGTCCATTATGTTAAAATTTATTATTTCCTTTATTTAATTTTCATGCATACATAGCCTTTTTCCTTCAATAAAATGAAGATATATTTTGAGGTGGAGACCTTTCTCATTCCTTTCAAATGTATATGATAGATCCTTCATGTCACTAATTAACCTATCCACTTTATCCTCATCAGATAATGGCTTACTAGGTACAATACTATTTGGTTGTGAGATGTTTACATAAGATCTCTCGATGTGTTTACTTGAAGCATGCATATTACTCTCAATGTTTTTAGTTATTGCATAAGATTCCATAAGTGTTTGTAGGCCCTTATCTCATAGATAATACCCAATATTTTAATCAAATGCAATTTAGTAAAGAACAAGGCACATTAATTCATTAGTCTTAAGATGCAGTGGTACCTTTCTCATTGTAGTGGTAAATTTGACATTGAATTCCGCCACTATTTTATTGATTCCCTTTTTGATAGTGGTAAGCTCATGTATAGAGAATTTGGAATCAATCCTATCCCCATATTGCAACCTAAAAACATTCATGAACTCTTTCCACAAATAAATACTACTATCCATGAGACTTTTGTACCACTCTTTAGTACTTTCCTTGAAGGAATGAAAAAATAATTTCATCATCACATCCTCATCATCTATATCATATTAATCTATGTGTATAAGAGTGAATTTGCACCCCATGTGCAATTCCCTTTTTTTCCTTTTTCCACCTTAGAAAACCAAGTTTAGAGGCTTAATTCCACCTAAGCCCGCTACTTGCATCACACTTGGTGCCTATTTTGAGTGTTGGTGGAGGCGTTTCTATCGAGGACGCTGGTGTGACATGTAGACGTCTGCGTGGCGCACTTATGTCCTTGACAGATTCCCATGTCTAGAGCCTACAAAGGTGTTACACTTCCCATTGGGGGTCAATTTGTAATGCCCTCCTCGACCAACCGACCTGAATATGGTCGTTTCTCTTCATCTCTTCTTCAAATTCATCCCTTGAACTAGCATTTCATCTTCTACCATCTTCTACACATCTCGTCACCACTTTTGGACTTCATCCACAAGCTCTAAGCAACTTCTTCACCATCTCTTCAATCTCCAAACACTTTACACTTCACAGAAGCAACATCAATACTCCACCACTTCAGTAGAGCAAGTGTGGAATAAACACCATTGCAATAGAGGCTTGAGTTCCTCTCATTTTCTCCCCCATTAGCCTTGAGTGCTCTTGGTGGAGGTGGTAAGCTTCCCTCTCCTCTCCTCTATCATTTGGCTGAGTAGCTTAGTATTGTTTCGTAGTGCTTGTGATTTCTTTACTTTATTACTTATTTATCTCATTCCTTTGGCTATCTGTGGTGGTGGAAACACCTAAATGGGGGTCTGACTGAGGCAGGCCCCTATACAGCCACCCAACAATTTCTCTCTCCCTCTTGTGTATAGGTATTGAAGACACCCACGAGCCGTAAGACTTGTCACTCGCATAGTTGTAGGTATTTCCTTTCTTCTCCTTATCTTTGTCATCTCTACTTCTTTATTTCAGTTCTATCACTTTTTGTTATTTCCCTATATTTTGTGAGTTCTTAGCAATCAGATAGAAGCATTCACTTTGCTATTTTCTGAGACATTCTTGCTCTCTGGTCTATACAAGACGCCAACGTGCCTCTGGGATGCCATCGCGCCGTGTTGTCATCTATTTTTTGCACTGTCATCCTTTGGCTGATAGCTTGTTAGTTTGTCCAGAAAATCTATGTGACCTGCTCTTTCTGATTCTAAAACTTCCATTGCCATTCCATTGAGGTAGTATAGGGCAGTTCGCCCTGTGAGGCTCTATAAGTGAAGAAAAATCGTGAGTAGCGAATCCCCCTATATTACACTATGATATTGATGAATTATTATTAAATTGGGAAATATTATTTAATATTTATTTTACATGACACTTAAAGATCCAAAATAAGTCTAGACTAGGGCGCTAGCACCCCTATCTAGCCTATTTTTTCCCGAATTTAAATATATCATTTTTGACATTTTAATATTTATAAATTTAAATTTATTTGTTGGATTTTGATAATTAATTTTGTGGGAAATCAAGAAATGAATATAAATACAAGTCTTTTTCTCCATGTGAAATCCTAAGGAATTGTAGTAGTTGTTCCTTTAACACACATGCACCATTTGGAATGGGGACCCCCTCTTTCCTTTTTGCTCCTACTGGGTCATTTTCACTTTTTCCTCATTTTTCATGCCCCTGTTTCTGAGCTTAAGTTGGTCTCATATAGTAAAGTCATCAAGTTTCACTTGGCCAAAATCACCTACCCCAAAATTTGCTAAGTCTTTTGACTTTACAGATTTGGCCTTGTGGGTTTCCTTGTGCCTTTCACTGTTGCGTTCGCCAAGCCTCACAGACTCGCATTTGTGGGTTTCCTGTTACGAAATGTCGTCATTGCTCAGCCGCTAGGTAGTGGCCAAACCCCATTTCCCTCTTGCATTTCAGGACCCACATCTTCCCTCGCTGCCCAAATCTAACCAAATAGCCATGCCAACTCAGGTTTCTACAACCCCACCGACCGACCTACCACCATATTGGAATTTAATGCATGTGTTAATAGTTAAAACTTCCATAAATAGAGGTTCCCAACCTGTCATTTTCATCCTAAGATTTGAAATTTTAGAGGAGAAGATAGGGCTCTCTCTTGCACAAGCTTCCAGCAAATTCAAGCCAGGTTTTCTTCATATTCTTTTGCAATTTTGAGGTAGGCCCGTGACTATTTAATGTTGGGTGTTTTGAAATGTTTCTTTTACAATTAGGGTTTTGCAAATATTGAAAATCTTCAAAAATCAAACCCCACTCTACCACGACAATCTCATCAAACCCTCCTGAGCTTTCAGTCCCACACGCACTATTCACCCAATACCCTACAATTCCTTAGGTCCGACTAAAATCATGCATTCGTGCATGTGCAGGATCTGGCTCCACCATGGTCATTCGTCACACGACAGATAAACCTTTGCGGTCTGCACTATTTCCCCCACTATCTCTATCAATGCTTGTAGGTCTCAAAGTAAATGGCTAATTCAATAACCCTTTGTGAGAATCCCCACGTGGGATTCTTCCTACAGGTGTCCCTTGCCTCATCGTTGCTCCATGAGTGGCCAAGCCCTACAACTTTCCACATTGTTGGCCCTGTTTGCATCATCATCATGAGCTTACCATGCTCTACACTTGCTAAAAATCCACTAAGTCCAAACACCTTGTGGGTCATCGCATGCAGCTTGCCATTATCCTACTGCCATTATTTAATGGAAAATTTACCTCACTGTCTCATAGTGTTGACCCCACACCATCTGTCTCCATCTTCAAAATATTTCAAGAAAAATACCAAGTCAGCAAGAAAAATGCAGGTGCACCTATGCGAGTAGACGTCGTTGGAGGTTTGCCAAATTCCTCTCTCTTACAATCGAACACCCGCATCCTCCTGCACTACGAACTCCATGGGATGGTTGTCCCTTTTTGAATTTCAAATATTGTTAACGCAAAACCTTAGCCTTTGTGGTCATTGCGGGCCTACCTATGCAGACCACTAGCTACGAATCTCCATCCCCTCATGGTCATTCCTTACGGAAAGAACTTAGTGGCGGCCCAACAATTGACGATCGCACTCTCAAACCAACATCGAAGATAGGAACAACTCACAACGTCTAAGGAATCAGTGGGTTCCACAATGCAGACTTCTGCATGTAGGTCATCACCTCCTAAATGCCATTACTTAATTCCCAAGCTTTAATGCCCTTCTACCCCACAACACTCACATCCTTTGAACCCACAAGAGTACCAAAGCCTCACCTAATGACTTCAAGCATCTCATAGCCAATTTTCGCATGTGCTTAATCATTTCATGAGGAATTTTCTTGCCAAACCAATAATGTGGAAATATTCCCTACGGGTGGATGTTTATAGAACTTCATTGCCCTAGCACTATCCTACTCCTAGCTGCTTCAAACAACTTCCACCTAGTGGAAACTAACACTCTTGAACCCGCATTTGTGCAAATGATCCAAACGAGCCCCAAAAAGTGTACAATGATGAATTTTATGATCTTTTATAGATGTATGAATGGATCTAATCTCATATTTATAGGACTCAACTTATGTTTACCTCTTTATATGTAAAAACACTTACTGCACTCTATGTGTGCAATATTTATAGAACTTTTTGAGGGATTATCAGGGAAGCTTGTTGAAAATATTGATAAATGAAAGAATACTGCAAGAAAACCAAGGGGGAAGGAAGGAAATGAATAAATGAAATACTATTTCCATAGGGTGGAATGCACCTCCAAGCTCGTCTCCACCTGGGACACGGTCTCAGACACAAACCTTGGACACATAAATATTGATGAGTTCAAGTAGAGGGTGATGGTCAATCCAACCAAAAAAGATGTATGAAGGATCAAAGGAAGTGGCCTTGCAAAGGAAACCAACTTCCCTCTTGTCTTGGTTGCTCCAGAATTGGTCATGGCATATCGGGAGCTCTACCACTCCAATATGAAAATCATTGATAAAGATGGAAGAGTACTAGCAGACTTGTCTTCCAATTCTATTGGCAGGACATTTGGGATCCCAACATTTGATAAAATGGAGGAATCAAAGAAGGAATTTGTTGAAAACATGTGGAAACAGGACCCTCTTGGATGCAAAAGAATGATTAATCAACATTGGTTAAAGACCAAGAGGGGTAGCGCCAACAAGGTGCCTCAAAATATATCTAGAAGTGACTTCTTCGAGGAGTACCATGATTTGGTTACTCTCCTGAGTAGAGTAATGGGCCTGCCAACTGCAACATTTTTTGAGGAATGGATGTTTTACTTCATCGAAGAAATCATTAGAGGTGAGGCCAAATTGCACTGGGCAAAGATGATTAGCGATAACTTGCATAACGAGCTCCTGGCTATGAAGAAAACCTCCCATTTCTACATGACATCATATCTAGTTTATCTCCTTGCAGAGAAATTCCTATACAAAGGACTCTTTTGTGCAGGAACATTGGGGACAAAGAAGGGAAAGCTCAAAGTCTATGAATACTATCCCCAGTTGTAGTACAAGAACTTTAAAAGAGAATACAAAAGAGTGAATGATGCCTTCATTGGGCACATAATTAGACTCCTGGGAGGAGATTTTGAGAGAAGGGAATTGCATAGTGTGAAGGCCTTCATAAAGAGATTTGGGTATCTATTCATTCAGTTCCCAAAGTTTACCTACATCAGAGCAGAAGGGTTCCAGGGAAACCTTGCTGGCTACCGTGTTAGAATCCAAGATCACCTGCATGCAAGATGGATACCTGTCACATGCAAAAGATATGAAGAACCAAAACAGATGTTCTCTGTAAAACCATGTTAGAATCCAAGATCACCTGCATGCAAGATGGATACCTGTCACATGCAAAAGATATGAAGAACCAAAACAGATGTTCTCTGTAAAACCTCTCAGTAAAAATGCATTAAGAGAATCAATTATTACAATGTGATCAATCCTTATGAAGGAGATCAAGAAACCCTAAAAGGGAAACCCTAAATGAAACCCTAGTGTGCACCCTTAATAATTAATTAATTATTAATGTGCCTAAGTTTAACAAGTAATAAAGAGGAATAGTGACTTAATTAATTAATCAATGTGATATTAATTAGCATAATAACAATACTCTAACACCTTAAGATGAACTTAGGAAGAGCTAAAACACTAGAATAAGATGCTTAAACAAAAGATGGGTCCCGGAAACTAGGCTGATCGGTACCCATTTACAAATGCAATATGATGTAGAGAAGGAAAAACCAGTGGGATTAAAGAACCCCCCTAGAAATGAGAGATAACATCTTTGCAAAAGAAGCGAACTACGGCCAAGTATTTTGGAGACAGTATGAGGCAAGCAAGGAAATATTCTTCTGTATACTACTGAAACTGGATGAGAGTCACTGATTGACTCAAGGAATCATGATAAAGCAACAGAAAACCCGATGCCACGGAACACTCGAAAACTCCAAACGGGAACAACTCTGGAATCTATGAAGCAGCAAACAATTATTGAATGATGTATTACTGAAAATGAAGTGCAAAGATGCAAGATGCACTCTCCCAACTACTAAAACATCCAAGTAATGGTAAACCCATCAGATAAATCTAGACTAGTAAACCTAGAGATAGATACAGAAAAGTGTATAGACCTTAACCTAGAGCTCCCTCAATACCTTTAGAGCGCTTCAAGTAAGAGGCGAAAAAGCAGTAAATGGCAAAAAAGTTATGAGCTCGAAAGCATAAAAGTACATCTGACTTCAAACAACCCAATAAATATAGGAAAACGAAATACTGAAAAATAAACAGCACTCTTTTGGAAGTGCTCGGAACAAACTTCATGATATCTCGTTGCCCTATTCGATGCCGTATGTGCCCAAGTTATGGCCAAAAAACTTTGCTCTTTTAGGAAAAAACCTTCTAGGGTTAGGAAGGGCAAAGAGGGCCGACCGTATGGATGACGTCATCATGACGTCATGCTGACATCAACAAAATGCAAGCATAAATTTGACGGCCGTCTGGCTGTCGCCGCAAAAAATTGGCCCCCCTGCAAAATGAAAAAAAAAATTGGCCCTTGGTCTGTGAAAGCGACCGGTAACTTGTTGGTCACGGAGGTCCGGTCCTCCATATAATAGGGGTTGAGGCTGGACCGGCCAGGGGCGGATCTCGACTCACGGTTCTCCATGGCAACGCGGATGCGAGAGGATAAGCCCTCGGGGCTGGGGGGATAGGCCGTGAATGGCTAATGGTGGCGGTGGCGGGCTGGTGGCCGCCCGGTGGCCGCCGGGCGGCGGATCTCCTCAAAACTGGAAGCGCCGGCTGGATTAAAAAAAAACGTGTTTTTTTAAATTTTTTTTTGAAAAACGTGCCTCAGAATGCGTGCAGAAGAGGCCGTACGGCCCTTCAAACAAAAATTTTTTGCCTCCCGACCAACTTGCACCAAAATAGACAAATTTTATATGAAAATGGGGGTTTTTGGGCGCTGCGGACTCAATGGTGAGGTCCGTTTTGTCCCAAAATCCCAATTTAAATTTCCAATCAAAAAATTGCATGTGGAAACCCTTGCACCCGAAACTCACGAAGGCCATATCTTCAGATCACGAACAAGCAGCTGCAGGTGGAGCTCTGATACCATGTTAGAATCCAAGATTGCATGCAAGATGGATACCTATCACATGCAAAAGATATGAAGAACCAAACAGATGTTCTCTGTAAAACCTCTCAGTAAAAATGCATTAAGAGAATCAATTATTACAATGTGATCAATCCTTATGAAGGAGATCAAGAAACCCTAAAAGGAAACCCTAAATGAAACCCTAGTGTGCACACTTAATAATTAATAATTAATTATTAATGTGCCTAAGTTTAGCTTAAGTAATAAAGAGGAATAAGTGACTTAATTAATTAATCAATGTGATGTAATTAATTAAGCATAATAACTTATTACTCTAACATACCGCGCTACCTAAATGACTACATCATCTTGTTGGAAGTTTCTTGGCAGTTGTAGATTTCCCATATATTGTTGGGTGATAAGCATTGTGCTGGGATTCCATATCCTCTAACCTTTGGGCAAGGAATGTACTCCTGCCCTACTACCCAGTGTGTTGAATATTCAAAAAAGGATTTGGTGGAGTATAACTTGGACCTCCACACAGACCAAGGAAGAGTGGACCCTCACAGAAAATTGAAACAATGGGTTGGTAGGAAATATTCCCACCAACCTCACATTGAGGATTTCTAGGCCAACTACAATGATGAAAAAGAGGTGTGAATGTAGCAATACATGAGAATGACTTCCTAGTTTGTGAATTCAATTAACCTATTCCCAGTGCTAGATCAAATTGTTGAAGATGTTGATATCATAGATGATAGATAGCATGCCCTAGCCAATATGCCCCTACCAGTTATAGATTGGAATGAAGAGGAGGTCATTGACCTCAAAGTACTAACCCAACCCATTGAGCATGGAATAAGGCAATGGGTGGATGCACAAGTAGCTCAACTCAAAGAGTAGGGTGTAGAGTTGACTTATGGTGAGCTCAAGGATGAGCTTGAAAGTGAAACTGACAGTGGTGCAATCATTGGTTCATTAGGTGAAGCTCCCAAGTCCCCACCAGTCACAAGATCCAAGAAAAGGGAGGAGGTGCTTGAGCACAAGCCTAAGCACAAAGTGTATTCTAGGAAGGCGACCAAGGGGTAGCCTTCAAAAAGAATGAAGAATATGGGGAAATTTATGCTTGAGATTCCTACCATAGAGGAAGATCCCCAACATGAAGAGGAAGAAGAAACCAAATAGTTATGCTCACCGCCTACCACTTTTTCTCCCACCACTGCTACTATTATCACCACTCCACCCTCTACTTCCAATACTTTTCCCATCTCATCTCCGCCTGCCATGGACATCTTAGTCCACCTCACCTCCACCTTGCCAACTACATTGGTCATGGTATTGGACTCTTCCTCTTCTACTACCTTCCCGCTATCCTCTTCCTTTCTCCCACCTCTATTTCCTACATTCTCTACTCTGCCACCATCCATGTCCTCGACTTCTATGCCACCACCCATGTTGTCGCATGCCTTCGTGACATATATGTAGAATGTGCCCATTGATCTCTCTGGGGTAATCCTTGACCCCAAGGTCCAAGCTCTGATGGCTCAATTTTTTTCTACCCTACCTCTTCCCCCACCAACTACCAAGCCACCAAAGATGGAGGCCACAATGCAGATCTCGAAAGAGATGGAAAGACTCCATGTAGAGAAATCTAAAGAAGGTACACAAGACATAGCTGAAGAGATCGAGGATTCTAACAAAGATGATTACTTTGAGCATCTAGAGGGTGGACTAAGTATAAACTTGGACAAGGTGGCATCCAATGAGGATAAGTCACAAACTTCAGAAGAAGATTTTGAGGCTCTTGGAGAGCATTATGTGATAGAGACATTAGATCAAGAACTAGAAGAAGAGACCCGCCTAGAGGAACATCAATCCTAGGAGGGTAAAGTAGATAGGGATCCAGATGTATAAATACTTGAAGAGCCTCTGCTAATTGGCCAAGATGAGGGTCTAGTACAAAAGGAAGAGGTACCTCTAGAAAGGGAGGAAGAGAGAAAAAAAAGAAAAAAAGATATGCAAGAAAAGGACGTCGAGCCTGAGAAGAATGTTGAGGCTAAATATAAAGAAGATAAAGGGATGACCCCATGAGAACAAGATATCAGGGAAGATAATATAAGCTTCTATCAATCCAGACAAAGGGAAGGCTATATAGATAGAAGGCTCATATGAGGAAGAAAAGGATGATGGAAGGGTTCCTAGTGATGAAGAGGAGTAGCCTCGAAACGAACAAGAAGAGGAAGGTGATCATGAATCACCCAAGGGAAAAATAGAGGTTCCTAACTGGCTGGAACACCAATTGAAAAAGAAAGCTCAAGTAGTTGTTGACCCAAAGGCAAGGCTAGAGGCAATACTATCTAGAGCACAAACAAGGACTAGAAAGGAGAAGAAGCCCAAAATAAAATCATCAATCACAGTTGATGCTTATGGGTTCTGAACACTACAAGTTGCCACCCTGGTAGTGGGAAAGGATGCAAGCACCATACAAGGGTAGGATTATCAAATATCTACAATCAATCTAGGCCTAAAAACTCATGAGAATAAGATCAATGATATGCAAGGGTCAATGTCTAGCATCATACAGTAGATGAGCAAGGATCAGTCCACCAAAGAAGAGCTAAAAGCATAAGTGGTGGATGTCAACACTTACATCCACCAATGGACATCCATAAAAGAACAAGCTCCAACAAAATCATATGTGCTTGCTCTCCTCTCCAAGGAGGAGCTGAATAAAATGGAGAAGATGAAAAACTAGACTAAGTCCACTACATATCAGTTCAAGAGGGTGGTTGACAAGGGAAACAAGGGAATCCATTATGCCATCAGGATGCACAATCACTTTTTGGCCCTCAAAAAGGAAATTGAGCTAGAGTTCAATACCTGCAAGGACTTCCCATAGCTCTATAGGATTATGTACCCAAAGTTGCAATGCATCTTGAAGCTGTCTCCAGAGGTCAAGGAGAAAGATCTGGCTTTGCCTAAGGGAGATCACAACCTTCTTGATGATTGGTTGCATACCCTTGAGTTCAGAAAGGTGGTTATGGATAGGTCATTGGTGGAACTAGAGGATATCTATGCCAGTGTTGTTTCCCACTTAGCTGAGGTAGATGACTTCCTAAAGCTGATGATGGATTATGAGGCACATGCTTTGGAGGTAGATCTAAAAAAGGTAAAGCATGAATTCCTTAGGCACGCAAAGCAAGGAGCCAATGATACATTTTTGGCCAATTTTATGGATGTTGCTGCCCAGGCCTTCTCAGAGTTGAAACAAATTGTAAGGGCAGGAGACAAATATGTGAGGTATCATGAGAAAATGATGAATGACTTCAAGGGGATCTCCTTTCAAATTTCCAAGACAAATTTTGTGGAATGGTACAAGCTCTGGCCTATGATTAGGAAGTTCGTGGAGTATGCTACTCTCCAAAAGGATGCTGGAAATCTAGTTATTTGGTGATGAGTATTTGGCAATATAGTTACAAAAGCTGGAAGTAGCTAAAAGACAAAATAAGGAAAAGGAAAAGGTCTATTTTATATTGTCATATGTTTCGGGGTAGGTGAAACCCTAATGTAAAATGAATTTGAGCCACACAATGTAAATGAATCTTTATCATTCATTTTTCTTTTCAAAAACTATAAATAGGGGCATCCTCTCATTTTCAAAGAGAGAGATGAGTTGTTGTGTAAAGGAATGCTACTGAAAATTAATGAGAAAAGCATTGTTTTAATGGTTTCTTGTGTTTTCTTCTCCATGTGTGCATGATTCAATCTCCAAATATTAGATTTTAGTTTTGTTGTTCTAATTTTTAAGTTACTTTAGTCATTAGTTTATGCTATGCTTTGATGGTGAAGAACTTTTTTGTGTTTGATGTCTTCCAAGCTCATACTTCTTGTTGTTTATTGATGGTAAATTGTTGTGTAAAGTTAGTATGAGCATTGTTCACATTGTTGCACTTAAGTTCAACTATTATTCATCCTTTAATGGTGAATGAGTGGTTTGAAAATCTGTGGACCTTAGAAGATTACACTAGTTTCATGAGACTGTAGGCTATCCTTGGTTAAGTGGAACTTAGTTTTAGGAAGTCTGTCCACTATAGCATCCTCCATTGTTATTGTTCAACATTAGTTGCAGGTCTATGAAACTTATAACCCTTTCACCCTTTTGACCTTTCTTTGAAAACTGAAGTTAAGACAAAGTTCTAACATCACAACAAATCCAAATCTAATGGAAAAGGAGTTTTAGTTTGGTTTTTGGAACTTGTAGTAGTTGTCCTTCATTTCTAGAATTTATAAAACTCCATTTGTAGACCCAATTCCATCCATGCTTATCAACCATAAATTCCCTTTGTGATTACCAACAAATCACATCAATCAACTAAGCTATTTTTGCAAGTCATGACCTGACACCTGAGAGACCTTGGGGTGATTTCTAAAACTCAGTTGCATAAATTACCTTTCAAGAGAGATAGCATACTTGTGTGTTGTTTGTCTTGAGAAGTGCAAAAAAACCCATCAATAGTAGTGAATTGATTGAGCAATTGAGAATCTTAAAAAGAAATCAAAAGTACAATTAGCAAGTTTACAACACTTATCATTAATCAAGATTCAAGATTCATGTTAGAAATACATCAAGTTTACATGTGATTTTGTCCATGTTTTGTGTTCATTTGTTTGTGACTACTAACACTTGTAGTACTTTCAATCAATCATCTAATTCTCCTTGTATGAGATGAGTACAATGACTTCAGTCCATCAAGGAAAGCAAATCTAAGTGGTAAGTTTTAGCACTTGTCAATTTATCATTCATTTTGTCTATTTTCCTCTACTTGATTGAGGGTAAGCACTCTTTACATCATCATAGCCATTATGGAGGTGGAAACACCAAAACAAAGTTTTACTTAGGAAATCCCCTATATGACAACCATTTGTCTCATATCTTGTGTGTAAGTGATAGATCTGAAGTGGATTTGGGAAAGGATTGAAGACCTAGTTGCAAGATCAAGCATTCAAGCCTTTTATGTCAAAAAAATAGGGAAAGAGGAATTAATCATCAATACAAAAGGTTTTGAAGCTGAGTCCAGAAAGGAAGAACCTATGGCCAAAGACCATTTGAGATATTATTGTTGATTCTTGAGATCTACACTTTCAGGTCTAGGGATCCAGTGCCCCTATCTAGCCAGTTTGAGCCCAAATTCATATGTTAGGTTCCTTTGTATCTACACTTTGTTGTTATGTAACTTTTTTCTATGCTTTAGTTCTACATTTCTCTATATTTATAATAGTTTATTGTAACTTAATATTTGACCCAGGTACATATTTGTATTATCAAATCAAGTTAATTCATAATCAATCAATCAATCCACCACAAAAGAACCAAAACCCTAATCCACCATTATGTCTCTTCTATAGAGTTCAATATCCAAGTGGGTATTTGTGATACTTTTTTTTCCTTCCAATATGATGTAGGAGAAAGTGTGATTTAGATTCTAGAGTCCCTTTTCCCACATCACAACTTCTATTGTGATTGTGAATATTTGAATAATTTATATGAGTTTTTTTTGTAATTTTTCTATTGAGTGGTGCAAGGTTGTGTGTACAATAATACCCCCTTCCATGATTGCATCAATTAGTATCATAGAATTTTTTTCCTTATGGACTATGGACATGTCGTAGAGAAGGGATTATAAAAAAAATTATGGGTGAGAGAGTAATTAAAGAACTACAATTGCAAAGAATGCAGTGAAGCTATGGCATAGAGAGGAAAAGGAAGAAGAGTACCACTCAGAGGTGGAGATGTGGGAGAGGGATAACAACAAGATCATAAGCTATTGAAGTTGAAAAATTTCAAGCAGTAAATATTGAAGATGTTAGTATAGATGAAGAAGAATTGAAATTGCAAGAAGATGATGCATAGGAAGAGGGTGATGAACTCAAAAAGAGGTTTTTATGAGCAATATCTAGAATCAAAAGTAAACCCCATTTGAATCCTTAAATTTATAATGGATTTTTTGTTGGAAAATGTGCCTAAACTTGCTAGCTTGGAGCTTCCCCTTATCGGCCTGTATGTCACTCTATCGCTTAAAACCAGAACCTTGGAACCTAAGTCATGGGGTTCTAAAATTTCATAACCTCCCGACTTAGTGAAATCTAGGTTGTCTTTGTTGTCGGCATGTTGCAGGTTTTGAGAACTTCATAACCTTTGATAGAGGTTCTGAAGTTCAATTTTCTAGCGATTGAGAGACTTTGTGTGAGCATTGGTTTTTCAGTGGTGACTTGAATTCCATCGTGGCGATGTGATGATATAACTTGATATACGGTTGTGATAAGTTTGATCCAACGACGCCCACTAACCTTGTGCCTCTTGTGATGGGTCCTAAAAGACTCCTATAGGGTGTGTGGGATTGGTAAGTGGTGATGACATGAAATCATGTTGGCAATTGATCGACGGTTGTAGTTATAATAATCCAATGATGGTCGCTGGCCCTGCACCCTTTGTGGTGGTTCCCAAGTGACTCCCGTGGGGTGTGCGGGATTTACTAAGCAGTGTACATCTGTCGAATCGATAACTCATCGAGAATGTCTTGGTGGGACCCAACTAGTACCAGGTTGGAGAGCGGTGATTGGTTGTTGACTGTTGATGAATTGAATGATGATTACTTGGAAATTTATGTGGATTTTAAAATGAGTTCGACATGGTTGTAGTAGTTACATGTTTGTGGCAGTTTGTGTACCATTGAAATGGTTGGTTTTCTAGAAATGAAGTGGCCATGTCTAGATGTCGAATATATATTGTAACACTCTGTAATGAGTTGGATGATGATTTATTGATTCGGTAATTTTATACATTGTATGCTATATGAGAATTGTAATAGTGTGAGAAAACAACTGTAATCAGAATCTTTATATGAGGTTGATCAGGGAATTGTAATGTTGTTGTGAATTAACACCTAGGAGTGGAGTTTGTAACTTTGTATGTAATTTTTTTACTGTAATACAAAGTGGCTTTACTTGGTGTGTGGGTTTTTCTCCCATAAGGGTTTTCCCACTTAAATCTGGTGTTCAATTCTATGTGTTAATTTTTCTATTCTTTTGCTCTATTGTTGTGCATCTTAATGACTGTAACTCGAATATATATATTTCTGAAATTCTTTCCTAGGCATTTTGCATTTGGAAGGCATTTCTACACTGAGCTTTCTTTTCAAGTGGTATTAGAGCCTGGCCAATTGTGTTATCCTTATGTGTAGGGTTGGTTTTTGTGCTAATTTTTTTTAGTGGGAGTCTTGCAGAAAAAAAATGATTGCGTTGATTATAGATTGAGATGGCAAGCACATCAGGAAGAATAGAAATTGAAAAGTTTAATGGAAACAATTTTGAGTTGTGGAAACTCAAAATGGAAGGCTTGTTGATGGATAAACATCTTTGGATTGTTGTTATTGGAAGAAAACCTTTAGGTATAAAGCAAGAAGATTGGAACCTCATAGATAGAAAAGCCAAAGGGATAATAAGACTTTTTTTGGCCAATTTTGTTCTCCTGGACATTCATGAGAAGATTGCATGTTCTTTATGGAAGAAACTTGGTGATATTTATCAAGGCAAGTCTCTAGTGAATAAGTTATTCCTAGGGAAGAAGTTATACTCCTTGATGATGGAAGAAGGAACATCTGTAGCAGATCATCTGAATTCTTTTAATATGATTTTTGTTTAGTTGGCCTTTGTGGGTGTGAAGATAGAGGAGGAAGATTGTTGTATGCTTCTATTATTTTCCTTACCTGACACATGGGATCATCTGGTGATGGATATTGGAAGTAAAACAATCACTTTCAAGATAAAATATATGGTTGCTTCGCTACTATAAGAAGAAATACAAAGGAAATCTTCTTACATGGCCATGGAGGCCCTTGCTATTCAAGGTAGATCAAAGGAGAGAGGCAAGAAGAAATAAAAGAAGTCTAAATACAAATCTAAAGGGAGATCAAAGTCTCTTGGAAAGAATTACAAGGTGAAATGCTAGAATTGTTTGAAAGCTGGACATGTCTGGAAGGATTACAAAGAGAAGAAAAAGAAGAACAACAAAAAATATTTGAATAATGATTCTTCTTAGAGAGATGAATATGCCTTCATTGTAGCCTTGGTGACTTAGGCATTAGAAGATGTTTGGCTGATTGACTTAGGGGCATATTTTCACATCACATCACATAGAGATTAGTTCACGAAGTATGAAAAGTATGATGGTGGAAAGGTGTACCTGGCAAGTGATTCATCTCTTGAAATTGTTGGTCTTGGAAAAGTCAAAATTCAATTTCCTAATGTAAGAATAAAAGGAATTGATGGTGTAATGTACATACCAGGTCTGGATCATAATCTACTTTCTATTAGGAAGCTAAATGATTGCATGCAATTCTCATTCTCGAGTGGTGGTTAAGATGACTAGAGGCTCGTTGGTGCTAGCCAAGGGTGCATGTATTGGAACTCTATACAAGTTGGATGCATAGGTTGTTAAATGTAATAGTGTCTCTACAAAGTCAGGCAAGGTTGCTCATAAAGAGAAGGAGAACGAAGTTCCAATGGGTGCAAACTCTTTGGAGGTGAAACTACGAGTTGAGAAAACCATGCTATGGCATCATAGACTCGGTCACATAGGAGAAAAGGGCTTAAAAACTTTGAAAAATAAAAACTTGGTAGAAGGGCTTGATGATTGTAACCTTGAGTTCAATTTTTGTGAACATTGCATTTATGGAAAGAAAAACTATGTTTCATTTTACTCTAGTTCTCATAGATCTTCTGGCATACTGGATTATATTCACTTTGATGTATTTGGTCCAATAAATGTTCCTTCGTTTTCAAAGTCTAAATATTATGTTTCTTTTATTGAAAATTATTCAAGAAGGGAATTCATATACCTTCTTAAAATTAAATTAGAAGTGTTTAGTCAGTTTAAAGAGTTTAAAAATGTTGGAAACACAAGGGCAGACAACTAAGAGGCGGGGTGAATTAGTTGTCATAGAAATTATAAATATTAAACTTATTCTCAGATCTGATAAATAAACATGAAAGCATAAACCATCACCACATCAGAAACACACATAATACCAAGATTTGTTTCTATGTGGAAACCCTATTAGGGGAAAAACCACGGTGGAGATTAGTCCACAAGATTATACCCTGTTAAAATTATAAAAGAATTATAAATGGGGAATTCACATGCATTCAGGAAAACTGCCTAGAGCTATCTGCTCAAATACAAAATGCTTACTAACCAAAGGAAGACTCACTATCTTAAAAAAACATTCAGATTACATCCAGAAGATTTTGAACTAAGAAAATAGCATCTGCTAATGCTTGATTACAATTTTGGTTAAGCACATAAACACTTACTCACTCTTCTTCACACTTTACTTCTACCTTTGAAAGATTAGAACATTATTTTTACATAACACATCGTGCCTTCAAATGGTATAAAAAAATGATCATATATATCCGCAACTAGGGATAACATCACCTACATTTCAGCTTTAACAAAATATAAAATGTGTACAAACTGTTAGCCCAAATCAATAAACAATTTTTCAATGTGCACCAAACAATATTAGCCAAAACATAGTAGTGACCCAAAACAACATCCTCGAACATGAAACACCTTAAAAAATGATTCCTCAAATATCCACAACATGCTACAATCACTCTATCGGCCATGGACATGAAAAACATGAACTCATAGAAGAAAAACACCAATCACGAGCACAACGATCAATGTACATCAACAACATAGATAGAGAATGATATAGAAACATCCAAAAGCATCATGAATCATCGCAGAAGCATCCACAACAAATTGAAGTACTAGAATCACATCATCTTCTTTCAGGAACACCAACTGAAGCAATATAACAACTATTAGAACATAGATATTCATAACTCGATCAAATCTTCATGTGAACCTCTGAAACTTCACATGGGTAAACTAGATATACTTTTCAAAAAACCCTTTGATCCACAACCTCTGATCATTAATATACTGAGATAGCCATCAGTATTGTTCCTATACTGAACTTCCCTGCATCACTGACAACCTGCAACTTATTTTATTACAATTTTCTCAATATCCTCGACATATACAACCTTAAAGACATTAATTCCAATAGAGTTGACATCAATGACAACCACATATCAGAAAAATCCAACAATCTCCCCCTTTTGCATTGATGGCAACACATGATGTGAAAAACACCATCAACGACACTTTCTCTTAGCACTTTCTCCTCCTTAGATTTTGACTATTTTCTCCTCAACTCTTTCACAATTTTTCACATGACTCTTCTCCCCCTTTGACATCAATGAAAAAGATACACATTATTTTTCTCCACACAAGCTTTGAACCACATTTTTGAACATTTGAATACTCCCACTAAGTAGCAGCCACTACAACATCAATCTGGATCAAGATATGACTATGAAATGCATGGATTGATGCAAGATAATGCATCTTAATTCTGATTAGGAGGAGTAATCACCCCTAGCTTCCCTCTGAGATACTCAAAATTATCCTTAGGCAAGGGCTTGGTAAATATATATTCAATCTATTCCTTAGTGGGCACATACTCCAATCTGACTTCCTTTTCACTCACCTTTTCTCTCAGAAAGTGAAACTTGATAGATATATGCTTGGTTTTTGAATGCAGTACCAGATTCTTAGAAATGTTAATTACACTTGAATTATCACAAAATATAGCAATAGGTTCACCATACACAACTTTGATATCTTTCAACATCTACTTCATCCACAATACTTGAGTACAATTGTTAGCAGCAACAATGTATTATGCCTCTGTAGTAGATAAAGAAATGGCATTCTACTTCTTACTTAACCATGAAATCAACTTCTTTCCCAAGAAAAATCCACCACCACTAGTACTCTTTCTATCATTCACATCTCCTGGCCAATCAGCATCAGTAAAGGTGCTCAAAGTAAGGTCATCTTCTTTAGGATACCATAGGCCAAAATCAACTGTCCCCTTCAAGTACCTAAAAATCCTCTTCACAGCTGTCACATGAGATTCCTTAGGATCAACTTGAAATCTTGCAACAATGCATATGGCATTCATGATGTTAGGTATAGTCTGAGTCAAATAGAGCAATCCACCAATCATGGATTTGTATCTAGTCTGATTTGTCTTAGGAGAATCATCATCTTGTGTCACCTTACATCCGGTCACCATAGGTGTACCAATCGACTTTGAATCTTCCATACCAAACTTCTTCAACAATTCTTTCACATACTTGGAATGAGATATAAAGACCCCCTTATCTAGATGAGTAATCTACAATCCCAAAAAGAATTTCATTTCTCCAATCATAGATATCTCAAACTCACTTTGCATTTCATCAACAAACTTCATGCACAGACTATCATCTCCTTAAAAAATGATATCATCAACAAAGACTTCAACAATCAAATCTTTATCATGATCAATCTTGAAATACAAATTACTATCAGGAGTACCTTTATTAAATCCAAGCTTCAACAAATACTTGTCCAATCTGGCATACCATGCTCTTGGGGCTTGCTTAAGTCCATACAATGCTTTTTGCAGTTGGCAAACCATATCTCCCTGATCAATCAATTGAAATACATCAGGCTGCTCAATATACACTTCTTCTTCCAGTTCACCATTTAGAAATGCTAACTTGACATCCATATGATAAACCTTGAAGTTTTTGTAAGCAGCATAAGCAAGAAATAGTCTCACAACTTCAATCCTAGCAACAAGGGTAAAATTTTCTTCAAAGTTAATTCTTCCATCTGAGAATATCCTTTACACATAAGTCTTGCTTTGTTTCTAACAACTTCACCTTGCTCATTCAGTTTGTTCTGAAAGACCCATTTAGTTCCAATTACATTTTTATCCTTAGGTCTAGGAACAAGAATCCATGTATCATTCTTCTCAATTTGCAGTAGTTCTTCTTTCATTGCTTCCACCCAATGTTCATCTTTGCATGCTTCATTGACACTATTAGGCTTAGTCTTTGAGATCAAACAATATTCTTCAGAAATTCTTCTCCTGGTTTGAACTCCTTTGTTCTTATAATCTATAGTCTAATCTTTTGAATGATTTAGTCTTACATACCTTGGAGTCTTAGGGTTTTCTTGAACTTCAAGCTCTTATGATCTCACTTTTGCACTTTCACTAGTTTCTTCCTCTTGATTTTCCTGATTCACTAAAATGATCTGAACTTGATTTGAAGTTTGAACTTTCTTTCCTTTATTTGAACTTTCATTCTGATCATCTAAATCATATCCACAGGTTTTGGATGGTCTAACTATGTCTTCATCAACCTTTAGAACAATTTCAATTACTTTCCTCAATCTCTTATTGTAGCATCGGTAGGCTTTGCTTTTAGTAAAATAACCAAGAAAGATTCTTTCATCACTTCTAGCATCAAACTTTCCTATATCTTCATCTCTTTTGATATAGAATTTACTCCCAAATATTTTGAAGTATCTTATAATAGTAGGCTTATGATCATACCATAGATCATAAGGAGTCTTACTGGTATCACCTTTGATATGTACCCGGCTAAAAGTGTAAATGACAGTACTCGCAGCTTCTCTCCAGTAGATATGAGGAACATTTCCTTCTAGCATCATAATCCTAGCAGCATCTTGAATTTTCCTGGTCTTCCTTTCCACAACTCCATTTTGTTGAGGGGTCTGTGGGGTAGATAATTGTCTCTTTATCCCATGCTCTTCACAAAAAGAATTAAACTCACAAAAAGTGAATTCACCACCTCTATCTAATCTCAGACATTTAATCTTTAGACCTATCTCTGTCTCAACCATATCCTTAAAAGTCTTGAATTTCTCTAGGGCTTAAGATTTTTCCCTTAAGAAAGTAACCCACATCATTCTAGAATAATCATCAATAGGTAACATGAAATACCTATATCCTTGTAAACTTCTCACTCTAGAACGACCACACAAGTTCCAACACCTCATTTGAACAATGTTGTTTTCTCTGAAATGAAACTCTGGTTTGCTTCCCTAACTGACATTCCTTGCATATGGTATTAGTAGGTTTTATCAACTTAGGAAGATCTCTCACTACTTGAGTAGAACTTATCTTGATAATATTTTACATGGCACATTCTCCTATGCCACAACCAACTTTCATCAACTTGAGCAATCAAACAACTTTTACTAGCAACATTTAGGTGAAAGATATTACCTTTTGTTTTTGTACCAGATGCAATCACATTTCTAGAACTTCCCAATATTCTACACTTTTCATTCTTGAATTGAAGATTGTATCCCTTGTCAACCATCTGTCCAACACTTCAGATATTATGCTTCAAACCTTCCACATATAGAACACCATTATTATTTTGCTTACCATCAAGAGAAATGGATACTCTGCCATGGATTACACTAGCTTTGTCATCACCAAATCTTACAACACCACCATCATACTTTTCCAAGCTCACAAATTTACTTTTATCACCTGTCATGTGATGGGAGCATCCACTGTCAATCACCCATTCATCTTTTTCTTGAACTTTGGCAGCTAGAGCTTTCTCCACATTTGTGCAACTAGCAGATTTAGTAGGTACTGGATCATTTTCCTTGATAGCAATAAATACCCATTCGTCCTCACTTAAATTCCCTTTATCAGATTCATCATTTGTCACACCTTCATCAGTACCATAATAACACTTTCTTTGGAATCTAGGCTTGTTAGGTCTTGTCTTAGGAACTCTTTCCAGACATCTTGAGGAAAAATGACCTATTTTATTGCAAGAAAACAATTTAATAGGAAATTTCCCTTTATACTTACCTTCTCCTCTAGATTCCCTCTTGAAAATAAGTACTTCAAGCTCGTCTAGTTTTCTCTGTTTTTCAATCTCTCTCATTTCCTGCTCATACTTGGACATTTTTCTAGAAGAAGTTTCTCCCGGATCATATCTCTTCTTATCTTTCATGGAGATAGTAGCTTTGAATGAAAATTATATCTTAGGAAGAGAATCACCAAACTCACTTAACTCAAAAGCAATAAGCTTACTAATCAACATGTCTTTGGTTACATTTGTCACAGTCCGGATCTCCTCAATAGCAGTAGGTTTGTCTTTGTATGTAGCAGGAAAGGATTTGAGCACTTGAGAAACAATCTCTAATTCTTCCAATGTTCCACTAACACATCTGATAATACACACAAGTTCATTCACTCTCTACATAAAATAAGTGATGTTCTCATTTTCACCCATTCTCAACATTTCATATTTCCATTTTAGGCTTTGCATCTTAGCAATCTTTACATGGGTATCACCTTCATACAAATTTTCCAATTTTTTCTAAATCTCATAAGTAGTCTTTAGCTCCATTACATTTGTCATCTCAGAATCAGTCAGAGCACTCAACAATGCTTGCTTAGCCCTGATATTGTACTCGGCTTCCTTAATCTCACCTGTAGAAGGACCATTATGTGGGATGATAGACCTATTATTTTTAATTGTCTAGTAAGGCTCACCAATGCATCTTAGATGACACTCCATTGAAGTCTTCCATAGAGAATAATTAGTTCCATCAAATCTTGGACTATGCTTCTTATATGTCGCCATCTCAGATCACCTCAAGCTATTAAAATTCTTCTGAGGAATCTTCTTTAGTACCAATTTTTGGAAACACAAGGGTAGAAAATTGATAGGGGGGTGAATCAGTTGTCACATTAATTATAAATATTAAACTTATTTTCATATCTGATAAATAAACATGAAAGCATAAACCATCACCACATCAAAAACACACATAACACCAAGATTTTTTTTACATGGAAACCCTGTTAGGGGAAAAACCATGGTGGAGGTTAGTCCACAAGATTATACCCCATTAAAAGTATAAAAGAATTATAAATGGGGAATATACATGCATTCAGGCACACTACCTAGAGCTCACTGCTCAAATACAAAAGGCTTACTGCCCAAAGGAAGACTCACTGTCTTAGAAAAACATTCAGATTACATCCAAAAGATTTTGAACTAAGAAAATAGCATTTGCTAATGCTTGATTACAGTTTTGGTTAAGCACATAAACACTTGCTCACTCTTCTTCACACTTTACTTGTGCCTTTGAAAGATTAGAACATTATTCGCACACAACACATCACACACTTTGCACACTACTTGTACACCATTCATATCGTGCCTTCAAATCGTATAAAAAAATGATCATACATATCCACAACTAAGGATAACATCATCTACGTGTTGGCTTTAACAAAATATAAAATGTGTATAAACTATCGGCCCAAATCAATAAAAAAAACTTCAATGCGCACCAAACAATGTTGGCCAAAACATAGTAAGGACCCAAAACAACATCCTCAAACATGAAACACCTTAAACAATTATGCCTCGAAGATCCACAACACACTACAATCACTCTGTCGGCCATGAACATGAAAAACATGAACTCATAGAAGAAAAACACCAATCGCAAGCACAACGATCGATGCAAATCAACAACATAGATAGATAATAGTCTAGAAACATCCACAAGTATCATGAATCGCCACAGAAGCATCCACAACAACTTGAAGTACTAGAATCACATCATCTTCTTTTAGGAACACCAACTGAAGCAATAGAACAACTATTAGAACATAGATATTCATAACTCAATCAAATATTCATGTGAACCTCTAAAAATTCACATGGATAAACTAGATATACTTGTCAACAAACCCTTTGATCCACAACCTTTGATCATCAATTTACTGAGCTAGCCATTAGTATGATGGCTATACTGAACTTCCCTACATCACTGACAACCTACAACTTATTTTATTACAATTTTCTCAATATCCTCGACATATACAACCTTAAGGACATTAATACCAATAGTGTTGACATCAATGAAAACCACATATCAACAATATCCAACAAAAAACTTGGTAGAAAATAAAACTAGAAGGAAAATTAAATGCTTAATGATAGATAGTGGTAGTGAATTTTGTTCTACAAAATTTGAAAGGTATTGCAAAGACCATGGAATTAAAAGGAATAAAACTACACCTTATACTCCACAATAGAATGGAATTATTGAAAGGTTAAACATGATGTTGATGGAAAGAGTGAGAAGTATGTTGAGCAGTATTGGTCTAGAGCAGAAGTTCTAGGTTGAAGCTATGGCTACATCATGTTACTTGGTTAATCATTCACCTAGTTTGACTCTTGTTGAAAAAACACCTATGGAAGTTTGGTTTGGTAAGAAGCCCTCTCTAATACATATTCATGTCTTTGGCTACGAAGCATATGTTTATGTGCTGAATGAGAAAAAATCTAAGTTGGATAACAAGGTTGTCAAATGTATCTTCATTGGCTATGGAATTGGTGTGAAAGGATACAAGCTTTGGAATCTTGTTATTGAGAAGGTTGTGTACAGTAGAACTGTAATCTTTCAAGAGCTAAAACCTTCTACAGTTGATCTATAGTCATAGATAGAAGAAAAATGAAAGAAGGATGATGTAGTTGAAATTCATCTGACTCCAGATAAAGAAGAACTATGAATTCAAAGCGTACCTAAAATTGAGGAGAGCTCTAGAAACTCTAAGAGTTCTAGATAGGAAGAATAACCACAACCTCAGCCTCATCCTATGAGAAGGTCTACATAGGAGAAGTGACAAACTGAAAGGTATGGCTTTTCCATGTTGGATTTGAACTGTGCCTATGCTTTGATTACTAGCATTGATGAGCCTAAGACTATAAATGAGGCTATTAATATATTTGATTCTGATTCTTGGTTGGAAGCCATGAATGAAGAAATGGCATCATTGAAGAAGAATGAAACCTAGGATTTGGTACCTTTGACTGAAGGGCAATAGCCTATTGGCTGTAAATGGGTATTTAAAAAGAAAATTGGTCTAGATGTCTATGTGGAGAAGTATAAAGCTAGGTTGTTCATGAAAGGTTATTCCCAGGTGGAGGGAATTGATTATGGAGAAATGTTGTCTCCTGTAGCTAAGCTAACATCTATCAGATTTCTTTTGTCACTTGCAGCAACATATTAATTAGTGATGTAGAGTCAAAGGAAGAAAATTCACCTTCACAAACTCATTTAAAAAAACTCAAAACAATCTCATTTGATTACCCTTCATTAGTTCACCTTTCCCTTTATCAATTACTCATCTCAAATACTCAAATGTGTAAGTAAGATTCCAAATCTCAAAATAACCTTCAATACACTTTAGTAATCTCCACATGACTAAAAACAAACAAATACAAGGTCTGCCCATTCACATTTTTATTTTATTATGACTGTCCTTAATTCAACATTTAGGTCCTTCTAGACCACACAAACAATCAAATCCATCTTCCCAAGCCCAAATCACTTTACAAACACCACCAAAAGTTGTAATAATATCTGTACAAACACGTTAAACCATTCCTCATTCAGTATTCTAGGCATTTCATTAGACATGTATGCAAAATCATCAATTTCTAACTTCAAAATTGACTGTGAGAACTTTTTCAGGACAATCAATAATCATTTGTCTCAAACCCTTCAATACATAAAAAAAATAATCAAGAAATAGTCTCACATACCCCTTGGCACCTTTTTTAGACTATAACACTATTGAAGGACTCAAAATCCAAAATCAAAACACATGAAATTCCCCTGTATTCTAGAATTACCAGTTTTCTTCCACTTTAGCAGACTTAGGGATTATTTAATAAATCATCTCCAAAATAAAATTCTCCTATGAAAAACTTAAAACATGTTAAATTAAGTCAGAATATGCTTTTAGAAACTCCAAAATTCCATTCCTCAAGATATTTTCTTAATCCCTAAATGTTATCCCTCTTAAGCTCTGTTTTTTTCCATATTTACAGTCATGTTCTTCAATCTCTCACATGTTTTTCTTCATTCTTTGGTTTGAAACTTTTAAGAATAAGAGATTATATGTTATGAGGATTCCTTCCACCAAAAAATAGAGTTTTTCCACTTTTGAATTAAGAGAAACACAAATTCTTCAGTCTCTAGTTATCCTAAATAAGGGTTTCACTATTTTTAGAAAAAACTCAATATCTCTCACAAAATTCCACCAATTTACATGAAACAAAGTGAAAATGGAAGTTTAATGAATATTCTAACACTTAAAATCATTTATACACCCATTCATGGCCGTACAAAACCGTCCCAAGGCCTAAAACAATAATTTTATGTAGAAAAAAGCATAAAATAGTGTCTTTATTGATTCTATTTCAAAACTCCAACCACCAACAAGTTCCCAAATGATTCTAAAGCCCTTTTAAATGAAATAAAACATGAATAATCAGTTTCTAATTGATTTCCAACTTCCTACCCATGTTTAGTCCCTAATGATCTTTTAACTCCCTAATGTTGTTTTTATGCAACTTGTACACTTTTTGCAATTTTGACACTATTTGTTGACAAATTTGCATTTTACACATTTTTTGCTAAATATGACTTTAATACATTAGAAATGACTTAAATGATCCTTATTACAAGGTGAAACATCAAATTGGATCAATTTCTCAAACTTTCCACAAGAAGTCAAAATTGTGTCAAGGTGCTCCTACACCATACTCCCGCCCAAGAAAAAGATCCATGTCCGCTTGGATTGATGTTTTCAACAATCTTCTTGTCTGGTATGCTCTACCTCAGATTGACCTTGCTCTTGATCACCTTCATCTTTACCTTGGGTTTAAAATTTTCCACGCAAATTAGTCCTCTACCATGCTTCCCCTCTAAAATTAGGGTCTTCTCTCCTTTATACACCTCAAAATCGTGCTTCTCCATTTGTCCTTTAACTTGCAAATTATTCTTTGTCCAAAGCATTAGTAACACAATGAAATGAAAAAAAACTTCTACCATAATACCTCAGTCATTTTTCAATTCCTTTCAAACCTCCAAGATCAATCCATCCAAGATCTGCTCTTCATCCAAGCTTGTTGCTAATTCAAGGTCTTTAACATCTGAAACTAGGTCTATGATCTTTGTCCTCTCTTCATCTTCATGCCTTGGAATACCTACAACATCTTCATCAATGAATTCTTCCCTTGCATCTTCAAAGGCTTCTTGCTCTTTCATCCTTATTTCCCTTCTCCTCTTCTTGATTATCTCCCTTATAGACCATGTGACTCTTCTCATTATCTTCAGGTGCCATCTTGTTGCCTGTTTCATCATTTGTTCTAATCCTCTTCATAGATTCTTGGAAATCTTCCTCAAGTCTTTTCAATTCTTGTTTCAACTCAACAATTCCTCTATCCATCATTTCTTGTCTCTTCTTCTTCTTTCTTTACTCCTCTACCTGATAGTGTCTTCTCAGATTCTCCATCTCTTCTAGATGATCTCACAACTCTCTCTTCCTTTACAATGGCAACAACCAACAAACCACACAACTACAAAACCACAATTCACAAATCAACTTATCAGCCCAAATATTTCCCGGGCTCTGATACCAAACTGATGTAGAGTCAAAGGAAGAAAATTCACCTTCACAAACTCATTTAACAAAACTCAAAAAAATCTCATTTGATTACCCTTCATTAGTTCACCTTTCCCTTTATCAATTACTCATTTCAAATACTCAAATGTGTAAGTAAGAGTCCAAATCTCAAAATAACCTTCAATACACTTTAGTAATCTCCACATGACTAAAAACAAACAAATACAAGGTCTTCCCATTCACATTTTTATTTTATCATGACTATCCTTAATTCAACATTTAGGTCCTTCTAGACCACACAAAAAATCAACTTCATCTTCCCAAATCCCAAATCACTTTACAAAAACCACCAAAATTTGTAATAGTATCTGTACAAACACACTAAACCATTCCTCATTCAATATTCTAGTTATTTCATCAAACATGTATGCAAAATCATCAATTTCTAACTTCAAAGTTGATTGTGAGAACTTTTTCAGGACAGTCAATAATCATTTGCCTCAAACCTTTCAATACATCAAACAAAAATCAAGAAATAGTCTCCCATGCCCTTTGACACCTTTTTTAGACTATACCACTATTGAAGGACTCAAAATCCAAAATCAAAACACATGAAATTCCCTTGTATTCTAGAATTACCAGTTTTCTTCCACTATAGCAGACTTAGGGATTATTGAATAAATCATCTCCAAAATCAATTTCTCCTATCCAAAAATTAAAACATGTTAAATTAACTCAGAATATTATTTTAGAAACTCCAAAATTCCATTCATCAAGATATTTTCTTAATCCCTAAATGTTAGCCCTCTTAAACTCTATTTTTTTCCAGATTTACAGACATGTTCTTCAATCTCTCACATATTTTTCTTCATTATTTGGTTTGAAACCTTTAATAATAAGAGATTATATGTTATGAGGATTCCTTCCACCAAAAATTAGAGTTTTTCCATGTTTGAATTAAGAGAAACACAAATTCTTCAGTCTTTGGTTATCCTAAATCAGGGTTTCACTATTTTTAGAAAAAAACTCAATATCTCTGACAAAATTCCACCAATTTACATGAAAAAAAGTGAAAATGGAAAGTGATTGAATAATATAACACTTACAATAATTTAGACACCCATTCATAGTCGTACAAAACCATACCAAGGCATAAAACAATAATTTTCTATAGAAAAATGCATAAAATAATGCCTTTATTAATTCTATTTCAAAACTCCAACCACCAATGAGTTCCCAAATGATTTCAAATCCTTTTTAAATGAAATACAAAATGAATAATCAATTTATAACTGATTTCCAACTTCCTACCCATGTTTAGTCCCTAATGATCTTTTAACTCCCTAATGTTGCTTTTATGCAACTTATACACTTTTTGCAATTTTGACACTATTTGTTGACAACTTTGCATTTTACACATTTGTTTGCTAAATATGACTTTAATACATTAGAAATGACTTAAATGATCCTTATTACAAGGAAAAACATTGAATTGGATCAATTTCTCAAACTTTCCACAAGGATTCAAAATTCTGTCAAGGTTCTCCTGCACCAATTAGAGATTGAGCAAATGGATGTGAAGACAATGTTTCTTCATGGAGATCTAGAAGAATAAATTTGTATGTCCCAACCTAAGCACTTTTTTGAAAAAGGAAAATAAATTCTGGTTTGCAAGTTAAAGAAATCTTTGTATGGTTTAGAGCAATCACCTAGAATGCAATACCAAAAGTTTGACACTCTTGTGTTATCATTGAAATTTGTGAGATCAAAATCAGATCATTGTGTGTATTAAAAAACTAAGAATGATCATTTACTTATTATTTCTTTGTATGTAGACGATATGTTATTCTTTGGGAACAGTAAGGGTATGAATTCTATTTTAAAATCTCAATTATCAGTAAGGTTTGAAATGAAAGATTTAGGTGCAACAAGGTATATTCTAGGTATGGAAATCAAAAGGGATAGGGGAAGTAGAAAGATTTGGCTCAGCCAGGGAAAGTATATTAATTCTATCCTTGAGAGATTTAGTATGACAAATTGCAAGCAATTAGTTGTTCTAGTGTTGCAAGAAACAAAGCTATTTGTCGAAGATTGTCTAAAGTCTCCTACTAAGATGGAGGACATGACCAGGGTGCCTTATGCAAGTGCAGTTGGAAGTTTGATGTACGTAATGGTCTATACTAGGCCAAATATTTCCCAAGTAGTGGTAGTTCTCAGTCGGTTTATGGCTAATCCAAGAAGGCCACATTGGGATACTATGAAAAGAGTTTTCAAGTATTTGAAAGGTACTTCAGAGTATGCTTTATGGTATCATGGAAACTCAGATGGATCAGAGAGATATCTTAGCATTTTTGGGTATGTAGATTTTGATTGGGAAGGGGATATTGATAGCAGAAGATCCACCAGTGTATACATCTTCATGTTAATCAGTGGTGCAGTAATTTGAATGAGCAAGTGGCAGGCTGTAGTCGCTTTATCTACTACTGAGGAAAAGTACATGGAAGAAACACATGCCCGTAAACAAGCCATTTAAAATAAACATTTGTGTTCTAATGTTGGTTTTAATGCAAGATTGATTACTATTTGTGGTGATAGTTAGAGTGTTATTTCTTTGGAGAAAAATCCCACTTTTCATGCCAGGATGAAGCATATTGATGTTTAGTATCATTTCATTTGTGATATGGTGGAGGATGGACAGGTTCATCTTGAAAAGGTGGATACTTTAGATAATTTCATTGATGCATTGACAAAGCATGTGAGCACAAATAAGTATAGGTGGTGTGCTAGTTTGATGGGCCTTGGGGCCTATGACTTTCAATAACTTTGAGTTTGGAAGAAGCCAGTAAGTCTTTGTCAAGTGGGAGCATGTTGGAAAATGTGCCTCAATTTGTTGGCTTGGAGCTTCCCTTAAAGGTTGGCATTTTTCCCTTTATCGGCCTGAATGTCACACTATTGTTGAAAACCAGAACCTTGAAACCTAAGTCATGGGGTTCTAAAATTTCATAACCTCCCGACTTAGTGACATTGAGGTTCTCTTTTTTGTTGACATGTGGGTTTTGAGAACTTCATAACCTTCGATAGAGGTTCTGAAGTTTGGTATTCTAGCAACTGAGCAACTTAGTGTGGGCATTGGTTTGTCAGTGGTGATTTGGATTTTCTAGTGGTAGTTGGGACCATGATGATGTGATGATATAACTTGATCTATGGTTGTGATAAGTTTGATCCAATGGCGCCTGCTAACCCTGCGCCTCTTGTGGTGGGTCCCAATAGACTCCTGCAGGGTGTGCGAGATTGGTCAACGATGATGACCTGATGTCATGTTGGTAGTTGATCGACGGTTGTGGTTATAATAATCCAATGATGCCTGCTAGCCTTGCACCTCTTGTGGTGGGTCCCAAGTGACTCCCATGGGGTGTGTGGGATTGACTAAGCGGTGTAAATCTGTCGACCCAATAACTCATGGAGAATGTCGTGGTGGGACTCAACTAGTACCAGGTTGGAGAGTGATAATTGGTTGTTGTTTGTTGACGGATTGAATGGTGATTGCTTGGAAAGTTATGTGGATTTCAAAATGAATTTGATGTGGTTGTAGCAATTACATGTTTGTGGTAGTTTGTGTACAATTGAAATGGTTGGTTTTCTAGAATTGAAGTGGCCATGGCTAGATGTCAAATATATATTGTAACACTCTGCAATGAGTTGGACGATGATTGATTGATTCGGTAATGTTCTACATTGTATCCTATACAAGCATTGTAACAGTATGAGAGAACAACTATAGTCAGAATTTTCATATGAGGTTGATTAGGGAATTTTTATGTTGTTGTGAATTAACACCTAGGAGTGGAGTCTATAACTTTGTATGTAATTGGTTTACTATAATATAAAGTAGTTTTACCTGGTGTGTGGGTTTTTCTCCTATAAGGGTTTTACCACATAAATCTAGTGTTGAATTATGTGTGTGTTAAATTTTCCATTCTTTTGTTTTGTTGTTGTGCATCTTAATGACTGTAACTAGAATTTTTTTTTTCTGAAATTATTTCTTGAGAATTTTGCATTTGGAAGGAATTTCTACACCAAGCTTTCTTTTCATGTTTGAATCTAGAAGAGTTTATTGATTGAATTTATAAGATGGATATGTGTTTTTAATTTTATTCCATTGAAGATTCCAAGAAAGTTAAGTTTTTCTGCATGAAATTGAAGGGTCGTGCCTCCCTATGGTGGGACCATGTTCAAATAGAATGACAAAGAAAATATAAGGGGAAAATAGGAACTTGGGATAGAATGATAGCAAAGTTGAATGAAATTTTTTTACCTCCATATTATCATATTTATCTTATTAGAAAATTCCAAAATCTAAAACAAAAATAGAGGAATTTTAAAGAATACAATAAGGAGTTTTATAAATTAAATATTTGGGCTAGTCTTGATGAAGATGATGTGGAAATCGTGTAGAGATATATAAATGGATTACATTACTCCATCTAGGATGACCTAAGTATGGTGAGAATCAATAGTATAGAAGAAGCATACCAATTTTCCCTAAAGGTTGAGGGGAAACTTACTACGAAGAAAAATAATTCCAAAGAAATGGAAAGGTTTTGATGTGGAAAATTGTATAGCTTTACAATTTCACACTATGTTTGGGTTCCTTAATTTATTAGACTTAATTAAGCTTCTAATTTTCTAAATTATGCATTCCAAAGCTTTATTCTTACTATTTTTTGAAAGGGGAAACAACATTAAATAAATGCATTTAATAATTAAATTGCCTTGGATCATGTGTGTCTTGAAATTTTAGGCCAAGATCCATTTTCCCATGGGAAAATGAGTCCCATTTATGAGCTAGGACCTAAATTAAAATATGTTTTTGGCAACATTTTAATGATTAAAATTCAAGTTGTAAGTGTTTGATTTTGGAATCTAATTTTTGGGAAATTGGATAAACACCTATAAATACATAGTTATTTTACCATTTGAATCTAAGCAACATGATCTTGCAATTCAAGATCAAATATTATTGTCAAGAGTATTCAAGAGAAGCATTATTAGTCATTTATAGAAGCAATCAAGATCCTAACATCATTTCAAAGTTTATGTGTGTTCATCTTGTCTTGTGAAGGCTAACAAGTGTTGTAGGTCTTCATGCATTCAAGCATTCAAGAAAATCAAACAAGCAAGATCCAATTCCTTTGAAGTGATGTGTTTGTCCTTAGTCCTTCAAGGAAGCTATTGAAGGGTGGTGAGTTGTATCAAATTGTTCATTCATCATTTCCTTCCTTTCCATTAAGGTTTTCATCATTGTCATTGCCATTGTGAAAGCGGGAACACTATTCATGGGGTTTGATTGAGGCAAACCCCTATATGGAACAAAAAAATTCCTTCTGTTAGAACCAAAATTCAACCCCAAAATCTCATCAATTTTTCCACCTTAGTATGACCACTCTATTTTACACCATATGTATCCATCCCCAAAACCATCATTTTTATCTAAATATGCTTTAAAATATTATAATTATAGTTTCCTTAATCCATTCCAATAAAAAAATATTATCATTCAAAATCACTCTCCCCATAGTCATTGCTTTAAACCCCTTAACTCCATTACTAGGAACTCATTTCACTAAAATAATGCCATTTTGAGGAGAATTACAATACAGTCTCCCCAAAAAATCAATAATGAAGCCAACACAAAATATCAGTGAGACCACCACACTTCAAAGTAAAATATTCAGAAGACTCTCTGACTACCTAAAAAGTAATACTTCGAAGAGACCTGGGCATTTCGGAGCAAAAAATCATCTTGTCTCTCTCACAAACTATAGTACAGAATTTTTTTGATATTTTATGGATGTTAAATTATTTTGGCATTTAGGAAATAGAAAAACATCTCTTGGACATAAATGATTATTATGCAATAAATGATGAACAGTTGTCAAAATCAATTAAAGCATAGACATGATACAATTTTGAAGAGACAACGAATTACCAAACTGAATAGTGTGAAAGTCTCTTTGATACTCCAAAAAACAACCAAAAGTAAAACATCGAAGAGAAAAGCTTACATCGAGAAGACATGGAGGAAATTATCTTTGATTACTATGAGAATGGAAAAAGAACGTGGTAAAAATAACACCAAAGAGATGATGTTGAGGATACCATGTGATATTGAAGAGAATTAACATGTCTCTTAGAAACTCCAACAAAAGGAATAAAGAGATATCAAAGAGATGAGCTCACATCAAGGAAACATGAATGAAAGTCTCTTTGAAACTCCAATAATCAAAGAGGAAATGACTTTCAAAGGGACATTGGAATATCGAAG
Source organism: Sequoia sempervirens (assembly GCA_007258455.2). Classification (NCBI taxonomy): domain Eukaryota; kingdom Viridiplantae; phylum Streptophyta; class Pinopsida; order Cupressales; family Cupressaceae; genus Sequoia; species Sequoia sempervirens. The sequence goes on along the minus strand of VDFB02270651.1, from coordinate 250,815,940 downwards.
GGAGATGGCCCCAAGACTCTCTGAAACTTTGATAATGAGGAAGAAAAGAATGTAAGTGGTGAAACCCAAGATGAAATTTTTGAAAAAACTATATGATGTCAATAAGAAATAATTAGCCATCTCTTCAAAATTCTGTAAAGGAAACAATGACACGAGCATGTCGAAGAGAGAATAGGGTATCGATGAAAGTATGACTAAACTCTATTCAACACAGTGAAAAGTACTTCTCATTCGATTGACATGACTAGTGAAGCATTCAAAGAGATAATTGACATTAATGATTATCACTGATTAGCAAGTTGGTGCAAGTGATATTTATGAACTAGAGTTGATGGAAGTGTGCCAAATCTTGAATATATCTCACTTGTAAGATCTCAAAATCTTAATGAGTTGGAGCAAAAAGTTGAGGACACAGGATTGAGCAATAGTCAAAAGTTTGGAGAAGGCGACACTGGTCCAAGTAAGTATCTTGGAATCAACTAAATATTTTATTGAAGCTTGCTAGAATTAAAGTAGAGATAGGGTTGTAAAACATGGAAGAAACGCCAGAAAAACCAAAAAAAAAGAGACAAAAAATTGAAACGAGACCATTAAACAAAGATTTAATTGAGCAATGTCCCAATTCTGGTCCAAAGTCCAGACGAGTAGCCTAACTAAACCCTTCAGTTGAGAAGTTGGAAGATAAGCATAAGAATTTAGGATATGTATGGACTCCACAACGAGGGTATGACTTATTCATATATCATTATAGAAATAAATATAGGCATAGGTCTGTGTTGAACCCATGGAATATGAACTTAGGAAAGTTGGTAGTACCGAATGTATTTTTCAATGTGGAGTTAATCAAAGAGTTGGCCAAAATGTATAACCCTAAGATGAGGTCAATTCATTCACGTGATGGGTCACAATTATCCTCATCACTAGAGATTATATTTCCATGGTCTTTCAGTTGGATACTTCTAAGAAAGCCCCATTAAAAATGAAGGATCTTTTGGAAGAGTATCGTACCATAGATATGAGTTATAAAAGATGGAAATTACCCTTGCATAGACCCCATGGTGCAACAAATCAACTCAAAAGGTTTTCCAACAATTAAATACCTCCATTTTCTATGGATTTATTTGAGGAATACTATCAATATACTTATTATTCAGTCAGGCAGGTCTTGGGAATTGATGTCCCTATAGAGATTGTCATTGCTCCTATGGTCCTGACAAAAGATGTTCAAAGCCAAGACGTTAGGTCATTTCACTGTGCAGAATACTTAGCTGAGGTTATAAAATCCTCACTTGCCTCTATACAAAACAACAATGATTTAATCAATTTCAAACAATACTCCATGCTTATGCACATGATCTTGTATGAGAGGCCCGTGCAAATATGGACCTCAATTTGGGATAGCAGATATGAGAGGTCCCATTATTTGTACTTTGAAGAATATTTTTTGAAGGCCCTATACAAACTATTTGGTCACCATTGTGATTATAATTTATCCCCTGAAATATAGAGATTTCTTAGGCCTAAAGAGAAAAACCCAAAAGGTAAGGTGAATCATAACTAGGGAGATTGGTATGCATATGAGGACTGCACTGTGATAAGAGTATATGGGTTTGAGGTTGCACCATTCCTCTTGCCTAAAATAGTTCCAGACAGAGTTTCATATCTTGAGATAATAAGGCAATTGGCTTACTCAGACTATATGCATCTTAAGAGTTATGGCACTCATGCCTTCCACTTTGTGTTTTGGTGATTTCACTATAATTTCTATCAAGGGATATAATTCAGTTGGTAGAAAAATAGACTACTACAACATGCCACTAGGAAATAAGAGGGAAAGTTTTGACCCTAAACATTTCATTCATAATGCCAAGATGACACAAAATTTAAAAAGATATGGGCATGTATTTTTTTGTAGATGATGTAATCAGGAACTATGATGAAACTCAAGAAACAATGTGAAAGGCTGCATACAATAGGATAGTGATGGTAGAAGCATGGAGTAAAGTCCATGACCAACTATACATAGATTCCTTTCATGAAATACAAGATCACATGGAAAGAGTGGAGCAGTTGATCTTACATGAAGAAGAATTGATTAAAGATATATGCCTCATAGCCTTTGTAAAGAGGAGAGATGCTCTTTCTAGGAGACAAGCTGAAAACATAATACCTTTGTTCCATTCATCACCAAAACCAACTCCTAATATTAGATTTTCAGTTGACACCCCTATTATAGTTGAAAATGATATTGAAGAGGAGGAGGAGGTTACACAAATAAATGCTCCTACGATCCCCTAGTATGAACTACCACTAGAAAGAAGTGTAATTTCATTTGAGGCCTCAGATAAGCTCTCTAATGGTGTGAGACACTAGGCAAGCTAGGAGTTCATATTAGATAATGCTTTTGTTCAAACCCCAGAATTCAAATAATTCATTTATGAATACAAGGGGAAGATGATAAGACAAAGATTAAAGGAAATTAAGCCTGATCAGGAAGCCAATTCCTTGAAATAATTGAAAGAAGAAGTTGATAGGGAGATGGAAGGTATCACCCATGAAAGAGGAAGAGAGTTGCTACAAGAAGTTGGGGTTATGCTCCTCCCCAAATAGCATATTAGCTTGGCCATAGTCTTTGACAACTTCATGAAGAGGGAAAACAAAACCTTACAACTAGCTGATGAGGCCAATGACAAGATCTATACTGGCTCAAGATATAATTTAGACTATGCTACTCTACAGATTTGGGCCCTTTACCCACCAAGGAAAAGGCCCTCACTTATTAACAACCCTAATCAAGTATTTTTCCATATTTTAGTGCAAAGAGTAGGGGATACAAATCCTATTGAGAGAGAAAAACTAAATGTCAACGTTGCTAAATACACCAAGGCCCAGGTGGATAAATTGATAAGAGATAATAAGGGGCTGGCTTTTGAAAATGAGAAACTAAAACAAGAAGTAATTAACTACAGAGACAAGTTTCCTTTCTCTTCTAATTTCTATTCCCCATTAATAGATTGTGAAAGAAAAGTACCTGAGGCTATGTCTAAAACCACATACTAGAAATGAAAGCATGAAATATCTAAGAAAAATGAAGAATTGAGAAAAGAATTAAAAACTAATAAATTTGAGATGGCTTTAGAATTGGTATGCATGAGATTTGACAAGATGTTCAATAAAACTCAAAAAGTTTGGGAAATTCACAGTAATACATTTGCAGCATACCAGGAACATGATAGATTATGCAACAGGATGAAAGAAATAGAGCAAAAAATAAATCTAAAGGGGATGGTGGTGAAAAAATGCTTCAGGAGCACCAAGAACTGATATAAATGGATGATCATTTCCACAACATATTAACACAAGAACTAGATGATTTCAACCAGCCTTTGAGCATGGCTTTACCAAACTTCTTCAATGAAGGGGAATTGAAAGATCAAGATGTGTGGAAGGATGAAATTTCTCAATATTTTCCAGTCACTTTGGATGAAATTAATGATGAGGAAGGAGTGATAGAGAAAGAACATGTACAACTGGGGAGAATTTTTGATCTCGAGTATGCCATGAAAGACATCATCAATAATGTTGATACTTATGCAAAAATGGGATACATTGAACATTTATCAAAGGCTAATTTGTTTATTGCATGAGCCAAGTAAGGAGTACAAGATTATTGAAGTCTCACAATATCTGATGCATTATCATGGACTAAGGACCTTGGGAAGCTCTTCAATGATCATGGATACCTGATGGAGATTAACGGATCATGGTTCATCATGGATTATTTGCAAACTTCTCACTTTCTATGTTTATGTTTAATCCAGTTATTAACGTTTAGTTATGAAATGAAATGAATTTTTGTAAAAGGCCTGAAGCTTGTAGCTTCCCATAGATATAAAGGGAAACCAAGTCTAGATGAAGAATATATTAGATTAGGATTATCAGTAGAATAGAAACCATATCAGCATACATATTTTACAACATAGAAGAACTTCTACTATACAATGTGTTATTTTTGAAGTAAATACAATGGAGAAGAAGATTTGATCATGTGGCTAAATTTTGGTGTCAATTTTTTTTTTATGATACCTAATTATTTGGTTGTCTCCAACTTAATTCTTTATAATTAGTTAAATTGGTCTATCAAGTTCAATTTATTAAGGCACATTTGTTGTTCTTGTGTGGTGTGATTAATTGGTTTCTTTAAAAGAATTAAAATCCTTTTAATCAATCAAAATAATCTGGAAGTGTTATTTGGATCGATAAGAAGAGCCCTATAATCGATAGAATTATCATAGTGTCTCCAATCTAGTTCTATCTTGTTATTCAAATGAGAAGTATATTTGATTTTTCAACGCAAACTTGCTTCTTTTGTGTGATTCAGTTAACTGGTTCCTTCAAAAGGATTAAAAATCCATATTAATTAATCACAGTAACGTGATAAGAATCATTTGGATCTATAAGAAGAGTGTGATAATTATATTCTTGCACGTTTATACAAGGTATAAATAGTCAAAAGTGCCAAGCAATTTGAACTGTATCCACCAAGTAAGTCACATATCATTCACCTATTGACTCCATTAACCCAATAGGACTAGGCACTAGTCATTACACATTCCATTATAGAAACCTCAAAAAATATCATTCATATCTTCACATCTTAATTTCAGCATTAGGAGTAGGAGTAGCTAACAAGCCTTCATCTATTCCACATTTTATTCCATTATGGGTAGATACATAAAACCAACCAAGTCACACAACTTGATAAATATGCATTAGTCATCAAGTTTGACTCTCCTAGGTTTAGTAGAGCTTGAAGTGCAAAGAGTTGTCAACCACATAGGTTAACTCTATCCGTTAGTTCAAAAACATCATAATTATGATCATAGAGCCTGGAATCCTCTTAGGATTTACAACTTGCATTTTTGAGACCTAACAGATTGGCGAATCTACTAGGGACAAGTTAGGAAGAATTTACTTTCAACCTATTCATTTTACAAGTCAATCTAAGCCTTTCATTATATATTCATAAACATTCACATTTTTGTAAACACTCAATCACATGACTAAATAAAAGACTCCATTGGGATAAAACAAAGTTCATTTAGATCTTAACTTTTCTACTTATGAAGAAGTAGGTGGTGACTTTGTCAAACTTTTATGACTGATAAACTACACATTAGGTCAAAAAGATTAGATCATAGACATCAAAAGATTACTATATCACCCAAAATGGATGGTAGAAGGTCATTGCACAAAGGAATTCTAAAGAAGAACAATGGCAGGTGGACAAAAAAACATGGATCTCCTCCTTAAAAAGTTGGCATACATAAGAATGAAGTGGTGGCTAATCAATCAGATACCATGTACAATGATAAGGGGAACACATCAAAGCAACCCTTCATAGTGCACAATGGCCCTTTACTTGGGTCAGAGTTTCATAATAATGAGGAATATCAACTAGTGCTAACTGGGCAAAATAATTTGACTAATAGCATTCTCCATTATAATTATGTTCCTCAAAAAATGAGTGAATTTGATGCACAATTTGAATTTTAAAGAGTCAAAAATCAAAGAGAATATGATTACAAAATGAGTCTCCAAAATGGTGAAGAAATTAAATGGGAGCTAGTTGGACAAGTAGTATCCATAGAGACTTGTGATACTCCACAAGAAGACACACGTACTGCTAAGGAAGTAGAACAAAGCATACAAAATTACAAAGAGAAAGTTAGGTTAGCCAAACTCAGGATAGAAGAGGATCAAATAAGACAGAAGTGACAAGAAATACAATCCCAAAACACGAGCAACTCAAAATATATACCACCCCATAAGAAAGGTGGGCATGCAACAACAAATAACCTCCAAAGCTCACAATAGAATATAGGTATCCCAAAAAGCATACCTTATAGTATGATAGGAAATGTGAATACACTATTTACATACAAAAATATATACTACCACAAAGCTCACAACCACAAAATACAAACACCACATCCCAATTCATGACCAACACTTGTCTACCTCCTAGCCAATAGTATGCCCCACTCCACTAGCATTATGTACCTCAGCCAAATGTGCAGAGCAGTATGTATTCCCACCAAAATATCCAACAGAATGTGCATCAACCTCAACATGGATTTTAGTACTACCCAAACCATTCTAATCAAAATCCCTATGCACAAGGACTCAAAAATGTAAATGGGTATGGGTATGTGCAGGATCATCATGGAAAAAATAGGCCCTTAAGTGGTGAAAAATTTAGAAAAATCAAAGTTAGGAAACTTGACATAAAAATTTGAATAAGTTATCTATATTATTTCAAAAATATGTAAGAATAGAATCTGTAGCAAATTGAATATAGTTTCTAAACTACTAGGTTTATTTTTTTTTAAATCTATTTGGTGAAAATTTGAAATTTCAATGCAATAGTACTTAAATTTCAGGGAAAAATAAGTAGGTGTCTGTCTAACCACCCTAACCACAATAAAATGATAATATTTTTTTATAAATTTTAGATATAAGTAGAGGACTCATGTCTTGATGTGATGCATATTTTTTTGTAATTTTTTCCAAGTAAATAATTAATTATGAATTTTATTACAACTTTTAAAAATATAAATTATCGTATGTCTAACCACATTAACTTAGTCAAAACTTCATGAAATTCAATTTTTTTAATCCTATAGTATGAGAAGCATAGAATGTGACACATGTTTCAAATTCAAAAAATGTGATACCATTTGAAAGCTATAGATGTTTTTCAATCAGCCTATCAATTAGGACTTTAGTAATTCAAATAGAAAATGAATAATAATTATTTATTAAATTCAAAGTAAAGCATAATTTATATTGGTTGAAAGCTGAGAATCTCCTTTAAAAACCCTTTTCGTTTCATCAAATTTGGGTAAAAAAAGTTGTCAGCCACATACCCTAAACATACCCATCATATCGCCACTTTTTGGCCCATCATGATCCTACACATACTCATATAGACAATTAGACTTATCTGGACATCCAACGTGCCCAAATTCAATTGGAAATGATTTAAGGAATGTTGTCCCTAAGTTTTCAGGAAACAATGCAATCACAACTAAAGAACACATAAAGAATTTTAATGCATTTGTACAAGACTTTGGTATAGGATATGAAGAAGTCCTCATGAGGATATTCATGATGTCCTTGACTGAAGAAGTTGGAGATTAGTTCAACAATCTGCTTGATGCATCAATTAATTCCTCAATAGATTTTAAGAATCAATTCATAGAATAATATGGAAGTCAATATGCTCCAGAGTTTTCCCTACACAAATTAATGAGTATCCAAAAACATCAAAATGAATCTATTTTTTTATTTTAATCAAATATTTTCCAAAATAAACAACAAAATACCACATTGATCTAAACTAACCAACTCTACGACTCTATCCCTTTATTTAAAAGCATTTGACCCAAAAAATAGAAATATGAGATTAGAAACAAATCTCCTAATACCCTAGTAGAAGCCAAGAAAGCTGCTATAAATATTAAGAATAATAGAAAATTTGCAGGCATGACTAGTAAAAGAGATAATATTAGAATCCCACAAAATCCCAACAACAAGTAGGAAAGAAAACCAATATAGGAATGAAAGACCAAGATTACATTACATGCCATATAACACCAACTGGAAGGATGGGAGGCCAATTGATAACAATCACAAAGATAAATGGAAAGATACCTCAGATCCTTTGGAAAAACATGGAGCACATGTGGTGGAAAATAAACCATGGTGTTTGGCATGCAATCGGCCCCATGCACCAGAATATTGCATAGTAGATCAAACCTTAAAAGAGAGTGAATGGTCCCAAGAAGATGATAGAGATGATCATACCATAACTATGTTAGGATGGGGGCCTCATCAAATTGATGATGAATACTAATCTTTTGAGGAAGGGTATCAGTGTGATGTTAGTAATCAGAGGTACAATTTTAATATGGGACAAGAAGTGTTCTATGATCATGAAGAGGATGAGGAAACTTCCTATGCATCTCATACAATGCCACAGTTCCAATTGAGGACACCAATCAAAGAAGAAAAGAGGACTATTACTGCAACTACTATGGCAAGAGCCAAAAGACATGGTTATAATTTAAGAAGCAAACCCATGGATACAAAACAAGGAACACCTAGGAGTGTGTTCATAAAAGAATAGAAGCACATAGAAAATTCCCTAAATAACCAAAAGAAAGCGGAGAAAGTAAAATTCTAGAAGGATATACCAAAAGAAAATAGAAAAGTCAAACCAGAGAAGATGAAAGATAATGCTAAAACTCAAAATGAAGACAAGAAAGTTATCAAACCATAGAAAAAAGAGCAAGTGATGACTACCCCCTCATTTGATATTGCACAGGCGTTGACTCAAATCAAGATGATAGTGCCACTAATGGAAATGATGAGGATTGAAGAGTACAAAGATGCTACCCTTAAATTGATTTCCAAGTAGCAATACCAGAATAAAGACAAGAGCAATAAAGTAAACAATATTTAGCAAGAATCCATAAAAACACCAGAAGTTTATTTGGGTGATAACCTTACAAAAAATTCCTCTCAAGTGGATCCATTCTACACCATATTGCTGATTAATAACAAACTAGTGAAAAATTGTATGATTGACTCAGGAGAAACAATCAACATCATGCCTATGGGTGTCATGAAGGAACTAGGTTTATGGGTAAACACTACCTATGGAATATGCTATGTCATTGATAACAGGTTAGTCCCAATAGTCAGAGTGATATGGGATGTGGAATTGAAACTAGCATCATAACCTGAGGCAACATATAGAACCAATATCACTATGGTGGATACTCCTCCTTATTATGGAATGTTGTTGTCTAAACAACGAACTGCAACAGTAGGTGGAAATGTCCAATTAGACCTATCATATGCCACCATACCAGTAAATGGGAGAGAAGTTAAGTTGTATAGAGAACCCAGATCATAACATGTTATAGAACATTCTTATCCTAACCAAATAAATTGATTATGTGATGTGGATATGGGAAATTTCAGGATTGAAAGTCACAACTAGAACTAGAAAACATAGAGCTGATCAGTAAAGAATCTCAACACGATGATAATGGTGTATGATAGATGTATTTTGATGGGGCATGCAGTAAAAATGGAAACGGAGTTGGGATAGTATTTATTTCACCCTCTAGAAAAACATTTAAGTATTCATTCTTGTTGAAATTTGAATGTACAAACAATATAGCTGAATATGAAGAACTTCTGCTAGGTTTGAACATTTCTATGAGATATTGGATTAAGTTGTTGGCAGTATATGGAGATTCTGAGCTGATTGTCTCTGAAGTTAGAGAAGAGAAAAGTACTTGTCAAAAAACAAGAGACTAAAACATACCAAAATGTCATTTGGGACTCCATGATGTAGTAGGTGGAGGCCTAAAACTCACTAAACACAATTCCAAACAACAATAACAATTCATAATTCATAATTTCATCAAAATCTCTTCCATTTAGCAAGTTCACACTGTTTCCTTATAACACATCAAAGTCACTCAATCGGGTATAATCCCACTCACGCAACCTTTCAACTCACAAAACAACACACATTAGGGACCCATTATAGAGCCTTTCAACATATCCAACAATCAAATATGCTTGTTTTGTACCAAATTGCACAAATCAAGTTTTCTATGCTTTTTAGGGCTCAAATTAGCCCTCTTTTGCAAAGGAACCACTCTCCAATTTTTTCAAACTCTCTAAAACTTTGGGGAAGAAATTTAAATGGTTTAAAACCATAGATTACACAATTAGATCAGAGAAACCCAAACATCTTATAGCCAAACCATATAACCCTCTTCCTAGGCTTAAAAACCCTAGGTTTTATTGAAAGTAGCACTTCCCAAGAACTCCAAAACTTAAAAATTGTTCAAAAAAGCCTAAAATACCCTACTTATGCTCAATCCAACATAAAATAATTTTTCCCAACTCAGAAACTCAATTTCACTCACCAAAACCTCATTTTTCTTAAGGAAAACTCAAGATTCACTCATAGGGTTTCACACCCATTCCACTTCCAGACCTCCCCGACACTCAATTCTCATATTTACACCTTATACTAATGTATTTTACCCATTCCACCAAGCAACAGGGAAAACATAAAGGTAGAATTGGTTTTACAACATTTTTATTCTATCAAAACCCTCAACTATGCAAGTTCAGGCTGGTTTGAGTAAATTGGAGATAAAATGCATAAAAATCAATATAAAACCTTCAAAATGGATTCAATGGAAAGATAATTCAATATAATATGTAAATCACAACAAATCTAGACCAATTATTTGATGTATAGGCCATGCAACCTACTACTACAAAAAAAAAAAGGGAAAATAGAGAAAATTTGAGTTTATTTCAATCTTCAAGCTTCAAAATATGTTCAACAACCTTCCATTCAAGTTTCTCATGCTATCTAAACCTTCTCCTATCAAAACCAAATGGATATAACTCCCTAAACACCCTTTAAACTTACTTGACTCTTCAAATTCCTCTAACAAGGTAAATTTGCAACTTTTAACTCTTTACAACATTCTAACTTGGCAACTTAACACTTTTTTGCACATTTTGAAAACTCTACCACCTAAACCCATAAATACTATAAAAATGACCAATTACATCAACATATGGTCTTATAGACCTTATTTTTAACAAAACTCATCCAAAAATCTATAACTTAGACCTTAGAAACTTAAATGGATTAACACCTTTGAATGGTGCTCCTGCACCATACACCCCAGCTTGAAGCTTTTCCAAGTCTCTTGGAAAGATGAGGGTCACATTTCCACCCTTGTAGTCTTCATTCATTTGTCCTCTTTATCTTTTTTCTTGCTTTGATTCTTCATTTTCCTGAACATTCTTACAATCTTCCACACTTGTATGCTACTCCAACTATCCTCTACATACTGTGGGGTGTTCTTCCTTCCAAAACACTATCATTTCATCCTCCTTTACACCTGTACTCAGTATTTTTCCATCTACCATCCCTTGAATCTTTACCTTTTGTTCCATCCTTTGTCCCTTAGCCTCTTGATCCATAACTTTATCACTGTCATTCCCTTTAACAATTGTAATATTACTCTTTACTGTCTCTATTAGACTTGCCACTGTCCTTGCCTTTGTCCTAACATCATTACCAACCAATATCTTCTTGTCTTCTAATTTTTCAATCTTACAAACCCCTGTACCAGTAGCCTCACTATCTTTTGTCACATCAACACCATCATCCACTATCTTTCCCTTGTTACCAACCATTGTCTTCTTGCTGATTGCCTCATTACTTTCACCATTTCTTGACTGTCCACTTACTCATTTTGCTACCATAGGGAAACTTACTATCCCTACAAGAATCTTATCACCCTTATCTTGTCTTTCCAAAGGCTCTTCAACCTTATACTCTACCTTACCAGTCTAAAACTTGTTACCATCAATTTTCTTTTTCCAAACAAAATCACCTTTCTTCTTTCTTTCTATTGTCTGCAAATGAGACTCACCTTTTATTTCTACTGTCTTATCCCTATCAGGCATTGCATTGGCTTCTAAATTAAAGTTCATTCCTTCATCTACATTCACACAATCCTTTCTCCCAAACATAATAACCTCATCGTACTCTTCTAGAACCTCAGCCAATGGGGTTAAAACAAACTCTCTCCCATCTTTTTCTATGGTGTAAGTATTTTTTCTACCATTATGCAAGGCCAACCTATCAAACTACCAGGGCCTTCCCAACAACAAATGACAACAACTCATGGCATTATATCACAAATCACTTCATCTTTATATGGACCTATTTGAAACTCAACCCTTGCTTGTTCATTCACCATCAAAGACTGATTTTCACTAACCCATGACACCTTATATGGCCTTTTCCTAGGTACTCTTTGCAAATGCAATTTCTCTACCATCTCATGAGACACAATATTATCTATACAACTTGAATCAACAGTGACTTTGCATACCTTATTTCTACACTTGCAGGTTGTCTTGAATAAAGCCTTTCTTTGAAGTAGCTCTTCCTCCTTTGTGGTTTTCAAGATTTGTTTCTTCATCATCAACATCTCTCCAACCTCAGCCCTTGCAATCAATTTTTTTGAACTTGAACTACTTTCAACTTCATCTTCTTGAACTAATTGTGCTCTTCTATCTGGTTTTCTTTCTCCTCCACTTGTTGATGAACTAGCCTTCTTAGGGCACTTCCAAGTAGGGTGTCAAAATTCTTGACAATGATAACACCTACCTACAAAAGTGTTAGAGTTTATTCCACCTCCAAATCTACCTCTTGTGCCTCTATATCCTCCTCTAAAATCAGTAACTTGTTCATCTCTCTTGCTTGATTCTTCTTGTTGATTTTTAGTTGCTTTCCTTGGAGTAGAAAAAGTTCCTCTTCCTCTCATAGTGCTGCCTCTTCCTCTTACTATTTTCTCATGTCTTCTCTTTACCTTTTCTTCAGCCTTCAATGCCATTTTGTAACATTCTTCTACATTTCTAGGATTAGTCAAAGCCAACTCATCTTGTATATTCATTCTTAAACCACCCAAGTACCTAGCAATTTTCTCATCTTCATTTTCATTGTGGTTAGACCTCATGCTCAACCTATAAAATTATTCAGTGTATGCCTTTACATCCATTTCCTTTTGTCTAAAATTTTGTAACTTCTTAAACATTTGAACTTGATAATCTGAAGGGAGAAACTTACCTTTTAACTTAGCCACCATCTTTTCCCAATCCACAATCTTAGAATTGCCTTGTTTCCTTCTTTCTAACTATCGATAATCCCACCATACAAGTGCATGACCCTTAAGCTTTGTTTTGGCAATCTTCACTCTTTGTTCTTTAGGAATCTATTCACATTCAAAATAGTTATCCAAACAAGTTATCCAATCTAACAATTCCTCTTCATTCAAATTACCACCAAAATTTTGCACATCTATTTTTACCTTGTATTTTTCACATTTTACATCCTTTATCGAATTGGCCATTCTCTGATCTTCTGGATCAAGCTCTTCTTCAACATCTTCAAACTCTTCATCATCTTCTTCTTCTGACTCACTGCTCTCAACTGCTTCTCTTCTCTTGTTGGTTTCTAAGGCTGATAATCTCTCTTTCAATTCTTTGATCTCTTTAATGTATTGGTTTCTCAATTCATTCATCTCCTTTGTTGTTTTCTTTACTTTTGGAGGCATCTTCACTATCTTGTCTCTTCACCTTCCAAGCTTTCTTTCACAATCTTCAACTCTCACTTCTACAGGAATTTGGTACCTTTTCTCTGTTACCACTTTGATGCAATAAGGGGAGGCCTACAACTCACCAAACAAAATTCCAAACACAATAACAATTCAATTCACAATTTCATCAGAATCTCTTTCATTTAGCAAGTTCACATTGTTTCCTTGTAGCACATCAAAGTCACTCAAGGTATAATCCTACTCACACAAAATTTCAACTCACAAAACAACACAAATCAGGGACCCATTATAGATCCTTTCAACATATCCAACAATCACCTATGCTTGTTTTGTACCAAACTGCACAAATAATGCTTTCTATGCTTTTTAGGGCTCAAATTAGCCCTCTTTTACAAAGGAACCACTCTCCAAAAAATTTCAAACTCTCTAAATAATTGGAGAAGAAACTGAAATGGTTCAAAACCATAGATTACACAATTAGATCATAGAAACCCAAACATATCATAGCCAAACCATAAAACCCTCTTTCTAGGCTTAGAAACCCTAGGTTTTATTGAAAGTAGCACTTCTCAAGCACTCCAAAACTTAAAAACTGTTCAATAAAGCCTAAAATACCCTACTCATGCTCAATCTGACATAAAATAATGCTTCCCAACTCAGAAACTCAATTTCACTCACCAAAACCTCATTTTTCTTAAGGAAAACTCAAGATTCACTCATAGGGTTTCACACCCAATCAACTTCCATACCTCCCTGGAACTCAATTATCATATTTCCACCTTATACTAATGTATTTTACCCATTCCACCAAGAAATAGGGAAAACAGAAAGGTGGAATGGGTTTTAGAACATTTTTATTCTATCAAAACCCTCAACTATGCAAGTTCAGGCCGGTTTGAGTAAATTGGAGATAAAATACACAAAACTCAATATAAAATCTTCAAAATGGATTCAATGGAAAGATAATTCAATATAATATGTAAATAACAACAAATATGGATCAATTAACTGATTTACAGGTCATACAACCTGCTGCTACAACAAAAAAAATAGGAAAATGGAGAAAATTTGAGTTTATTTCAATCTTCAAGCTTTAAAATATGTTCAACAACCTTCCATTAAAGTTTCTCATGCTATTTAAACTTTCTCCTATCAAAACCAAATGGCTATAACTCCTTAACCACCCTTTAAAATTACTTGACTCTTCAAATTCCTCTAACAAGGCAAATTTACAACTTTTAACTCTTTACAACATTCTAACTTGGCAACTTAACACTTTTTTGCACATTTTGAAAACACCACCTAAACCCCTAAATACTATCAAAAATTACCAATTACATCAACATATGGTCTTATAGACCTTATTTTTAACAAAACTCATCCAAAAATCTGTAACCTAGACCTTAGGAACTTAAATGGATGAACACCTTTGAATGGTGCTCCTGCACCACTCCATTGAATTATTTGATGCATTCACAATAGACTGGATTGAAAGGTCTAAGAACATAATGTATATTTCTTGGCTAGCATGGCTATCAAAAAAGATGACATTACATTAGCAAGGATCACTGAGGTTAAAATTAAGACAAGACCTATTGTCCTAGATAACATATATAACTAGCAGGTATTCAATGATGATGAAGATTTGATCAAGTTCCTCCACTATATTGATCAATATGAATCTTATGAGATAGACTTCAATGCATTTTTAGAAAAGGTAGATGGCAAAGAAACTATCTTTGGGTAGGAAGTGGCACAAATAAAGAATAATCAAATTCCAAAAGTGCTTGTGGCATTAGAAAGAGTATTTGACAGACATGACAGGTTCACTCTAAAGCCTACACCTATTAAACAAGAGGATGTTGAAGAAATTAACCTTGGAAAAAAACTTTCCTCCAAGAAAGTATACGTTGGCAAGAGGATCAATCCTGAAGTAAGATAAATGATTATAATCCTACTCTAAAAATATAAACATGTTTTTTCCTTATCATATGATGACCTCAAATAATATAGAGAAGATCTCTTTCAACATGAAATCCTATTAAAACCTAATGCTAAAATGTTTAGGAAAAAATAGAGACTCGTAAACCCTAATTTGGCACCAAAGATGTAGGAAAAGGTTATGAAATTAAGGGATGGAGACATCATTAAACCAATTAGGCATTCCTCTTGGGTATCTAATTTGGTACCCATCAGAAAGAAGAATGGAGATATAAGACAATATGTGGACTTTAGAAATCTAAATATGGCATCACTCAAGGACAACTACCCTATACCAAACATGGAGGCAATGTTGCAGAGAGTGATTGAATGTGAGCTCCTATCCATGATGGACAGTTTCTCAAGATATAATCAGGTAAAGGTCGAGTCAAAGAAATATAAAATTGCTTTCACTATACCCTGGGGAACATATGTTTATGTGAGGATTCCTTTTGGTCTTACCAATGTTGGAGCAACATTCCAAAGGGCCATGGATGTGGCCTTTGTGGAATTGATCAATACTATAATGGTGGTATATCAGGATGATCTAAAAACATACTCTAAGAAGGTAGAAGATCATTGTGCAGATTTGGAAAAATCTTCATCAGAGCACTAGAATATGGCATCTCTTTAAACCCAAAAAAATGCATTTTGTTGTTACAAAATGAAAATTATTAGGGCACATTGTCTCCAAGGATGGAGTACGAATTGGTCTAGAAAAGGTTGAAGCTATTAACAAATTACCCATCCCTAAGATTGTAAAAGCTATCCAATCCTTGTTTGGACAAATCAAGTTTGCTCGAAGATTTATTTCAAATTTTGTAGAGATTGTGAAACCAATCTCAATTTTTTTTTAAAAGGGTGAGAAAATTAATTGGATAGAGGAAGCTATTGATGCTTTTGTTTCAATAAAAAGAGATATCAAGGAAGTTCCTATACTGAAATCCATAGAATTTGACAAACTCTTCCAGATATTCCCCTTCGCATCATTCCACACAATAGCATCAGTCATGTTACAAAAGAACAATGATGGATATGAACAACCCATTTCATTCTTCATCAAATCATTACAAGGAGCAGAGTTGAAGTATGATATCACTTAGAAGTAGGCTTATGCTCTAGGAAAAGTAGTCAAGGCATTCATAACTTATTTGGTAGGGGAAAAATTCATTGCTTATGTACCAAATGCAGTAGTAAAAGATGTTTTTTCAAAAACAAAGGTGACTGGAAGAAGGTGTCGTTGGATAAATCCTATCCAAGAGTTCAACATCAACATCCAAATCACTAAATTGGTGAGAGGGTAAGGACTATCAAAGTTGATGGTTGAGTCAAACCTAGAAGCTGCATAGATTTGCATTTCAAAAGGGGAAGAAAATTGGAAATGAAGCATAGAAAACACATAATGGTACACTAACATTGTATATTACCTTAAACATATGAAATGTCCAGAAGGAATGAATGATAATCAGAGAAGCAATTTAAAACTTCATGCTTCAAAATATGTTTTCATGGATAGATATTTATACTGGAAAAACATGGATGGTGTGTTGTTATTTTGCTTAGATGGAGCACAAGAAAAAAATGTATGAGAGAAATGCATGAGGGTGTTTGTGGAGGTCATTTCTTAGAGAAGACTACTAGCCACAAGATACTAAGGGGAGGTTATTATTGGCCCAAAGTCTTTAATGATGCTTACAGTTATGTAAGAAAATGTGAAGCATGCCAAAAATTCTCTAGAAAAATGAAGTATCAAGGAGCATTACCACTAAGACCTATGTAGGTGGAGGCCCCATTCCATCAATGGGGAATTGATTTTATAGGTGAAATTGTAGATAAATCTAGTGGTGGGAATAAGTAGATCCTAGTAGCCACTGACTAGTTTACAAAATGGATAGAAGCCATACCAACAAAGTAGGCTACTAGCAAGGTTGTAATAAATTTCCTATTGGAAAAAATCATCACTAGATTTGGAGTTCTTGTAAGGCTAATAACATACAATGGTATGTGTTTTTTTATCAAAGGAATTCAAAAGTTTTAGAATCATATGGTATAGCAATTTCATATGCCTCAGCATATCACCCCCAAGAAAATGGACAAGCTGAGTCCAAAAATAAATGTATTATGAAGATAATCAAGAGGATACTAGACACTAATAAAAAGGCATGGGATTCTAAGATGAGATTATTAGTTTGGGTAGATAGGATTACAATAAAGAAGGATACTGGAAAGTCTCCTTTCGAACTAGTATATGGGACCCAAGCTAGGATTCCTTTACGAAACCTTTTAGAAGTATATAAGTTTATATTACATGAGGACTTAGAAATTCCTAAACCCATGGAGGATAGAATCGAACAGTTGGCAGACTTAGATGAAGTCGGGCATCTAGCACAAGAGCATAATCAAGAATTGCAGTCACAGATGAAATACCTATTTGATAAGAGAGCAAAAGAGAGAAAATTTCAAATAGTGGATATGGTTCTCATGTAGAATGCTAGAGGCCAGGAGAAAGGAAAGCATGGAAAATTTGAAGCCTTATGGCTTGGACCATTGATTATCATTGACAAGCGTGGGGAAGACTCATACTTTGTGCAAAGCATGATAGGAGAAAGTCAAGAATTGCTAGTGCATGGACAATTCTTGAAGCATTTATTTTCTTAAAAGAAATATTATTCCATGCACATTAGTTTTAGGATTCCATTTTATTTTTCTTTTACCACCCCATCCATGGTTTGTGTCCTAGAGTAGTTCTTAATTCTTGCAATGACCTCATGACCATTCATTCCTAATTAGAGCCACTGCTAGAACCAAAATTCAACCCCAAAATTTCATCAATTTTTTCCACTTCGGTATGACCACTCTATTTTACACCACATGCATGTGTCCTCAAAAACATCATTTTTATCTAAATAAGCTTTAAAATATTATAATTATACTCTCCCTAATCTCTTCCAATAAGAAATTATAATATTCAAAATCACTCTCCCTGTAGTTGTTGCCTTGATCCCCTTAAGTCCATTACTAGGAACTCATTTCTCTAAAACAATGCCATTTCAAGGAGAATTACATTATAGTCTCCCTGACAAATTGATAATGAAGCCAACATGAAATATCGGCGAGACCACCACACTTCGAAGTAACATATTCAGAAGTCTCTCTAACTACTTAAAAAACAATACTTCAAAAAGACCTAGGCATTTCAGAGTGAAAAATCATCTTGTCTCTCTGAAAAACTATAGTACAGAGAAATGCTGATATTTTAAGCATGTTAAATTATTTTGGCATTCAGGAAAAAAAACATCTCTCAGACATAAATGATTATTATGCAAAAAATGATGAATAGTTGTCAAAAGCAAGGAAAGCATGAACATGATACAATTTTGAAGAGATAGTGAATTATCAGACTGAATAGTGTGAAAGTCTCTTCAACACTCCAAAAAATAGCCAAAATTAAAACATCAAAGAGAAAAGCTTACCTCAAGAAGACATGGAGGAAAGTATCTTCAATTACTCCAATGATAAAAAAAGAACGCGAAAAAAATAGCATTGAAGCAATTATTTCGAGGGGACCATGTGATATCGAAGAGAAGTAACAACATGTCTCTTCAAACTTAGAAAAAGGTCATAAAGAGATATCAAAGAGAGGAGCTCATATTGGGGAAACATGAATGAAAGTCTCTTCAAAACTCCAATAATCAAAGAGGAAATGGCTTTCAAAGGGACACTGGAATATCAAAGGGAGATGGTCCCAAGTTTCTGAAACTCCAATAATGAGGAAGCAAAGAATGTAAGTGGTGAAACCCAAGATGAAGTTTTCAGAGAGACTATATGATGTCAAAAAGAAATGATTAGATGTCTCTTCAAAATTGTAAAAAGGAAACAATGACACAAGCATGTCAAAGAGAGAGCAAGGTATCAGCGAAAGTATAACTAAAGTCTCTTCTACATAGCGAAAAGTACTTCTTATTCGGTTGACATGACTAGTGACACATTCAAAGAGATAACTGACATTAATGATTATCATTGATTAGAAAGTTGGCGCAAGTGACATTTATGAGCCAGAGATGATGGAAGTGTGTCAAATATTGAATATATCTCACTTGTAAGATCTTAGAATCTTAATGAGTTGGAGCTAAAAATTGAGGACGTGAAATCGAGCAATAGTGAGAAGTTTGGAGAAGGAAACACCGGTCCAAGTAAGTATCCTTGACTCAACTAAAGATTTTATTGAAGCTTGCCTAAATTACAATAGAGCTAGGGTTGTAAAACATGGAAGAAACACCATAGAAACCAAAAGCAAATAGACAAAAAACTGAAATGAGACCATTAAACCAAGATTTAATTGAGTAGTGTCCCAGTTCTGGTCCAAAGTTCAGACAAGTAGCCCAACTAAACCCTTCAATTGAGAAGTTAGAAGATAAGCATAAGAATAGGAGATGTATGAACACCAAAATGAGGGTAGGACTTATTCATATATCATTACAGAAAGAAATATAGGCATAGGCCTATGTCAAACCCATGGAATATGAACTTAGGAAAGTTGGTAGTACCGAATATATTTTTCAATGTGGAGTTAATCAAAGTGTTGGAAAAAATGTATAACCCTAAGAAAAGGTCAATTCATTCACTTGATGGGTCAAAATTTATCCTCATCACTAGAGATTATATTTCCATGGTCTTTCAGTTGGATAATTCTAAGAAAACACCATTAAGAATCAGGGATCTTTTGGAAGAGTACCGTACCATGGATACGGGTTATCAAAGGTGGAAATTACCCTTGCATAGAACCTGTGATGTAGGAAATCAACTCAGAAGGTTTTCCAACAATGAAATACCTACATTTGCTCTAGATTTATTTGAGGAATACTATCAATATACTTATTATTCGGCTGGATAGGTCTTGGGAATTTATGTCCCTGTAGAGATGGCCATTTCTCCTATGGTCCTAACAATAGATGTTCAAATCCAAGATGCTAGGTCATTTTACTATGTAGAGTACTTAGCTAAGGTTATAAATTCTTCACTTGCTTCCATAAAAAAATAGTGATTCAATCAATTTCAGACAATACTCCCTGCTTATGCACATGATCTTGTATGAGGGGTAAGCAATGGGGATGTGGGGAGAAGAGTTGAGAATCAAAGACATAGATGATGATGAGAACATAAGGCCCATGAAAATGTGGACCTCAATTTAGGATAGTAGATGTGGGAGGTCCCATTATTTATACTTTGAAGAATATTTCGTGAAGCCCTTGTACAAACTGTTTGGTCACCATTGTGATTATAATTTATCCCCTGAAATACAAATATTTCTTAGGCCTAAAGATAAAAACCAAAAAGGGAAGGTGAATCATAACTAGGGAGACAGGTATAGGTATGAGGACTACACTATGATAAGAGTATATGGGTTTGAGGTTGCACCATTCCTCCTGCCTAAAACAATCCTAGAAAGAGTTGCATATCTTGAGATAATAAGGCAATTGGCTTACTTTGACTATATGCATCTTAAGAGTTATGGAAAAAAATCTCTTGTGCCTTCCACTTTGTGTTTTGGTGATTTCACTATCATTTCTATCAAGGGATATGATTCAGTTGGAAACAAAAATATAGACTACTACAACATGCCACTAGGAAATAAGAGGGAAATTTTTGACCCTAAACATTTAATTCACAATTCCAAGATGACACAAAAGTTAAAAAGAGATGAGCATGTGTTTTTTGTAGATTATGTAATTGGGAATTGTGATGAAACTCAAGCAACAATGAGAAAGGTTGCATACAACATGATAGTGATGGCATAAGCATGGAGGAAAGGCCATGACCCACTATACAGAGATGCCTTTCATGAAATGCAAGACCCTATGGAAAGAGTGGAGTAACTAATCTTACATGAAGAAGAATTGATTAAAGATATACCCCTCATAGATTTTGAAATGAGGAGAGATGCTCATTCTAGGAGGCAAGCTAAAAACATAATTCGTTTGAGTCATTCATCACCACAACCCACTCCTGATATTATATTTTCAGTTGACACCCCTATTACAATTGAAAATGATATTGAAGAGGAGGAGGATGTTACACAAATAAATGCTCCTACCATCCCCTAGTATGAACTACCACCAGAAAGAAGTGTAATTTCATTTTAGGCCTCAGATAACCTCTTTGATGATGTGAGGCATCAGGAAAGCTAGGAGTTCATATCAAATAATGCTTTCTTTCAAACCCCAGAATTCAAATAATTCATTTATGAATACAAGGGGAATATGATAAGAGAAAGAGTAAAGGAAATTAGACTTGAGTAGGAATTCAATGCCTTGAAAGAATTGCAAGAATAAGTTGATGGGGAGATGGAAGGTATCACCCTTGAAAGAGGAAGAGAGTTGTTACAAGAAGTTGGGGTTATGCTCCTTCGCGGATGGGATATTAGCTTCGTCATAGTCTTTGACAGCTTCATGATGAGGCAAAAAAAACCTTACAACTAAATAATGAGGCTAGTGATAAGATCTATACAGGCTCGAGATATAATCCAAAAAATACTACTTTTCTGATTTGTGTGCTTTACCTACTAGGGAAAAGGCCCTAACTTATTAACAACCCTAATCAAGTATTTGGCCATCTTTTAGTGCAAAGAGTAAGGGATATAGATCTTGTTGAGACAGTAGAACTAAATGTCAACATTGGTAAATTCACCAAGGCCTAGGTCAAGAAATTGATAAGAGATAATAAGTGGTTGGCTTCTAAAAATGAGAGACTAAAATAAGAAGTAATTAACTACAAAGACAATTTGCCTTCCTCTTCTAGTCTCTATTCTCCATTAATAGATTGTGAAAGAAAAGTACTTGAGGCTATGTTTGAGACCACATACTAGAAACAAAAGCATGAAATATCTTAGAATGAAAATGGAGAATTGAGAAAATAATTAAAGAACAATAAATTTGAGTTGGCTTTAGAATTGGTATGAAAGAGATTTGACAAGATGTTCAATAAAATTGACAAGCTTTGGGAAATTCACAGTAAGACATTCACAACATACCAGGAAAATGATAGATTACATAGTAGAATGAAAGAGATAGAAGAACAAATAAAAGCTAAAGGGGATGGTGGCGAAAAAATGCTTTAGGATCTCTAAGAACTTATGAAAATGCATAATAATTTCCACAACATATTAACACAAGAGCTAGATGATTTCAACTAGCCTTTGAGCATGGCTTTACCAACTTCTTTGATGAAGGGGAGTTGAAAGATTAGGATGTGTGGGAGGATGAATTTTTTTAGTATTTTCTATTTGCTCTAGATGAAATTAATGATGAGGAAGGGGTGATAGAGAAAGCACATGTACAATTGGGGTGAATTTTTGTTCTCGAGTATGCAATGAAAGACATCATTAGTAATGTTGATACTTATGCAAAGACGAGATAGATTTGAACATGTATCGAAGGATAATTTGTTTATTGCATGAGCTAAGTAAGGAGTATAGGATTATCGAAGTCTTGTAGTATCTGATGCATTATCATGGAGTATGGACCTAGGGAAGATCTTCAATGATCATGGGTACTTGATGGAGATTAACGGATCATGGTGCATCATGGATTATTTGTGAACTTCTCACTTTCTATGTTTATGTTTAATCCAATTATTAGCATTTAGTTATGAAATGGTTTAACTTTTTGTAAAAGGCCTAAAGCTTGTAGCTTCTTGCATATATAAAGGGAAACCAAGGACATATGAAGAATATATTATACTAGGATTATTAGTAGAATAGCAATTATATCAACATACATATTTTACAACATAAAAGAACTGCTATATAATAAGTTATTTTTGAAGTAAATACAATGGAGAAGAAGTTTTGATTACATGGCTAAATTTTGATGTCAATTATTTGTTGATGATATCCAATTATTTGGTTGTCTCCAACTTAATAATTTCTTATTATTTAAATTGGTTTGTCAATTTTAATTTATCAAGGCACATTTGTTGTTCTTGTGTGGTGTCATTAATTGGTTTCTATAAAAGAATTGAAATCCTTTTAGTCAATCATAGTAATCTAGAAGTGTTATTTGGATCGATAAGAAGAACCCTATAATCGATAGAATTATAATACTATCTACAATTTGGTTCTATCTTGTTATTCAAATCAAAAGTATATTTGATTTGTCAAGGCACACTTGTTGCTTTTGTGTGTTTCAGTTAACTAGTTCCTTCAAAAGGATTAAAACTCCCTATTAATTAATCACAGTAACTTGATAAGAATCATTTGGATTGATAAGAAGAGTTTGATAATTACATTCTTGCATGTTTATACAAGGTATAAACAGTCACAAGTGTCAAGCAATTTGAATTGTATCTAGAAAGTAAGTCACATATCATTCACCTCTTGAATCTATTAACCCAATAGGACGAGGCACTGGTCATTACGCATTCCATTATAAAAACCTTAAAAAATATCATTCATATCTTCACATATTAATTTCAGCATTAGGAGTAGGAGTAGCTAACAAGCCTTCATCTATTCCACATTTTATGCCATTGTGGATAGATACTTAAAACCAACCAAGTCACACAACTTGCTAAATTTGCATTAGTCATCAAGGTTAACCCCCATAGGTTTAGCAGAGCCTGAAGTGTAGAGATTCATCAACCACATAGGTTAACTCTTTTAGTTAGTTCAAAAATGTTGCAATTCTTATCATAGAGCCTGACATCTTCTTACAATTTATAACTTGGATTTTTGAGACCTAACACCTTCTTTGTGTATGTGTAGGTTACAAGTTGAAGAATGATTGAAGAGATCTTGAAGGGAAATTTTGCATTGTTGCATTTGTTTTCATCATTCTTGTTGACCTACAAATACTATGTTTTATAATTCATTTCTGACATGTCGACAAGTTTGCAGGTGCAAAGCATCTCAGATCTAGCACGAAAGGACTGCAAAAACTGTTTTTGGAAGCCTAATCAAAGACCAATTTTCCTAGGGGTAAACTCGATCCCTCTACACATGCCAGAATCAACTTTTTGTGACAGGTACATACTCTTTGATATCTCCTAGATCTACTTGCAAAGTGTTGTTACAATTTGTGTATCTTCAGGAATCTGCATTTTACATATTAGGTCATATAGTTTAATTAGTTTCATCATTTCAAATCATTTCTAGATCATTCCTAATCATCCCGAGGCCCTAAAAAATCCACCAACCCAGGTCTGATTGATTCACCACTGAGGTTGAAAGTCAATCCCTTGGCTTTGTGGTTGGTATTGTAATGAAATATTGGAAAAGACCCCTTATATCCTAGGTTGTTTGCATTTAGGACCTAGGACCCCCTTTTACACCATTTCATTTTGGTGAACCTGACATTTGACATCATAACTTTCTAATTTGAAGATCTTTCAAACCATAGATCTAGGTTTTGCATCATTGTGTTTTGTATTCTTTATTTAGGGTTTCATATTGCATGTTTGCATCATTAAAAACTCATAAAAATCCAAAAATATTGCATAAATTTTGCATCATAGTTTGTTTTTAAGTCATTTAGATAATAATTTCATTCAAAATTGCACTCAAAATTGTCACTTTTATTTATACATTTTCATACATTGGCACTTGCATTTCATTAGAAAATTTTGGAAAAAATAGTCACTATAGAATCACTTTGTAACTAGAAACAGTAATCATAAATAGTAAGCTAGACACTTAGATTTTTATTTTTTAGAACCCTATACAAAGACTCGTTCGCCTTTGGGTGACCCTATCCTTGTATAGGTGCTTCTATGAATTTTTACAAACATTTCTATCTCTATCTACTCAGATTCCCTATACTTGCAGATCTCTATTACAGTGTCAAAAATTGCATATTCTGAAGTATTTTACATTTAGTTCATTTGGTAAAAAGAAAGTACATTATTTAGAATCAAATTTTGCATTAAAAAGTCATCCTTTTTTAGGTCTCTTCATTTTTAAATCAATCAATTATCATATTTAAAATTTGAAAATTGCATTAAAATTTGTTCAAGAATCTTTAACCTTCTTGCATTCTTGCATTTCACATCCAATTGAAATACACTAAGAAATTTTTGGAAATTCATTTACTATTTCAGCAACCTCCAAATATATTTAGGATCCTTAAGCAGCATAGTTCAAAACTAAACTGTCATTTCTCATAACCCTTGAGTAGGACCCATTTTCCCCTGGGTGACCATGTTCTACTTTTCTTGGCTAAACAAACTTTTTTTGAGACCTTTCTTACTGAGTTTGTTGTTTGTTTCCATTTTCCACTTCCTATTTTGGGGTGTTTTTTGTGTTTATTTAGTGCATTTTTGTTCATCTTGGGTGCACTTTTGGTATTGTGAAACTTGTATGAGTTTCACAAATTGGTGTCCTAATACCAATACTTCAATGGGATGTGGTTTGAGACTCATAGCATCCCATATTGTTGGTATAATGTGTTGGAAATAGCCAACCCATGTTGGACTCTATCCCTAATGCCACATTTCCCATGACCACCTTACCATTAACCACTATTATTGATGTTGAAACCATGGTTGCTCATGTTCCTCAAGAGAAGCTCAAAATATTGTAAGGTGTGCACCCTTGGTCTCCTTGTGTTGTGCATTGCAATTCTTGGGTTTGTGACATGTCTTAGCTACCTCCTATGGATTCATTAACTCTAGAGGTTGTATCAAGCATTAATAGGTCAATCTTTTGGTGCAATGGAAACCGTCTGTGTAACAATTGGTATTAGGCATTAACAAGTTGATCTTTTGGTACAACAACAACTATCTATGTAACACAAACATTTGGACAAAGCTTTAGAAATATCTCAAGACTATGTGAGTACACAATATATTGTTGGTACTGCAATTCCTGTCATATATAACATTCAGAAAATGCTTGATAATGACCAAGTATTAGAGGTTGTGCATAGCCTAGCCGATATTATTGATGATCATGTTCCAATAATGGCTAGTTGCACTCAACCTTTTGGATATGCTCAAAGCCAAGGAGGATATCAAATTCCCCCCTATAACTATAACCTTTATTCCCACATATACCAATTCAACTGTTACAATAACAATGCAACCAAAAAATAGTATAGCTTTCACTAGTAGAATTTGGCAAATAAATGACTAGGTGACTAAAAATTTTAGTCACAACAACTAATAATGACCAAATTCTACTAATTTTTTGCAACTTAGCTATAAATGAGTAAATAAATGAATAATTTGGTCATTGACTAAAAATTATTTAGTCACATGAATAAAAATGACTAAATAGTTAGTCATTTGTTTAGTCACAATCCATTTGAATAAATCATTTAAGGAATCAAGAATATATCCCACTAAAATACTCTAAAACTTTCATCGAAATATTATTTTCATGCATAGCCCAACAGAATGAAGTTTTCATTTTAATAAACACACTCTAAAATCTTCGTCAAATTCTTATTTTCACGCGTAGCCCACCAAAATGGAGAAGTTTTTCAGTAAAGAATGATAGAGAATAGTAAGGAGATGTGCATGATAGGAGGCATATGATTCATTGTTGCTTATCTCATTCCTGCTCTGCTCAACAAGGGTTACATTATTCGAACTACTGTTTGTAATCCAAGTATTTAATTGACATATATTTGCATAATCTCAAATTCCTTTAGATGATTTTGAAGTATCAATGTATCCTATATAGGGTTTAGAATGATTTATTTTAATTTAAAAAATAAATCAGATGCTTTTTAAGTATCAATGTATCCTATATAGGGTTTAGAATGATTTCTTTTAATTTAAAAAAATAAATAAATGTTGTACTTGTATATGATTAGATAATGTGGAGATCTAAATCTACTCCAACACATTGTCCTCTTTGGCACTATATTCATTACTCCAACTACTAGGGTTTTGCATGTGACATCTTTAATATCTCCATGATAGTGGCTTTTAAATAGATCTCAATCTTTGCTTTAATCTTATCATGGTAACCCTTGAGTTCCATAATCCACCTTTAATCTCTTCTAAGAATGTTGTCTTAAGCTAGAATACATAGTATGCATATATAAATCAAGTCCTTCATACTTTCCATTGTTCCAAACCGCCACTCATTGCCTTGCTTAAAATGCTACCTCAATAAGAAAAATAACATATTTTAAAAGCATGTTTGCTAGTGATTGACCCTTAAGGTCACTGCTTTCATCAATATACAATGAGATTTTTTTATTCAAACTCAAGGCATTATGCAAGATAACATTGTGAATTGTTTGATGTGTACGATTTGATTTTCTTGCACATTTAATGCTTTGCTAATTTCCTTTAAGACTGGATATTACACCCTCAACTGCAATCTCAAACAACTCACTCACTATCACTTGAAGATTCCTTTCATGACCATCCTTCTATAAAATTAAACTATGCCCTATAGACTCCCTACTTACTACATGGGACTCATTGTTTCATGGTATTGTGGGTCTTAAGATCCTTCAACCTTATTGTCACAACTTCACAGTCCACAAGGTATTATTCACTATTCTCCCATCTTTGATGAGTCTTGAAACACTGCTCAAACATGCAATACACTACCTCCATTATACAATGGCTAAGAAGAAACATTGAACCTATGATTACCACTGCTACTTCATTTGGACAATCATTCCCTAATTGCATTTTCCTTGTCTAACACTACCAATAGCATTTGAAAAACCCTTAAGGTCAGCAAGGGGGTAAGGAAACTCACTATTAAAATCTCCACTTTACTATGCAAGGTTTGAGGTTTATTATCTTGTCATTGCTCAACCTCTTTTTGACTATCACACCTCAAGTGACTATCATTCTTCTTACCATAGATTTCATTTAAAAATGTCATTGAGCTACATAGTGTGATTGTTATTGGCTACAATCTGTAGATTGCAAAAAAAAATTATTGGCTACAATGTCTCAATCTTTCTAGTATTGCAATCTCACTAATCAGCTAGAGTTATGGTTTATGTTTCTATGAAGGCCTAGGGTTTGTACCCTAGTCATGCTCTTACCAATGCTTCTATTGGTATTAAAAATCAACCTTAAATCTTGGGTTAGAAAATTAGTTGTCTTGACAGGGTTGTAGTATGATCTTGGATTGTATCCTAGAGTGTGTGGGAAGCTTGTGTTTGATCATTAAGGTATGTAAAATTGATCAAGTAAATGTATCCTATATAGCATGGGTTTTGCTTTAATACTTTCCATAATGGTTATTAAAAGATCACATTATTATAGTTTGTGGTAACCCAAGATTACATTGAAGTATGTAACAAACTTGGTTTGTAGTATAAGTTGTACACTTTTAAGCAACATTCATAAGGTTTAGAAAATCTTGATCACTCTCTAGAATAACCCATTAAACATGGGTTGTGCTTGAATACACTAAATAATTGATATAACACGACCACTTTGCATATCAACTAGAGTTATAGGCTCATTATTGCAACAAGAGGTAATAACTCTTGGATCATGCTATCATTACATTGCAACCTATTAAACTTGAGTCAACCTGAAGGCACCCAATGATAATTGACACCTAATTGTGATGAAAGTGATTTGTACATGAATTGTGCTCATATGAGTTTCTTCATTTCTATCACAACATAGCCACATTAAACTTGGGTCACACACGAATGCATCATGTATTTGTTATAGCACAATTGTGCCACATGACCAATAGAGTTATGGATCACATAATTATAGACACATGAATTTGTTCCTCAATTTTACTCTTATGGCGATTCCATTATCGTTACAACATAACCATTTGGACTTATATTGCTTAAATCCTTACATTGCTTATTTTCTCTTTGGATGGATGGACTCATTGATTTTTTGTGACTTATATAGCTTTTGCTTTGATAGTAAAGGACATCAGATTCTTTCTAAAGTTGAAATGACTTATTCATTATGGTTTTATGATGATTTTGAGTTATTTAGAAGGGGTAAATATGTGGCATTTTTATGTGCAAGAAGAATAGATTGTGATGCAACATTTAGGTATGGATAGTTCAGGAAAAATTGGATTGATATTGGTGACATAACCAGGTTGGAGAGTACCTTGAGCTGGTGTGAAACACTTCCAGGTGTTTTCCCTGGGGAGCAAAATCTAAGTGTAGGAATTTCCAAATATCTGAGAGAGGAAGTTCATTTATTCTAAAGATAAAATCATAAATTTGTTGGTCCAATTGGACATCCAACTTGAGATCTTTAATATCCAATAGAGAAAGTTTGTACATTCTAAAGATAAAATAATAAATCTATAGGAACAATTAAAGATCCAATTTGAGGTAGTGAAGCTCCGATAGAGGAAGTTCCTACATTCTAAAGATAAAATCATAAATTTAATCAGTCCAATTTCAGATCCAATTTGAGGTCATGAAGCTCTGACAGAGAAAGTTCCTACATTCTAAAGATAAAATCATAAATATGTTTGGTCCAATTTGAGGTCCAATTGTAAGGATTTGTCCTTTTTATTATACTTTTTGACATTTGGCTTGATAATTTTTTTTACTTTAGAATTATGGTATTGCTTTCCTTCAAGTGTTTTCAACCCTCATTTTAGGGAAGAGCTCTGAAGATGGTTCTTTCAGATGGAGACTACACTTTTCCACTATAGGTTCCATCTAGAAACACCAGAAGCTCAGGTATTGTCATACTCAAGTACAATAGAGTTTGTGGTGAAATGCACTTAGTATTTTATGCTGATATGGATGTGTTCTAGCCTATAGTTAATTGTTGTAGCATAACAAATAGGCTAAATAGTTGTTCATATACCATTGCTTCAAATTCTAAATTGCTATACCTTATTCTAGGAGCAAATCATAGGGGGACTCTATACATAAGACACCATTGTTTCAAACTCAAAATTGTTGGCTCTTTCACAATTGTTTGCTTCATTTATTTGATCTAAGATAGCCTGTTGTATAGAAGATACTCTCATGAAAATCATAGTAAAATAATTTATTTTAGGATAACTGTTCAGAATCTTTCCCATCATAACAATGAACAAAAGCATCAGTCATTAACCTAAACTTTGCAAGAGTGGTGCATGGAGCACCTGTTTGATTTCTTGCCTCCATGAGGCCATTTGTAAACAGTTTCTCTATTTTTTGTATTGGGTCTTATAATAAGGTTTACCAAACCATTTTATAGGTGTTTGAGTCTTAGCAAGTCATATTTTAAGTCATTTGTCAAATAATGTTTAAAGTTGTTCCATATTGTAAATATTTTCAAAAGTGCAAAATTAGGTAGATGAAGTGTCATTAAGGTGTTTTGTCAACAAATTAATCAAAAGGTCATTGAAAATATTTTTTTTTGGTTGGAAATGTATAAATACACCCTCCAAAACTCGAATTGGGGGTTGGAGACATTGTTTTTGAAGTTTGATGAATGGAAACCTCAAGTTTTGTGTGCATTTTCTGATTTTTACATTGTTTCCAGGCTGAAGTTGTGCATTGTACGGCCTAGTATGGACTCATATAATGGAGTATCATATATGGATGGAAAGCTATTTGTTTCTAGTTTCCAATTATTTTTGTCTCATTTAATTTTATTGAGTTTTGTGGGAGATATGACTATTTTGGTGATATTTCCCTATTCTAACAATATTGTGCAGAATTTGCAGTATAAAAAATGTGATGGTACAGATTGTAAAGTCTATATTTTGGATCTGAAACCAATTGGATTTTTTTTCCATGTGAATATAATTTCATTTGCTTCAATTCTCGTCAAATTTAATTAATATTTGAATAAGTTATGACCATTTTTGTGAGGGTAGGTTTGAACCCTACCTAGGGTTTGCAGTTTTGGGAAAAATGCAATATCTTTTTTTTCCACCATTGGATCTTCATAAAAATTGGAGGAAAATTCTAACTATTTTTTCTTCAATCCCACTGGAGAGATTGGATTCATGATATGTTTTGTGGAAGTTATTAATGACTATTTGTTTTATTAAATTGTGGGCTGCCATGGCTATGTTTCCAATGTGATATAGAATGTCTGATAGCATGTGTTATACAAAGATTGCTTTGAATTATTGTTGAAGGTTTGTGAGATGTGTTGTTGAATCCTCCTAGCTCTGAATCAAAGAGTTTCATCAAATTCTACTTTTCCACTCTCTTTTCCATTCTAAATTTTATTCCCAATTTCATCCATGAAGAACTTCCTCAGCTTGCAAACCCTGCTGTTAGCCATAACTTTACCAGGTGTCGAGGATAGCTTCAATTTTTTACCCAAGCAACAATTGATCTAGTAAGGCCAAATTTTTTTTTCTTGGGTAAAAAATCAAAGCTATCCTTGAAACCTGGTAAAGTTATGGCTAACAGTAGGGTTTGCAGGCTGAGGAAGTTCTTCATGGATGAAATTGGGAATAAAATTCAGAATGGAAAAAAGAGTGGAAGAGTATAATTTGATGAAACTCTTGCAAAGTTTAGGTTAATGAATGATGCTTTTGTTCATTGTTATGATGGGAAATATTATGAATAGTCATCTTGAAATAAAGTATTTTACTGTGATTTTGAGAGCATCTTCTATACAAGAAGCTATCTTAGATCAAATAAATGAAGCAAACAATTGTGAAAGAGCCAACAATTTTGAGTTTGAAAGAATTGTGTCTTATGTATAGAATCCCCCTACGATTTTCTCCTAGAATAAGGTGTAGCAATTTAAAATTTGAAACAATGGTATATGAACAACTATTTAGCCTATCTATTATTCTACAACAATTAACTACAGGTTAGAACATATCCATATCAACATAAAATAGCAAGTGCAATTCACCTCAAACTCTATTGCAGTAATTGCTTTGTAAGGAAGTTTTCACTCCATGAATATTCTCTATGCACATCAGAATGTTGGTTATTATCTTGATCTCCTTTGTGATCAAAAGAATAGTGAAGTTAATTGCATAATTCATGACAATTTTGTAGTGCTATGATCTAGTGCTCTTTTATTTCGTACTCACTGTGTTCTTAATCACCATGTGCAAATGACTTAGAGGATAGATCTTTGTCACCATTTGATAGTAACTTTCATTTTTTTTGGACTGTTTGATATGATTCAATCACTATTTGATAGTTTTCTTCCTTTTTTAGTCCTATAGGATAGAGGACAATTCACAGTTTGCAACTCTCTAACAATGGTAAATAGATACAATAAAGATATTTAAAATTTTAGAAGTGGATTTTTTTTTGAATTGCTAAAGCCTATTTATCAGTTTTATAACTTAAAATTATTTAAGCTATTTGAATAGATAAACTTCATATTATACATATTTAAAGTACAATAGAATCATGTACTTAAAATGATTACAGAGAAGTTGAATGAAAATTAGTAAATTACTACTGATTTAGCTTTTCCTTTTATATGTTTATAGGGTTATTTCTTCCAACATTTCTTAGGCTATTTTTGGATTCTATGAAAACAACAAAGGAAGTTCCACATCTAGGTCTAAATGAGGTGATGAACCATCCTTCTATGATGAAGTTTGTAGGAGACACCCAATAATAGATCTAAAAATATCATATTTTTAAACCTTCAGATCTTTGAGATCATTGCAAATTTGATTTGATTTTTGTACAGATGGAAGGATCTAAAAAACTATTGCTTGAAAATGATGTAAACAAAAATGTTATTTGTTAAGAATAATCTAAGGGTGTTATTTTTCACTTGCACAAATTTTTTTTGTCTACCTTAAGATAATCGTTAAAATTATCATTTTTTAATCATAATATTTCATTATATATTTGTATTTTGTTAGATTGTATTGGATAGTTAATGGTTAAGTTTAAAAAAAAATAAAAAATCAGCATAATATAGTTTCCATGTACTTCTTTTCATCACTTGCAAATCTAAATGTTTGTTACTTTTTGTTACTTTTTGCGATCATAAAAAATATAGATGATTTTAGTCTCTGTGAAATATTTTCATGCATGTTTGAGATCTCTACAAGGTGATGAAAAAGGCCCTAGGGTTTGGTAGGGTTTTAAGTATCCTTATTGTTTTGATGGTAATGTTGTCACTAAGTTCTCTCCTTGCCTAAATATAGTCACCTGAGAAACCGCCATGATGCTCTTGACTGTAAATTACTTTGTTCTCCCTACCTTCTCACTACAAGTCTGATTCTTCAACTCTACCAGTTTCCCTTCCATCTCAGTGTCTTTTCATGCTCTTGCATCTATTCTCTTATTAATTTATTCTTATGACTCTAAAAGCTATCACTAGGTCTATTATGACTGTTAGGTCTTTGAGGGTATATTATTTTCTACTATGAACTCTTAGATTGTCATACTTTTGATGACAATTCTCCAAGGATGTTTGCTCATTGACTTAACTCTCTGTATATTCTCCATTATGCATTGAAAATTCATGGTTTCTAGTTAACTATTTATTGGTGTAACCATTACCACATGTGTTTACTGGGACTGTCATCCCTATAGCATAGTTTCCTTATAAATCTGAATGTAATTTAAAAGGTGCCCATAAATATTGGCAAGTTTCATAAGATTGTTGTGTCAAGGTAGTAGATGGTCATGAAAAGTTTCATAATACCACAAGAGCCAAGAAGACATGGTACGGTGTAGCGGTAACATTCTACATCACTGTGAAGTTCGAGCAATAAAATTGCAGTATGGAGGTAAATCAAATACTTCTCCTGCATCCCTGCAAGAGCCAAGAAGACACGATACAGTGTAGTGGTAGCATCCCACATTATCGTGAAGGCTGAGCAATAACAGTGTGGTGTAGTAGTAACATCTTGTATTACCATGAATTCCTAGCAATAACAGTGCATTGTAGCGGTAACACCCCGCATCACCACAAGGATCATGTCAAAATGGTGCAGTATCATGATTAAACTATAAAACAAAATGTGACATTTCTTTGAGGCATTTTTTTGAAATAGTTTGCTTGCCTTGTGTATATTTCTTCCACATTTTCATGTATGTCTAGCAAAGCACTTGTAACTACAACATATGACAAAAAAAATCCCTACTATTATGCTTTGATGGATGTCCCTTTATTATTACTGGATATCTAATGTAGTGTACACTATTATAGTGTAAGCCTATTTTTCAGATTGTTTCATTTAGCATCACCAATATTCTCCACAAGAACATTGTCCTTGTTTAAAATGATGGAAATGGTTCACATCTCTTGGAACAATTTATCTTGCAACAATCTTGGAGATGAATTTAGATGCAAGTGAAAATAACAACATACTTGAAGGTTCTTAACAACTTTGATAGTTGTACCAGGGGCCATGTTTAAGAAACCAAATTCAATTGCTAACTTTTCACTATGGTGGAAAATAAATCATTCTTTTTTCTTCTATTCCACAACATTGAGTAAAAGTCTTGAATCTAGAAATACCTTGTTGCCTTCATTTTCCAAGCCAATTTCTCCAATTTTTCATTTATCTCCCATGTTTGTGGATGTGATTTGTCTCCTACACAAAAAAGAATATACCATTTTATTCCCTTCAATCCAACTACATGCAGGTATCTTTTTAATTCCTCTATCTTTCATCAATCTCCTTACTATTTGAACCTCACCACACCTGCCTGCTTCTGTATAGATGTTTTAGAGAACATAAGTTGCAACATTTTTAGGATCCAACTAAAAAAGCAGTGTTGCTGGAATACTCAGCCTATATTCATATATGATCCACAAGAACCAAAGGTTTAACTGGCATCTTAATACTAATGTTTAGGGTATCCTCAAGATATCCAACATGGGCACAAAGGTCAACCATGCACACCTAATGATCAACTATATTTGTAATGCAATAAGGGTTACTAACGTGTGAAGTATTTGCAACCCTCATCCCCTAAACCTACATGATTGAATCCATCTAGAACAAAAGAAAAGCTTACAATGTTGGTGTTCCAGAGTGCTTCATTAATTCAAATATTTTGAGATCTTCCTTGCAAAATCCATTTTGTGTGCATTCTATAATCATATCATTTCATTAGATGAGATGACATCTCTTTGAGGTATTTTGTCAAACTGGTGCAGGAGCACCCAGGGCCTTCAAGGAGCACTTCAAGGATCAGGAGTGTGCAGGGGTCAGGAGGACCTTTCAAGCAAGTCAAAACATCAATTATGACCTTTTGGAGCCTATAATGGCATTTGAGATGAATAAATGTAATGAGAATGTTAAAAGTTCTAAGGGTCCTGAAAGGACCATAGGACAAAAGAATCTTGTAAGTGGACCAATAGTGTCCAAGAGGTGTAGGTAGGTTTATGATGTTCTAATTAGATCAATTATGGTTAGATATTAAAGTCTAGATAGCTTTTGGTCAGTATAAATCAATAAAAGGTAAGTTTGTCATTTCAAAATTTTGAATTTCAGTTTAGGCGGGAAAGAGAGTTTTGAGTGTTTTAGAGTTAATAAAGCATTGTAATCAATCCAATTCGGTTGGATCAGTTGGAGAATGGGTTTATAACCTTAAAATATTCATTTGTACGGGGTTGGTCATTTTTGAAGAAGAGTTGTACGGACTGTTCTTAGGAAAAGCAGTAAACTACAATTTTTTGCATTATTTTGTGTCTTTTTTGGTAGTCTATTGATTTCCTATTGAAGTTTGATTCATTGTGATGGATTAAGGACTGGTATTTACATGATTTCAAACCTTTGTATGCTCTGAAAGACAATAGGGATCAATTCTTGCACGTTTTAATTGACTGTCCACAAGAAAGATACAGATTTTGCTCTGTTTTGAGGGTTTTAATGATTGAATGATCCATTTCATGGAGTAATTTGACTGAACACCTATGAAATGGATCACATTTGACATGTACCATAAGAAACTAACAAAGAAATGTGCAGGGAAGAGGAAAACTAACATGTGCACATTGAATTAGCAAAGGAAAAGGCATGAAGATGGACCCTAGGGTATAGCAGTGGAGAATATTCCTTAACAAGAGGTACATTTTTGAGTTGTAGTAGTTGAGCAATGATGAATTAATGGTGAAAAGTCAAAATTTAAGACTTGGAAGTGTTTGGAAGTCCTAGAACCAAAAAGCCCTAGTTTTAAGCCAATTTAGGGAGGGTTTTGTAATTGGGCATGTTAAGAGTAACATAGAAGATTAAAAGTCTGAAAATATTTGGTTTGGGAATGTTTTGGAAGACTGTTGAGAGTTTCAAGGTCAGGGGACAAATCTAAAGAGGGGTTGCTTTGAAAAATAGGGCTAATTAGGCCTAGTTTTGAGGAAATAGCAGGGTTTGAAGAAAGATTGTTTGAAACAAGTGATGCCAAGGAGTTGACATGATTTTTGTCATTACAAACCACACCTGAAACAACCATTAGATTGGAGGTTCATTTGCAAAGTTTGAGGAAAAATTCAAGAATCCTTCGCCAAAGGCCTAATAGGGCTAGAAGGCTAGTTGAGCAGCAAAAGTGAGTTTTGTTCAAAACAGAGGGTTAGGGCTTGAGAACCTTTTGAGTCAAGTTAGGCTAAGTGTTTTGAGATCATTCAAATGGTTTGGAACCACAAGGGAAGCAAATAGGTCATGAATGCAAAGTTGAGGCCTTATCTTCAGGTTGGTACTTAGTTGAAAGGTTGAGAAGTGAAGCATTGTTAGTCTTGTTATCTGGTGTTCCTTGCAAAGTCCCTGACCCTCTGCATCACAAAAAAATCATTTTGTACTACATTTTTCTGTTAAATCTTTGGTAATTATGGTTAGTTTCATTACATTCAAATTATAAATTCTGGGAAATTATATACAGTAAATAGATTAATGGTTGTTAGGATAGTGAAATTAGCTCTCTTAGAAATTAACCAAAATATCTAGAAGGATTATTTTAATTAAAGAGGATTTTGGGGTTATTTTTGTAACAAAGATTAACAATGATTTTACATTGCAGCTAGCTTGCTATTTTTATTCAAGATACAAGTCATCAAAGTGAAGCACATACCAAGAAGATGTTACTCTACTTCAAACCCTCAACCTCACTTAGTTTAGTTTGCTTACATGGGGATATCAAGGAAGTTGCTAAAAAATTAATATATATCATTTTTTTTGTGAAGGAGAATCTTGTGAGATTCAATATGGCAGTGGATCAATATCCGGTTTCTTAAGTAAAGATGATGTCACAATTGGGAAACTTGTGAAACATCAAGTTAGTAATTTTTGGATGTTAAGGCTTCCTAGTTGGATATCAAAGATCTTTTCTCATCAACTTAATTTGGAATTTATGTATAAATGGATTCTTCCATGGTGCAGGTCTTTACTTAGACAACACATGAACCAGGGTTGACATTTTTGTTGTCTAATTAAGTCTGATGGCATTCTTGGGCTTGGTTTCTAGGAAATATCTATTGCTAATTTTGTTCCAATATTTTTAGTGTTGATAGCCCTCATTCTATAATGTCAACTTCATTCTATAATCTGAGCATGTCAACTTTCTTAAACTTTGAATAAGGTTATGAAATAAAGGGTTCAATATGCATATTTAAGGCCTATGTTGAACACTCTATTTAAGGCATTTGTTCACAAGGCTACAATTTTTTAATTGATTTATCTTTTTGATATGTTTGGAATTTTGTAAACTTGCAATATATAATGCACTTTTGTTCCTTTTGAATTGAGACTAATAGTAATTTTGTTGGTTGTATTGATGCACAACTTCATTCATGGAAGAAAAGGTAGCACCTTGTTGTTGATATCAGATGGCACGTTGCATATAAAGGAGGAAAGATTCTAGTTGGGTTATTGTTGACTATATTGAAGGAGAGAGATTCATAAATGGGACATGATCAACACTCTCCTTCTTGGATTCTACATGTTATAGCTTGCTCTAGGAATATTTCCCATGTTGTAGAAGTTTTAAGAGATGAAAGGGGAATGTGCTCACATTGAAGAGCTTCAAGCATGAATTTCCATCATTGCAGAAGTTTTTTGGAGAAGTTTCTTTCTTGCAGTCATTTATGTGCAATATTGTAACTCAAATTTTTAATCTTGTGACTGAAAATAACAATTGTAATACTCTATTTCTAAGCTGTAATTAGAAAACCTTTCTTTTATTAATAAAGTTCACCAATTTTACCTTCTCAGTGGCTATCTTATTATGTACAATTGATGATTAATGTGTATTTATGTGTTTTATGCTTAAATCCTCAAGTATCAATCAATTAAAATAACTAACTATACTACTATTTGAAATCAATTAATAATTAAATTGACTAAAATATACTACCAATTGACAGAAATTAGTGAATAGTGAATAAAAACGACTAAATAAGTGACCAATTAACAACAATCAATGACTAAATATATCTGTGAATAAAAAAATGACTAAATAAGTGACCAAATTACATCAATCAATGACTAAATCAACAACTAAATAAGTGACCAATTAAATATATCAGTGAATAAAAAATGACAAAATAAGTGACCAGATTATAGTAATCAATGACTAAATTAATGACTAAATATATCAGTTGAAAAAAATGACTAAATAAGTGACCAGATTACAACAATGAATGACTAAATCAATGACTAAATATACTACCAAATTGATCAATCAAATCAACCAATAAATGACTAAAAATGGTTTATTCATCAATTTGGTTGCATTATATATGACTGACAATAAACTAATAATGGTCATGTGACCAAGTTCAGTCATTTATAAGTAGTTTTTAGTAGTTTTTTTAGTCATATATTGTTGTTTCTATACTAGTGTCTAACCTTGGGTATTTTCACTAGAAATCCTTTTAGTTTTATGAGATCAAACATAATATCTCCAAACCCATCACCTCTCACAAAATTTTAGTATAGTTGTCCATGTAACACATATACACCTCCACCATATTCACCCCCATCCCAAAACACAACCAATGATTCTATCATAAACCAACTTTTGCAAAATGTCACATCCCTTCAACAACAAATAGCAACATTGAACCAAAACCAAAATGGACAACCTTCACAATATGTCAAAAGAAACCCATTATCATTGGAGATATTGAAAACACAAGTGCCACAAGGTATAAAGATACCTCACTTTGAGAAATATGGTGGTAAAGGATACCCTAGTAACCATTTATCAACATATACAATCTTATGTAGTGACTTAATTTTTGAAGATAATCTCTTGGCTAAACTCTTTCCTAGGTCCTTGAAAGACAACCTTGGAATGGTTGTGTTCATTACTGAATAATTCAATTTTCTCATTCAATTATCTTTTCAATGCCTTTCTTAACCATTTCCACACTCACATTGGTCCTAAGATGGTTCTTCATAACTTAATTAGGTGCAAGCAACAAGGAGAAAAAGTCATAGATTTTATAGCATGTTATCAATTTCTTTACTCGCAAATCAATATTAACCTCCCCAATGTGCATCTTCAAAGAATGTTCATTGAAAACATACAAAAAGACATAAGAGATAGGCTTGGAATAATGAAGTTCCCATCCTTTACACATTTTTGTGTAACTCTTCGTGATTATCAAAATTCGGTTAGTCAACATGAAGAGAAAACTTCCTCGAATTGTGCTGAAAAATCCAAACCCATACCTCACAACAATTTTCAATAATTCAAGAAATATACCAAGGGTTTTATTAAAATAAATCTACCTCAAACAACCCCCTATGTTGAGCCTCAAGTTTCTTCCATAAAGACAACTCCATACCAATTTAGGGATAGGAATAAACAATTCACCCCACTCCCCAATTCCCTTCATTCAATTATGTTGCAACTCTTGAATAAGAACTTAATCACTTTACCTCTGAATAGACCTATTGATACAACCACGCCTTTACCTCCAAACCATAACCCAAATGCCTTTTGTCATTATCACCAAAAAATTGGACATGATATAGAATGATGCATGCATATTAAACATCAAGTGTAATACCTCATTGATTCTAATCGCATCCAGTTCAATGGTGTTAATGATCAATGGAATAAGTCTATTGCCCCACCCAACCAAAATTTTCAAATCTTCATGAATCCAATGCAGAATCATTTAATCACCTTTGTAAAATCTATTGAAGATAAGAATGATGTGATGAATGTTGATAAGATAAAAGACATGATTGATGATGATGAGAGTGATAATGAGGACCATCCTCTACAAACCATGATCGATCTCATTCACGTTCAACCTCGTAAGGGACATACCACTTTATTACCGAACATTGCTTTCACTAATGATGTTGTATTTAGACATGTGATTGAAGGTCCTCTCTATGTTTCTAGTCGTATCAATAACATACCTAGACAAGGAATACTTATTGATCCTGCATGTGTAGAGAATATGATCACTGAGGAATTCTTATTTGTGCAAGAGCTTTATCAAGATACTTATGAACAACTGAAGGCATGGATTAAAACACATAATGTTTTTGCTTTCCCTACGATAGGTTTGATCACTCTTCCATTAAATGTAGGACCTAAACAATTAGATGTGTCATTCTCCATCATCTTGAAGTCATACCAATTTCGTGTGAAGCTAGGCTACTCATGGTTAGATTCCAAGAATGTCGTCTTGTCGGTTATTCACAAGTGCATAAAGTTTCCTATTGGAAATGAGATAGTTACAATGCATCATAGTGGGTTTAATCCTTTATCTTCTAATGGAAATTTTTCATTGGATTTATTTTGGCTTGGACCTATGGAACCTATAAACCCTCATGAAAATTTCTTTTTCAAGTCCTATCAAAATTTTAAGGCAAATCACATAGAAAAATTATCTCTTAGCAATATTCCCGAGTCTGATAAGTCCATGGTTATTCCTTCTAGACAACATACCATTGATGAGCCTATGAATGAGCCACAAGCCCATCCAAGTAACCAATATAAATTCACCGTGGTTCCTCCACCCATTTCCTATGTGAGACCAAGAGATAGTAAGATGACCCATTTTATGCCTCCAAAGATAAAAACAAGTCTATAAACGAAAAGAGATAGTAGTTTCCCAACCCCTTATGGTTCCTATAGTTCCTCCCCTAAGGGAAGAAAAGAAAGAAATAATTGATAAACCCACTCCTACACCATCACAAGTTGAAAACCAAGCAAGAAGAAATTGAAATGCTAAAGAGCATAGGCATAGACATCATGTTATCTCTCAATAATTCGAAGAAAAGAATAAACCAACACCCATGGAAACAAGTCTAGAAGAAATCCAACTTGCACCAAAACAAGGAAATGAACCAAAACAATAAGAAAATTCAAATGCAATAATCATAAAACCTCCTATTGTGATGAATTTGGATAATGATGATGAGATTGCTAAGATTGATGAAGAAGTGCATAATGAGCTGAATTTATTATTTTCCACTTCTACGAACTTAGATGGGGGAAAACATGACGATCCTCCTAATGAGAGCAACCCACCACATGTTGAACCTAGTGATTCTCCTAGTACGACACTTGTTGTAGTCCCCTTGGCTATTTATCTACCTTTCAATTATGATGAGCAAGATTGGAATGCAGATGACTTGCTCTAGTTCGGCTCAAATGTGATGTACTATTTTATGTTTGCTTACTATGTTCTTTGTGTTTGTTTCTATGTAATGTGATCTCTTGTATTGTGTTTCTTGGCATGCCTTTATGTTTGTGAGTTTTCTTTGGATGACCCTTGTTTCTTTCTTAGCATAAGGATACAAAGGAAACAAATATGCCATGACATTCTTCTATTTGCATCTTCATTCTTCTATATGTCATAAACTTTTCCTTTTCTTTTTGTCTTATATTTTCCTTTTGGGGATGATGCAAGAAATTGAGACATTGAGACATTTAGGTCTCTTCCATGTTGACCCAAAAGTATTTTTTTATTTTCTCTCTCTATCTCTCTATGTGCCGTTCTTCCATTGTATTCATTGTTCCACAAGTATTTGGAGAATGATTACAGTTCTGAGCTCTATTATATCATTTTAGAAAAGACATATACTAACCCTAGACCCATGGATCCCTCAGTGCACCTTTCATGGCATTATATTCTGGGGGCAACCTCTTATCATGAAGTAGTTTATTTGGAAACATATCATTGGCATAGGGCTTTCCAAATAAGCTCTTGTTTTTCTTTGTGACATGCCATTTATCATTTTCTACTTTAAAGTAATTTCTCATAGCATGGTTTTTGCAATTTCTTTAAAGTGGGGACATACATTGGCATTATTTCTTCTCACTTTATGCATAGGTTGAACTTAGTGGTGTGTTTGATGTTTGAAATTTTGACATTTTTGGCTTCAATTTGTTCATGAGATAAACCTAGTGTAAGCATTGGCATAAAATTTTGATCATTTTTTTGGAACCTTATCAAAGTTATCAAAGAGTATAGCTTTTGGTATGGTTTGAAAAATGGGTACACACATGTAGACTTGGTGTGTCCTTCCCATTTATGCCACCTTTTTTTATGAGTGCATACCTTGTAGACCTAGTTTGTGTTTCTCATCTCTGCCTTGGGGGCTCGCCTAGTGAATATTAGACTTCACTAGCCCTTGTGAGTATATTTTATTGATGCATAGCATAACACAACTTTCTAGTCCAACTTTTTTCTTTTTGCATTAACTTTGACATTGAATGTTTGCGTACCTTGTATCACTGCTACACATGTGTGTGTTCTTTTGTGCCTATGTTTGTTTTCCATGAGATCATAGATCACGGGGGCTTGATCACTCTCCTTGATCCTTTGTCATCTTATCTTTCCAAAAATTGTACAATTGAACCTCCCTTGACATATATTTCTCTACTTTAGTGTGATTCTAAGTGTAAGTTCATACTCTAACTAAAGTGGGGGCTAAATGTAGCGTAGAAAATTGTATACCTTTATAATTTCAAAATATATTTATGTACCTTAATTTATTGGACTTAATTAAGATTTTAATTTTCCAACTTATGCATTCCAAAGCCTTATTCTTACCCTTTTCTAAAAGGGGAACCAACATTAAATAAATGCATTTAATAATTAAATTTCCTTGGATCATATGTGTCCTAGAATTTTAGGCCTGGACCAATTCAACCATGGGAGAATGGGTCCCATTTATAAGCCAGGACCTAAATTAAAATATGTTTTTGGAAAAAATTTAATGATGAAAATTCAATTTGTAAGTGTTGGCTTTTAGAATGTAATTTTCAAGAAATTGGAAAAACACCTA
Organism: Sequoia sempervirens; assembly: GCA_007258455.2. Classification (NCBI taxonomy): domain Eukaryota; kingdom Viridiplantae; phylum Streptophyta; class Pinopsida; order Cupressales; family Cupressaceae; genus Sequoia; species Sequoia sempervirens. The sequence continues at coordinate 250,772,614 of VDFB02270651.1, read as the reverse complement.
TAAATATATAGTTATTTTACCATTTGAAATCTAAGCAACATGATCTAGTAATTCAAGAGTAAATATTATTGTCAAGAGCATTCAAGAGTAGCATTATCAGTCATTTATATCAGAAATCAAGATCCTAACATCATGTCAAAATTTATGTGTGTTCATGTTGTCTTGTAAATGCTAATAAGTGTTGTAGGTCTTCATGCATTCAACCATTCAAGAAAATCATGCAAGAAAGATCTTATTCCTTTAAAGGGATGTATTTTTATTTAGTCCTTCAAGGAAGTTATTGAAGGGTGGTGAGTTGCAAAAAATTGTTCATTAATCATTTCCTTCCTTTCCATTAAGGTTTTCATCATTGACATTGCCATTGTGAAAGTGGGAACACTATTCCCGAGGTTTGACTGAGGCAAACCCTTATATGGCACAAACATTTTTCCTTCTTTGTGTATGTGCAAGTTACATGTTGAAGAAGGATTGAAGAGATCTTGAAGAGAAATTTTGCATTGTTTCATTTGTTGTCATCATTCTTTTCAACTTACAAAAACTAAGTTGCAGAATTCAATTTGACATTCTAACAAGTTTGCAAGTGGAAAATAACGCCTCAAATCTAGCACTAGAGGACTATAAAATGTGTTTTTGGAAGCCTAATCAAAGACCCATTTTCCTAGGGGAAAACCATTCACTTTGAACATTCCAAAATCAACTTTTGGTGACAGTTACATACTCTCTAATATCTCCTAAATCTTCTTGCAAAGTGTTGTTATAGTCTATGTATCTTCAAGAATCTACATTTTACATATTAGGTCATATTTCAATTAGTTTCATCATTTCAAACCATTTCTAGATCATTCCTAATCATCCTAATGACCTAAAGAATCCACCAAACTAGGTTTGATTGATTCGCCATTGAGGTTGAAAGTCAATCTCTTGGATTTGTGGTTGGTATTCTAATGAAATCTTGTAAAAGTCCCCTTAAATCATGGGTTCTTTGAATTTAGGGCCTATAAGGAACCCACCTTTTTCCACCATTTCAATACCTAAATAAACATGGGCATGCCAGTTCATCCCATATAAATACCCAAAATAGTAGAGGCAAAGGAGATTCTTCTTGAAGGAGAAGATATTTTGCTAGAGACAAAGGATCATTTGGAAGAGGTAGAGGAAAAGAATTCAGTGGCACTTCTTTCCATTGTGGAGAAATGGGAGATGCAACATTTGAATGTGCTTTGGTGCAACAAAGTAGTACGAAGGGAAAATAAACCAAAAAAATATGGCATGGGTTGGTAATGAGAGTGTTGCCTACTAGAAATGTGGAGAAGACCTAGAAGATGGTGAATCTTTGATGTTGAGAAAGGTTTTGTTAAATCCTAAGATGGAGGGAACTAAACTATTCCAAAGGATACATTTTTTTCAAACCAAATACAAGTTTGGTAGTAATTTTTTTAAGATAATAGTAGATAGTGGTAGTACGGATAACATTGTGTTTGAGGAGATGATAAATAAATTGAGATTGAAAAGATTAAAGCATCCCAATCCTTTTAATATAAATTGGTTGTAGAAAGAGCACCAATTGATGGTAAGAGAATAATTTCTTGTAAATTTTAAAATAGGGAGTTATAATGATGAGGTGATGTGTGTTGTAATTCCCATGAATACATGCCATATTTTTCATGGAAGGTCTTGTAAATTTGATAGATAGGTTGCACATGATGGAAGGACCAATATGTATAAGATCAAGAAGGGTGGGAAAGAGTTTTTCTTAAACCCAATGAAGGATATACAAGAAAACATGGGAATTAACTCAAAGGTGTGTTTAGTTTCGAGAAATCAATTCTTGAAGGTGTTGAAGAAGGAAGGAATATGCATCACATTAGTTTCCAAGATGACACTAATGATATTTTCAAAGACCAAGGAAGATTTTCCAATGGAGGTGTGTGAAATCCTACAAGAATATACATAGATTATGATGAAAGAGACACTAAATGGACTAACACCAATGAGGGATATTAGCCACTACATGGATTTAATTCTAGGATCTAGTTTTCCCAACAAGGTGACATATAGGATGACACCCATAGAAAATGAAGTAAATAGGAAAGTGCAAGAGTTATCAGATAAAGGATTGATTGAAGAGAGTCCTAGTCCATATGTAGTACCTTTTGTATTAGAACCAAAGAAATATGGATAATGAAAAATGTGCATAGACTCCAAGTCCATGAATAAAATCACCATAAATATGGATTTCCATTACCCAAGATGGATGAATTGATGGATTTCCTGAGTGGGAAAATTATTTCACCAAAATTAATTTGAAAAGTGGATATCACCATATAAGGATTCATGAGGGAGGTGAAAATGAGACAACCTTCAAGACCAAATATGGTTTGTACAAGTGGTTGGTCACGTCATTTGGTTTGAAAATCCTCCCAATGCTTTCACATACTTGATGAAAGAGATATTAAAGCCTTTCCTAGGAAAAATTATTATTGTTTATCTTGGCGAAATTTTGATTTTCACTAGGAAAAAGGAGGAACACTTGTTGCATATTAAGGTTGTGTTGCAAAGGTTGAAAGATGAAAAATTATTGGTGAATATATATAAGTGCAGTTTAGTGAAAAAAGAACTTTCAGTTTAATGAAGAAAAAACTAGTATATCTAGGCTTGGTAGTGTTAGAAGAGGGGTTCAAGGAAATAATATATTGGCCTTCACCGAAGAGCATTCTTGAGGCTTAAATTTTTTATGGTTTACTAAGATTCTATAGAAATTTTATTCAAAATTTCAGTGATATATGTGTTCCTATTACTGAAGCAATCAAGGGTGGTAGGAGAGAGTTCTAATGGATACCTACAATGAAATAGAGCTTTCAATTATTAAAGAAAAAGGTAGAAAAATAGCTAGTATTAGCATTGCCAAACTTTGGCGTGGTATTTCAGGTAGATTGTGATGCTAATGGATGTGTGATTAGATGAGTATTGACACAAGAGGAAATAGCCATTACCTATTTTAATGAGAAATTGAATGAAGCAAAGAGGAAATATTCATTTTATGAGTAAGCATTTTATGCTATATTGCAAGCTCTGAAGAAGTGGACACATTATTTGTTGCCAAAAGAAATTATACTCTACACATATCAAAATTCATTATGATTCATCAAGAGTCAAGGTAAGTTGAACCAAAGGCATATGTAATAGGTGTAATTTTTAAAAATTTATTCTTTTTTTTTTAAACATAGAAGTATTAAATCTAATAGGGTGGTAGATGCACTTTGCAATCAATGTTTGCTATTGAATTAATTGAGGGTTAGTGTAGTTGGTTTGGATGTGATTAGGGAATTATATTCTAACTATCCTAATTTTTGAGAAGCTTGGATAATTGCTCAGAGTCCAATGAAGAAAAATAGGACTTCATGGTTAGAATATTTTATATAGGATGTTTTATTTTTTAAGGAGAAAAAATTGTGCATTCCCAAAGGTTCAATGCAAGAGAATCTCATGAGATAAAAACAAATTGGTGGATTGGGTGGTCACTTTAGCAATGATAAAACACTAGCGAAGGTTAGTGAGACATGTTTTTGGTCCAAGATGACTACAAATGTGTAGATATTGGTGTGTGGGTGTCAAATCTACTAGCATGCCAAAGGGACATGTTGGAGATCAAGATTGCACCCACAAACAAGCTGGGCTTGTTTGATCCTACCTCAACATGGAAACACTCTCTAGTTTGTGGGTAAACTAATTGGTGAGAGTGCATGTCTAGATTAGGGCTGGTTCCCTCTAGATAATCACCTAAAGCTATGAATCTTCTGAGGAAAAGGGGAGAGAAAAACCAGAAACAAAAAACTATAGCTAAATATGATCAACTAGAAATTTGTGATTATGACAAAAACCTAACTCACAACACGACTATCACAAAGAAAATTTATTCTCACAATCCACCTTAGGACACCTAGCACATAAGTACTTTGCATAAGATCCTGAACAATGAATATAATATACAACCTGCACTATTTGCCACCCTTGACTACAACTCATAATAATAAGACTAAGAAGGATCTATTATTTGAATCACAAACAAAATCAGATTATTAAAGAGAGCCCATGACAAGAAAAATGAAAGGAAAAATCTAGTGCTTTATTGTAAATGAAGGAGCCAAAGTATCAAAAGTTTACAAAACTCTCTTGCAAAGCATGAGAGAGCAAGAAACTAAAAATGAGTGACCATCAAGAGCAAAAATAGAAAAATCAACCTCACTGCCTCCCCAAAAGGCAAGCCAATCTACATTTTCGAGCTCAAGCAAAATCCTGGAAAATTATGCTCCAAAACTGCTCCAAACTACCCCATGAATATGGAAACTTTCCATTTCCAAGGTGTCCATCCAAACAACCTCTCCAAAACAGGCACAAATAGCTGGAACTGAAAATAGAAACTTCAGTTTTCCACCTTCTCTATCAATCCTCCCAAGAACTCAAAATAGAAATTTTTGGTGCACCCTAACTGCATTTTAAAATAACAACTTAATCAAGCAATTTATAGAAACATTTCTTAATTAGTTGTTTTACAATCTTGTAGTTTTAAAATAGAAACCCCCTTTTGTTACATTTGATTTTCTCCCAATTTTTCCTTCTAATATTGCCTCTTTGAAACTCAGTTATATTAATTTTTTGCATTCAATTTTTGCAAAAAATCAACACATTACATTCGATGTTCCTTTACATGATTGATTATTATATAAAAAATCATAAAACTGCTTTCCCTCATTTACCTAGGAAATTTTTTTAATGACCTAGAGTCATCTTTTGGCTTCCACAAGCAACTTGGCATGAAATTTTCTCTAAGGAAAGAAGACGGCTATCCTTAGAAGGGGACATATGCATATCATGTGTTTGGTTTTCTAAAAAAATAAAAGGAAAAAAAAAGAAGCCATAGGCTTATTGGCCTAGGCAATGACACATGTGAAAATGAAATTAATGTGATAAAAATCACATGAGGCCGATCATAGGGTTAAACCCAAAACACAAAAAGGCCTTCATGATGTTGAATCGACCAATTATTTCCACTTTTGGTATTTTGGAGAAAGACATGGCTTTGCTATGCCACCAAGGAAGGATTTAGGGTTTCACCTTCAAAGCCACCATCAAGCTCCTTCCTCTTTGAATCTGGGTATATTTGGCCTTCTATACTTATGGTAAGCTTTTGACTCCCTTATCTATGCTTTTATTGGCTCATTTGATGAGGAAAAATGGCCCTTTGGCCGCAGCCACCACTGTATTTTGATGCATTTTTTTGTTCTTTTGTGTGTTTTTCACTTCACCATCCTTATGGTCGACCATGGTGACATTGTTTGGAGCTTTCTTTAGGCATTGGCCTTGGAATTGTTGTGTTTCTCCACCTTGATACAAAAGGTAAGCTTTGATATTTCTCCATTCATGAGCATTTCCCTCTTAAATAAATCTTATCCAAGCTTTGTCTTGCCAAAATATGAGCATTGTGAAGAAAATGTTAAAGGCCATTGTACAGTCTGTGACCCCACTGTGTGTTCTCCTTCCTTTTTCTGAATGAAAACCTATGGGCTCGGCCCACAATGTGCAAATGGTATTATTGTTGAATAAAAACATTTATTTTTTTAAATGAAAGCTTTTGATTTATGGGTTTTCAAAACCCTTATGACCACGGGCCTGTAGCTTCATTTTCACTATTTTGGATGTATCAAAACTAGGGCTCAAACCCTTGACCACCTCCTTTGCATTCGTATTGTACTTTGTGTTGGAAAAATAAGGACAAACAACTAAGAGGGGGGTGAATTAGTTGTCATAGAATAATAAAATTTTCAAACTTTACTTAACTTAATCTCAGATCTGATGAATAAGCAATTAACACATCAGAGAGACAAAGAAAACCAAGATTTTCTATGTGGAAACCTTGTTAGGGGAAAAACCATGGTGGATGTTAGTCCAAAATATTATACCATGTTAAAAGTATAATGAGAAATAATAAGGGGAATGCACATGCATTCAGGCACACTACCTAGAGGTCACTGCTCAAATACAAGAGGGGCTCACTACCCAATAATACAAAATAGGATTAAAATTCGGAGGGTATGAACTAAAAGAATAGATTCTCCACAAGCCTAATTACAGTTCCAATTAAGCACATAAAACTCCTTCACAAACTACTTCACACTTCGCTCGACCTTCTTCACACTCTGCTCTGTAATCAAATGATATTCATACATACACACATAAGAGCACACTCAACACTTTTCCAACACACAACACCGATGAAACAATCACTCTTATATATCCGCTACATGAGATTTCATCAATAACTTAGTCAACCAGGAAAATAAAGCATATTTGCAATGTTGGCCCAAATTTACAAATAAAATTTTAATGCAAATCCACCAAGGTCAGCCACAACATAGTGGAGACCCAAATTTAAAACTCCAACACAAAAATACTTCAATTAATTTCACCCCGACAATCCACAACACACTACCACCAACATGTCGGCCAAGAACAAGAGAAACAAACATACACAAGAAAAATTTCCAACACGAGCACATCGATCAATATGGATGTACCACAAAGATATAGCATGATCTAGAAACATCCAAGAACACCAAGAAACAACAGAGAAACATCTGCAACAACTGAGATTTCCAAAAACACATAAATTTCATTCAGGAACACTGATACCATAGAAACACTGTCATACCACAACATGATCAAATCTATACGCGGACCTCTGAAACTTCTGGTAGATGATCTAGATACACTCATCAAAAAAAAATTTAGTCCACAGGAGCTGAACTTCAATGTAAAGAACAAGATTCCTTCATGCCTACATAGTTCCACAGGGAACCTAGAACACTTTCTTTTACAAATTTCTTAATATCCTCGACATATACAACCTCTAGTACATCAAATGCTAATAGTGTTGACATTAATGAAAATGAAATATTAGCAACACATCCACAACATCCAACAATCTCTCCCTTTGGAATTGATGGCAACACCTGATGTGAAAAATACCATCAACCCAACACATTGCTTTCCCTTTGGTTCTGACTCTTCTCCTCAACTTCTCTTCGATTCTTAAAGGGATTTTTCAAATTGCACTTCTCCCCCTTTGACATCAATGGAAAAGGTAACCATGACCTTTCCATATACATGCTCTAAACCACATATCTATGCATCTGACTACTCCACCTAAGTAGTAGCCATGAAAATTCCAATTCGGATCAGAATATAGCACTGTAGCTCATAGATTGATGCAAGTAAATACATCTTGTTAGTTCTCATCAAGAGGGGTAACTACCCCTAACATTCCTCTGAGATACTCAAAAGTATCCTTCAGAAATGGTTTAGTAAAGTTGTATGCAATCTATTCTTTATTAGGCACATACTCTAATCTTACTTCTTTCTCATTCACTTTCTCTCTCAAGAAATGAAACTTGATTGATATATGCTTAGTCTTAGAGTGTAGTACCAGATTCTTTGAAATATTTATTGCACTTGAATTGTCACAGTATATGGCAATAGGCTCTTCATATATCGCCCTGATATCTTTCAACATTTGTTTCATCCATATTACTTGAGTACAATTGTTTGCAGCAACAATATATTCCACTTCAGTAGTAGATAGAGAAATGGAATTCTACTTTTTTCTCAACCAGGACACCAGCTTCTTCCCTAGGAAGAAAGCACCACCACTAGTACTTTTTCTATCATCTACATCACCAGCCCAATCTGCATTAGTATATGCACTTAGAGTGAGACCATCATCCTTTGAATACCAAAGTCCAAAGTCAATTGTTCCTTTCAGATATCTGAAGATCCTCTTAATAGCAGTTACATGTGATTCTTTTGGATTAACCTGAAATCTAGCAACCATACATACAACATTCATAATATCTAGTCTAGTCTGAGTTAAATAAAGTAATCCACCGATCATTGACCTGTATCTAGTTTGATTTGCTTTAGGAGAATCATCATTCTATGTTAGCTTGCATTCGATCACCATGGGAGTACCTACAGGCTTTGAATCTTCCATCCCAAATTTCTTCAGTAGCTCTCTCACATATTTGGACTGAGATATGAATATCCCCTTGTCTAACTAGGTCACTTGTAATCCTAGAAAGAACTTCATCTCTCCAATCATACTCATCTCAAATTCATCCTTCATCTCATCAGCAAACTTCATGCAAAAACCATCATCTCCTCCAAAAATGATGTCATCAACAAAGACTTCTATAATTAATTCTTTATCATGATCCAATTTGAAATATAATTTTCTATCAACAATACCTTTAGTGAATCCAAGCTTCAGTAAGTATTTCTCAAATCTAGCATACTAGGCTCTGGGGGTTTGATTGAGTCCATATAGAGCTTTCTTCAAGTGGAAAACCATATCTTCCTTGTCAGTTATTTGAAATCCATCTGGTTGTTCAATATATACTTCTTCTTCTAGTTCTCCATTCAAAAATGCTGATTTCACATCCATCTAATAAACTTTGTAGTCCTTGTATTAGCATAAGCAAGAAATAATCTAATAGCTTCAATTCTAGCAACAGGGGAAAAAGTTTCTTCAAAATCAACACTTTCCATCTGAGAATACCTTTACATACCAGTCTTGCTTTGTTCTAGACCACTTCACCTTGTTCATTCAGCTTGTTCCAAAACACCCATTTAGTACCAATCACATTTTTGTCTTTAGGTCTGGGAACCAGTATCCATGTTTCATTCTTTTCAATTTGTTTCAGCTCTTCCTTCATAGCTTCCACCCAGTGTTCATCTTGACAAGCTTCAATGACATTTTTAGGTTCAATCTTGGAAATCAAGTAGTATTCTTCTGCAATATTCCTTCTAGTTTGCACTCCTTTATTCTTATCTCCTATAATTTGGCTTTGAGAATGGTTTAGCTTTACATACCTTGGAGTTTTGGAATTTTCTTGAACTTCTGATTCTTCTGATCTTCCTTTAGTACTTGCACTTGTCTCTTCTTCCTAACTACCTTGACTTACCAGAATGAATTGAGGTTGCTTTACCAGAACAACTAGGACATATGGCACAATTTGAAGTTAATTCTATGTCTGGACATTCTTCCCTTTTTCTGTATTGTCTTCATCAGAATCATATCCATAATATCTTGATGATTTGACATAATCCTCATCAACTTTGACATTTTCACTCTCAACCATCTTTATTAGTCTTTTGTTATAGCATCGATAGGCCTTGCTCTTAGTAGAATAACCTAAAAATATTCCTTCATCACTTCATGCATCAAACTTTCCTATATCATCATCTCTCTTGATATAACACTTGCTTCCAAAGATCTTAAAATACTTAACAGTAGGCTTGTAACCAAACCATAGCTCAAAAGGGGTCTTACCAAAATTTCCATTAACATTTAACTGGTTTAAAGTATACACAGTAGTGCTTACAGCTTCACTCCAATAGCTCTAGGGTACATTTCCTTCTAACATCATTGTTCTAGTAGCATCCAAAATTGTTCTATTCTTTCTTTCTGCAACTCGATTCTGCTGAGGGGTTCAGGGAGCAAATAATTGTCTTCTAATTCCATGTTCTTCACAAAAAGAGTTGAACTCCCTGGAGGTGAACTCACCACCTCTATTAGATCTCAGACACTTGATTTTTAGACCTTTCTCATTCTCTGCCATAGCCTTGAAACTTTTGAACTTTTCCAGTGCTTCACATTTTTCTCTTAAAAAGGAAACCCATATCATTCTAGAATAATCATCAATAATCAACATAAAAGTACCTTTCTCCATGAATACTTCTAATTTTGGAGGGACCATAGAGGTTAGTATATAGCAGCTCCAGTAAATCATTTGAATGAAACTATTTGCTCCAGAAGGAGACTCTAGTATGTTTACTCATCTGACATTCCTTACAAATTATGTTAGCAGGCTTCACTAACTTAGGTAGATCTCTTACTACTTGAGTGGAACTTACCTTGATAATTTTATGAAAATTTACATGACACAACCTTCTATGCCACAACCAGATTTCATCTATTTGAGCTATTAAACAACTCCCACCAGTAGTATTCAGGTGACAAATATTACCTTTTGTTCTTTTTACTAGTAGCAATCATATTGCCAAAACTTCCACATATCTTGCATCTTCCATTTTTCAATTGTGAATCATATCTTTTTCCCACCATTTGTCCAACACTCAAATATTGTGCTTCAAGCCTTCAACATAAAGAACATCATCAGTGTTATCCTTACCACCAAGACAAATAGAACCTCTACCATGAATCACACTAGCATTGTTGTGTCCAAATCTTACAACACCACCATCATATTTCTCTAGACTTACAAAAAAAATTTATCACCAGTCATATGATGTGAGCATCCACTGTCAATAACCCACTCATCCTTTTCTTCAACTCGAGCTACAAGAGATTTCTCATCTTCAATTGCCATAGGACTATTTTCAAAGGTAGCAATGAAAACCCATTCATCTTCATTTCCAGTATCTTTATCAGACTCATCATCAGTCACTCCTTCTTTAGCAAAGTAACATTTCTTTTGGAATCTAGACTTGTTAGGCTTAGTTATAGAGATCCTTTCAGGAAATATTGATGCAAAACGACCTATTTTACTACATGAAAAACATTTAATAGGTAACACTCCTTCATACTTACCTTTCCCTCTGCCTTCTTTCTTTGCAATCAATGCTTCCAATTCTTCTACCTCTCTTTCTTTGTCTTCAAGCTGATTCAATTCTTCATCATACTTTAATATCTTTCTGGAACTCTCTCTTAGAATATATCTTTTCTTGTTACTTCCAGATACAGTAGCCTTGAATGTAGATTCAGTCTTCAGAATAGATTCACTAAATTCACTTGATTCAAAAGCAGCAAGCTTACCAACCAGCGTGTCTCTTGACATCTTTGTTACTGATCTAAATTCTTTAATAGCATGAGCCTTCACTTTGTAGGAGGGAGGCAAGGATCTTAGTATCTTAGCCACAATTTAATCCTCATCCAAAGAACCATCAACACATGTAATACCCATCACTATTTCATTTACTCTTTGCGTAAAAGAGGTGATATTTTCATCTTCACCTATCTTCAAATTTTCATACTTTCCTTTTAGACTCTGTAGCTTAGCCATCTTCACCTGTGCATCTCCTTCATACAAAGTTTCCAGCTTCACCCAAATCTCATGATCTATCTATAGTCCTACCATATTAGCCATCTCTGAGTTTGTCAGAGCACTCACTAAAGCTTCTATAGCCCTGATATTATTTTCAGCATCTTTGATCTCATCAGAAGTGGAGGGACCATTCTGAGGAATAACATATGGATCTTTTGTAATCTTCCAGTAAGCTTCACCAACACACCTTAGGTGACATTGCATCCTAATTTTCCATAGTGAGTAGTTAGTTCCATCGAATCTTGGATTGTCCTTCTCGAATGTTGCCATCTCGGATCACCTCAAACTTTTAGACTTCTTCAGAGGAACCTTCTCTGATACCAATTGTTGGAAAAATAAGGATAGACAACTAAGAGGGGGGGTGAATCAATTGTCATAGAATAATAAAATTTTCAAACTTTACTTAACTTAATCTCAGATTTGATGAATAAGCAATTAACCATAAGCAATTAATACATTAGAGAGACAAAGAACACCAAGATTTTTTACGTGGAAACCCTGTTAGGGGAAAAACCATGGTGGATGTTAGTCCACAAGATTATACCTTGTTAGAAGTATAATGAGAAATAATAAGGGGAATGCACATGCATTCAGGAACACTGCCTAGAGTTCACTGCTCAAATACAAGAGGGGCTCATTGCCCAACAATACAAAATAGGATTAAAATACAAAGGGTATGAAATGAAATAATAGCTTCTCCACAAGCTTGATTATAGTTCCAATTAAGCACAAAAAACTCCTTCACAAAATACTTCACACTTCGCTTGACCTTCTTCACACTTTGCTCTGTAATCGAATGATATTCACACATACACACATAAGAGCGCACTCAACACCGATGAAACAATCGCTCTTATATATATGCTACATGAGATTTCATCAATAACTTAGTCGGCCAGGAAAGTAAAACATGTTTGCAATGTCGGCCCAAATTTACAAATAAAGTTTTAATGTGAATCCACCAAGGTCAACCACAACATAGTGGAGACCCAAATTTAAAACTCCAACACAAAAATACTTCAATTAATTTCACCATGATGATCCACAACACACTACCACCAACATGTCGGCGAAGAACAAGAGAAACGAACATACGTAGGAAAAAATTATGACCACAAGCACACCGATCAATGTGGACATACCACAAAGATAGATCATGATCTAGAAACTTCCAAGAACACCAAGAAACAATAGAGAAACATCCACAACAATTGAGATTTCCAGAAACACATAAACTTCATTTAGGAACACTAATAGAGACCATAGAACACTGTTAGAGCACAACATGATCAAATCTATACGCGGACCTCTAAAACTTCTGGTAGATGATCTAGATACACTCATCAGAAAACCCTTTATTCCACAACAACTAAACTTCAACGTAAAGAACAAGACGCCTTCATGACCTGCATAGTTCCACAGGGAACCTGAAACACTTTCTTTTACAATTTTCTCAATATCCTCGACATATATAGCCTCTAGTACATCAAATGCTAATAGTGTTGACATCAATGACAACCACATATCAGCAACACATCCACAACATCCAACACTTTGAGCATAAACCCTAAGTGGGTTTTGAGGCTTATGAATAAAATTTTTCTCTCTCAAGCTACGACCATGAGAGTTTCATTGTGTTGGTTGGCATCTATTTATGATCTTGAAATATCTTTCCTTTTGTATTTTGAAGCATTTTAATGAAGCAAACATGGATTAAGGGCTCGAGCTGGGCGTTTGCACTTCCCTCCATCATGAAACCCTAAAGTTCTATAGCACAAACTCACCGATCTGAAAGCACTAAAGAAAAAAAATCTTATTCTTCTCAGGCTCAACACCTACAACTTTGGCCATTTTTCTTGTCTTTATCATGTAGATTCCACTTAACTTAAAGATTATTTTTTCATTTCATTGCTTGTTCATTTTGCACAATACATAGAACTCATTCTCATTTGACACCCTTCCAATGACTTAAACACAAAAAGTTGTTTTGATACCTTCATGCATCTTTTGATTGCGTTGTTTACATGCCATTGTTATGTTGTTTATATTCACTTGCACACATAAATTTGTTTTCAAATGCATTTTCCCTTGATATGCTTATGGTTTCTCATCAGGTAACACTTTCTTTTAGCTACTATGATACTATTGTAGGCCACTTGATGGTCATTTTTTTCACTTGATTCCTCCATTGGATGCATTTGAGAATTTCAAAACATGCACATTTCACATTTCTCCCACATTTTGTGTTGGATCAATGTTGTCTTATCTTGCACATTCAAATTTCAGTGCTCTTTGAATCCACTGTCAACAATGTCACCTTCTGCTTTTCAAATATCATCCTTATGATGTGAATGCAACATTTGCATGGAAGGTTTTGAAATATGAAACGCTAATTATTTTGCTTGGTTCATGTGTAATGGATGTTTTAAACAAGGAAATTATGTATGCATGTTCACTATCACCTCCCGTGATGATGCGCTTGACTGTAGTTCACTTGAGCTATGGATCACCTATGATGTTCATTTCATAGCACTTGAATTGACTGTCCTAGGTGGTCACTTGCTTGAGTCCTTCTAGCACTTTATGATGCACTCCATCTGATGGATGTCTCTCCTCAAAATTTTTGGATCTATTTCTTTATTAGTCTCCTTTGGATGCTTAGGGTATAGCATGTCGGGTCTCAACCCTTGTGGGAGCTCATTTTACACCACATGCTTTATGATATTCAATCTGGATCAGTAGCATGGCTTGTCCTATACCTTCACATGGAAACAAACAATGTTAGATAAAAAACAATATATTATATTCATGTTTCCTCCTTGACTCCTGGCACACTTCTTGTTCTTGCATCTTCAATTGTTTCAATGTATCATTGGTTGCATTCTACATTATTGTAGGTGATTCATATAGGAATGTTCATGGTCGGAGCTCTAATAGCTTTTTTTCTACAACTCTTGTAGGTTCATCAGGAGCTCAAATACAAGGATGGTGCACCATTCCAAAACCAATTGAAGACTCATAGACAATGATGATCATGTTCTTTCTTATGTTTTTTCCCTTTTCCATCTTTAGTAGTGCAGAATGCTTCTTTTGACACATTGTTACAGCTATTTCCCATGGCTTGTGTGGGAGCTTGATTTTCCTTTTTACTCCAATGAATATAATTGTAGCATTTGTAAATTAATTGTTCTAATTCTATATTTTATCAATGAATGAAACATTATCAATGAATCAAGCCCTTCTTTTGCATTTCATTCAATATTAAATGCTACAATTGATATATGGCAACTTGAAAACACATTGCATTTCTTTTAAAAATGAAAATTTCAAATGTTGCAATGGTTAAAACCAACAGAAGTAAAACTGAAATCCATCACCTTAATGAATGAAATTTTAAACAACCAACTCCATAAATTTTGAGCTAGGGTGAAAATTTTGACAATACTTCTGGTGACTTTTGCTATATGCTCTCTTGTTGAGAATTCAGCCAATTTCCTTGTATGTATCCATTGGGTGTGGAGTCTATTGTTCCCTCTCCAAACTTATAAAACTCATGAATCAGACTTGAAAACACCTCCAAACAATAGCAGAAAAAAGAAGAAGCCAACAGCAACAATCAAGCCCTAGTGGCTAGAAAAACATGTGTAGTTGCACTTATTGAAATAAAAACTAAAAAGGAAATGTGCTTCATAAGCACTTATTTGCAGCTAATCTACTATAGTACAAAACATTATCTTCAAAACTTAGAAGCAATGCTTCAGATGAATCCCATTAACTAGGATTGGTAGTACTTCTTTGGTTAGCCTTGAGAGCTAGAATGAATTCCACTCCTTACATTATGTTATAACATAGGGGCCATCTCAGAAACATCAAACTTTGAGTGATTTCATTGTTTTCTCTTTTTCTCATCCCACTTAAGGACAAAATCCCCAAAAACAAACTCTCTTAGTTCTATTTCATAGAGTTCTTTCATCATATTGTCACTTAATCCCTCATTCATTTGAAACTTGATCTTTTGAGATATAATTTCATCAAAGTGCTTTTCATGAAAGGTTTTCTCACTAGTTGGCATTGATCCAATCATAGCCAAACTCCCTTGGAATTCTTCCTCAAAATTTGGTAGCCTTTCAGGCTAATCCACTAGAAATGGTAAATCAACAATCATTTCTTTAGGTGGGATGAAATCCTCGATGAGAAAATCCTCCCCAAACTCATCTTGAAAGAGGAAGGGAAAAAAAACAAACTCTTCTTCATGATGGCCTCCAGTAAATATTTCTAGGTCTTTAAAAGCATTGTTTCTGAGAAACTCTTCTTGATCCCAGATCTGATTGTCTAGTGGCATTGCTATCCATTCTGAGTTTGCCTCTTCATATTGCTGAGCACCTTCCTCCTTATCCAAAGTTTCATTCTCAAAGAGTATCTCCATCCATTGTTGAACTAATGCCTCCTCCTCACTAGGACTTTCTTCTAGATCCGATACTTGGCCACTGAAGAGTAATTCATTCCACTCTTTTGTTACTTCTTCATCCTTCAGGAACCTTGCATTACTATTCAAAGGCTAACTTTGGTTCTCAACCAAGCTAGGAGCCTCCATATTGGGTTCTTGGATCATGTAAATGCCCAACATTTCTTCCTCGCTCCTTGGCCATCAGCTTGTCAAGGTTTCCCTTCTCATTGGACACATTCAGTCCTGAGGTCATAACTTGATTCTCTAGCACATTTGAGGTGTAAAGGTGTGTGTTTATTGGACTAGGAACATACGGTTGAATATGGAATCTTGCTAAAGGTTCAGACCTGATAGTTACTTTTGTTCCATATCGGGTTCTAAAGAATAGGAAAGACCAATCGGTTGATAGAAATCCCCCCAGCTTGGCTATAAAATCCCTTGAAAGACAGAGTGCAAAGTGTGAAGGAAATTCTATTACATATATATCTTGGGGAATGGAAGAGTCAAGGAAAGAATGCAGCGTAAGGGGAAGGTTTTTTATAATACCTGCTAGTTGGACAGAAGACCCATCTAATTGGACAACACCTTTAGACACTGGTTCATGCACAAGACCTAACTGGTCTGCTACATTCTTAGGCATGACAAAGCTACCAGCCCCTAAATCCACCATACAATTATGCACTAGTTTGTCTCCAATGATTAGAGTTAGATAGAAAGGTAAGGGTTTAACCTCTTGATTTTGCTAGTTTTATTTGATCTCTGGACCATTAGCTAGCACCATCCTCCCTTTTACTGCATTTGAAACATCTAAACATGGAAAATTAGTCAGAGCACCTTGCAACAAATCCTTTTGTCCCAGAAGATGGAATGCATCCATAATGGATAGGCTAACTATAGCCTTCTTTAAATTCTCCACTACATTGAAAGATATAGGATTTACCTTCTATTGAACTGCTCATGTAGTCATATCATTTGCTTTATGTTGTTCTCTCTATAGAATATGCACTTTTGGTTGCATTACCAGAAAAAATTGAGATGCATTAGTTTTATCTTGGCCTTCAGTAGCTCACTGGTCTAAATTTGCAGTTTGCTATTCTTCATTTGCAGCTGCTTGTTCAATGTCAACTACCCTTCTTTTTGCTCTTGTATTAGCTGCAACAGATGAACCTTGCTGGTTCAAAATCGGGAAATGATTTACCCCACAAAAATTAGCATTATGCCAGTTTACCAAGACAATTTAAAAATTATCTTGCTACTCCATGCTTCCATTTGTCATATTTTCTTGGCCAGCATAGTTATTCTACACAACCAAATCTTGATTCTCCATTTTGTTCATGCAAACTGCCTGATTATGGTGTTGGCTACACAAGTAGCACCACTCTTGTTCCCGAGACAAGTTATTTTGAGGCACCAAATCTCTTTAAGGGATAGGGACATTAG
This sequence comes from Sequoia sempervirens, assembly GCA_007258455.2. Taxonomy (NCBI): domain Eukaryota; kingdom Viridiplantae; phylum Streptophyta; class Pinopsida; order Cupressales; family Cupressaceae; genus Sequoia; species Sequoia sempervirens. Next base: position 250,755,547 of record VDFB02270651.1, on the reverse strand, counting down.
GATCATGGGGCCTGAAAGCTTGTCATTAAAGCTTCTTTTTTGGTAATCATTTTGAAAAGGTACCCTGTTGATTTGGCTGAAAAGGAATTGGGTTAGGCCTTTTCTCTTGTCCAACTTGTCTTTTGAGACTTACAAACTCATTATTGAAGTTTTTCCCTAAATATTTTAACATGTTCTTAATCTCTTGCATTTCCCTATTCTGTTCAGGCGCCACATTCTCTTGGGTAGCAACTTGGTAACCTATTATTGGGGCAATAGGTATTGAGGCTATAGGTGGTAGATTTATTGGTGCTTGTATTTCAGGAAATATAGGAATGGGTGGTCTAGGAGTAATCTTACCTGCTTGGATAAGGTAATTTTTAGCTCTTATGGAAACTTTGTAAGTATTAGGAAAGGTGAAACCCCCCATTAACTGAATCATGACTTAAATCTCAAGGTGTAGGGCTTTTAGATAGAAAAGAAAGGAATGCTCTAGGGATGGTATAACAACTAGGGGAATCATGTCCCAGGTTCATTAGAAGTGGCAATTAAAGTCAGTTAGGTGCTCATGTGGAGTACACTTGATTGTGCTCTGTTGTTCCAACAAAGACAGGAGGTCTAACTTGTCCACAAACTACCTATGTAGACCATCCCTGAGCTGGTCCCAGGTGGCTATTGTGTTAGCTGGCAGCCCCCTAAACCAATGTAGGGATTTTCCTTTTAGTGAAGTAGCCAGCAACCTCAGGGCTACATTCTCCTCCATTATGTTGTGTACCAAGCAAAGTGTAGCTATATCTCTGATGTGTCATCATTTCTTAGCAATAGCAATTGACTACCTCCATTGAAAGGTGCAAAGGTGAATTGTCTTTCCATCGAAGCTATTTGAGATACTGGGGTTGTGCTCCTTCTCACAGAGACTATCAGACTAAGTTTAGGAGTGGATTTAACTCTCCTTTTTGGATCGAAAGTTCTCTTTGTATTTTTTCCTCTTCTTCTCAATGGGGAGAGTTGCAAGTACTCAAAAGGGATCAGGCTTGATCCATTCTAAATTTTGTTCATATGATTTCAACAACAAATATGCAATCAAACCAGAGTTAGGAGTCACCAAGCATATATTTTAAAACCTCTCTTAAGCTGGAAAGATATTGCTGCATATACTGAACATCAACCTAAGGACATTAAAAACTTTGGAACTAAGACTCTTGGAGTCCCACTGGGCGTGCCAAAAACTATTGGAGATCAGGATTGCACCCACAAACAAGCTGGGATTTTTTGATCCTGCCTCAACATGGAAACACTCTCTGGTTTGTGGGTAAACCAATTGGTGAGAGTGAATCTCCAGATTAGGGCTGGTTCCGTCTAGATAATCACCTAAAGCTATGAACCTTCTAAGGAAAAGGGGAGAGAAAAACTGGAAACAAAAAAATATAGCTAAAGATGATCAACTAGAAATTTGTGATTCTAACAAAAACCTGACTCACAACACCACTATCACAAAGAAAATTTGTTCTCACAATCCACCTTAGGACACCTAGCACATAAGTACTTTGCATAAAGATACTGGACAATGAATACAATATGCAACCTGCACTATTTTCCACCCTTGACTACAACTCATAATAATAAGACCAAGAAGGATCCGTTATTTGAATCACAAACAAAATCAAATTATTAAAGAGAGCCCACGACAACAAAAATCAAAGGAAAACTCTATTGCTTTATTGTAAATGAAGGGCCAAAGTATCAAAATTTGATTCAAAATTTTACAAAACTCTCTTGCAAAGCATGAGAGAGCAAGAAACTAAAAATTTGAACCCCGAGAAAATCAGGTTTTCTCCAATATATAGCCAAAAGTGACCATCAAGTGCAAAAATAGAAAAATGAAGCTCACTGCCTCCCCAAAAGGCAAGCCAATCTGCATTTTCGAGCTCAAGCAAAAGACTAGAAAATTATGCTCCAAAACTACTCCAAATTGCCCCATGAAGATGAAAACTTTCCATTTGCAAGGTATCCATCCAAACAGCCTCTCCAAAATAGGTGCAAATAGTTGGAACTGAAAATAGAAACTTCAGTTTGCCACCTTCTCTCTCAATCCGTCCAAGAACTCAAAATAGAAAGTTTTGGTGCACCTTAACTGCATTTTAAAATAACCACTTAATCAAGCAATTTATAGAAACATTGCTTAATTAGTTGTTTTACAATCTTGTAGTTTTAAAATAGAAACCCCCTTTTGTTACATTTGATTTTCTCCTAGTTTTTCCTTCAAATCTTGCCTCTTTGAAATGCACTTATATTCATTTTTTGCATTCAATTTTTGCAAAAAATCAACACATTACATTCAATGTTCCTTTACATGATTGATTTTTATATAAAAAATCATAAAAATGCTTGCCCTCATTTACTTAGGAATTTTTTTTAATGACCTAGAGTCATCTTTTGGCTTCCATAAGCAACTTGGCATGAAATTTTCTCTAAGGCAAGAAGACAACTACCTTAGAAGGGGACATATGCATATCATGTGTTTGATTTTCTAAAAAAAATCAAAGGAAAATAAATAAATAAAAGTCATAGGCTTATCGACCTAGGCAATGGCACAACATGTGAAAATGAAATTAATGTGATAAAAATCACATGAGGCCGATCATAGGGTTAAACCCTAAACACAAAAAGGCCTTCACAATGTTGAACCAGCCGATCATTTCCACTATTGGTATTTTGGAGAAAGACATGGCTTTGCTGCACTGCCAAGGAAGAATTTAGGGTTTCACCTTCGAAGCCACCATCGGGCCCCTTCCTCTTTGAATTTGGGTGTATTCAATGTTGTATACTTATGGCAAGCTTTTGAATCCCTTATCTGTGCTTTTATTGGCTCATTTGATGAGGAAAAATGGTCCTTTGGCTGTGGCCACCATTGTATTTTGGTGCATTTGTTCTTTTTTGTGTTGTTCCCTTCGCCATCCTTATGGCCGACCATCGTGACATTGTTTGGAGCTTTCCTTGAGGCATTGGCCATGACATTTTTGTGTTTCTCCACCTCGATACAAAAGGTAAGCTTTTTTATTTCTCCATTCATGAGAATTTCCCTCTTAAATAAAGCTTATCCAAGCTTTGTCTTGCAAAAATATAAACATTGTGAAGAAAATGTTAGAGGCCATTGTACAGGTTGTGACTCCACTATGTGTTCTCCTTCCTTTTTCCGAATGAAAACCTGTGGGCTTGGCCCACAATGTGCAAATGATATTATTGTTGAATAAAAACATTTTTTTTTTAAATGAAGGCTTTTGATTTCTGGGTTTTCAAAACCTTATGGTCACAGGCCTATAGCTTCATTTTCACCATTTTGGATGCATCAAAACTAGGGATCGAACCCTTGATCACCTCCTTTGCATTCATATTGTACTTTGAGCATAAACCCTAAGTGAGTTTCGAGGCTTATGAAGAAATTTTTTCTCTCTCAGGTCGCGGCCATGAGAGTTTCATTGTGTTGGTTGGCATCTATTTATGAGCTTGACATATCCTGCCTTTTGTATTTTGAAGCATTTTAATGAAACAAACATGGATTGAGGGCTCAAGCTGGGAATTTGCACTTGCCTCCATCATGAAACCCTAAAGTTTTGTAGCAAAAACTCACTGATCTAAAAGCACTGAAAGAAAAAAATCTCATTCTTCTCAGGCTCAACACCTACAATTGTGGCCATTTTTCTTGTCTTTATCACGCAGATTCCACTTAACTTAAAGATTATTTTTTCATTACATTTCTTGTTCATTTTGCACAATACATAGAACTCATTCTCATTTGACACCCTTTGAATGACTTATAAAGAAAAAATTGTTTTTATACCTTCATATATCTTTTGATTACATTGTTTATATTCCATTGTTATGCTGTTTATATTCACTTGCACACATAAAAAAAATTCAAATGCATTTTCCCTTGATATGCTTTTGGTTTCCCATCAGGTAACACTTGCTTTCAGCCACTGTGATACTATTGTAGGCCACTTCATGGTCATTTTGTTCACTTGATGCCTCCATTAGATGCATTTGAGAGTTTCAAAACATGCAAATTTCACATTTCTCCCACATTTATTTTATGGATCAATGCTTTCTTATCTTGCAGGGTGAAGCCACAATAATGGTTTACAATTTGATGGAGGAAGGAAAACTCACCAAAAATGAGCCCATGGAAATTTTTTTGATTTTGGGGGTTCGAACGAACCAAAAAAATGTTCAGTCAAACTAGGGTTCGAGCGAACCATATTAATGCATGCACATAATTTTTTTTTTTGAAAAACCCCTTTTGGGAAGGAGGTTCGACCGAACCCCCCTTTGTCCTCATTCTCCCCCTTAGGCACTTTGAAAATATAAATTTTTATGCTTTGAAGCTCAGGTTGAGGATGAAAATGGAGTAGTCTGTTGGAACCTAAAATTTCATGCAAATTTTAGTTTCCCATATGTGAAAATTTGATTTTGGCACTCATAAGTAAAGTTGAAAAATTTGCTTATGCGGCTCATTTTGAAAAAATCATAACTTTGGATTTGTTCATTTTTATCCCAAACCACTTTGTAGAAGTGTTTTTCTAACATATGGGAGTATGCAAGCCAGTTTTCAGCTTCATCTGATCTATTTTGACAAAGCTGCAAAGCCACAAGTTGAATGGTTTTTGAGAAAATCTGTTGTTAGCACAGTGAAAATCCTGTTAAAATGGTCAACTTTGAGGGTAAATATTAAGTAAATGGATGATGATCATCAAAAACTGATTAGTGCCTTTGATTCTCTACACCAAAGTTTACCTCCATGCCAATTTTCAGGTCTCCAGGGCATCATTTGATATTTTTGGAAAGCCAAAACCAAATGAATTTTACATAGTTTGGCAGGCACAATTTTGGAGAAAATCACTGAGTAAGCTACTTCGACTATTGATAGTTTTCAATTTTGACAAGTTCATGCTAAACCATTCTACAAGTACACTCCCCTACTATCAAATAACATAATCAAATAACATACTGGTGAATTTTCGTTGCTCTGGGAGAAATTTTGATTAGCTTCCTAAAGCCATTTTAGAGGCTACTTAATTTGTTTTGTAACAGTGCAAAATGCCAAAAATGAAATCAGATGCAATTTTGGTTTTGATAAAATAGTTGCAAGAAATAAGTTGCACACAGAATTGGGAGGGAAAATTTTTATACCCTCACAAGATCCTAATCTTCTAAAAGACACATTGGGGAGGAGATGAATGAATACATATTGTGGAAGTACATGGCATCTCATATTTCCAAGTTTTCCTTCAACAAGATAACATTTGAGCCAAAGCATTCCAATGTAATTACCAATATTTTTGGGCTGACAATACATTTCTTTTTAAAGCCACCTAATACTGGATGAGAAGACCTTAACAACGGCTATTTCTTCATCAAATAATAAACTGAATATGATAATAAGTTTGCAAAATTGTGGGTCAATAGGAAATTTAGTTTTGTGGCAAAGAAATATACATTAAAACACTAAAACAACATTAGGGTTCTTTAGTTTGAATGGGATGAATTAGAGTTGGCCCATCTAACTTTTGTGGAGGCACTAAAAGCAGCTTTTGGATTAAATTTATATGAAAAGCCTCGGTGCCAATTCTATAGTTTTCTCTATTCCCTTTAAAGAGAATGTAATTATTCCATCGAGAAGAGGAAGATTAAATCGAAGAGGGCATTTAGAGTGATGATGTCACCCTTAGATTACATGTTACGCTTTCATGTTAGCATTTCTATACAGAAGACTTGATGCTTTAAAAGCAAACATTAGCCTTGAAGTTCAGGCTGTGGTGCACCCTCATACGCATGGCTTTCATACAATGAAATGTTTAGCATTGTAGGCCAAAGAAGTGATTGAGACTAGTATATGTGATCCTCGAATCCCACTATAAAGAACTCATATCGTTCAGCTCACAGTACCTAATTCATACAAAAAGCATATCAAAGAATGGATGTATTTTGGGTGCCAGATTAGTGGATTATGGTGTACTCCTTGACTTTAAAAGATTAGAGAGTATTAAGAGAAAGCGAAGAAACAAACAAACCATCGGCCCTGCTCTCAGCAAGAGTAATATAGTGTTTATAGATAAATCAAAGGCTTGCACTAAGTATGATTAAAGATTCTCCTTATGGAAGCATTTCATGCACATCATTACGAAGGCTCAGTGGAAACCCTAAAATATTGTAATGCATGAACAAAGAAAAACGCCATCGGGGAGACATGTGTAGTCGAAGCAACTCTCACAGTTCTCTCTGATTGTGAGGGTCTCACCGATAAGAAGCTTCGGGAAGAGTTTTCTAGACAATGGAATTTCATTGGCAAGAAAATCAAAGTTGGGAAAGAAAATTAGAGTCTTATCGATGGGGCTTGTCACACTGATAGCTTAAGGATGAAATAAATATTAGTCTATTGGTATTACATGGATAAAATTAAAAGGAGATCCAAATATTAAATTGAGGGAATAACAAGGTAAAAACTTTTTGAATAAAGGTGAAGGGGAATAGAGCATTTCTCTCATGAAGTAATATATATATATATATTTTAAAATATATGAAATATTTTAGCAAAGGGAGTTATAAGATAAAAAATTATTTTTACCCACAAATGCATGAGGGGTAAAATTTATAAAATATTTACATTGGGTGATATAATATTTTTCACCAGGGGAGTTATAAGTGGGTGATTATTTTTTGAAGTTTCCAGCAAAAGAAGATTAATACAAAATTAAACCGGGATTGCCAAGATAAAGATGAAGATTAAAATATTTAATTTTCCAAAAGGCAATCAATTAAATATTTTGTTTTCGCTAATGAATGTTGGAGATATGCTACAAACATATATGAATGGATGTAACCCTAATGTAATGTATATATGTAAGATGAAATATATCATTAGATGGAGGAGAAATAATAAGTAGGTTAGGTAGTTGGATAGGGTGAACTATTGCCGAAACAAAATATCATGTTGTATATTGCAAAATCCTTTAAAATTATATAATGGAGAAGAATATAAAAAAACTGGTGAAATCCTTTCTTGGTGTTCAGTTGTTGTGATGCAATTAATTGCATTTTTATCTGGTTGTCTCCAACTTGAGGTCTTTTAATCATTTAAATCAGTATATCAAGCATATTTCTGATTTATCAAAATGTATTCCCATTTTGTGTGAATTAATCAATTGGTGTTTGCAAGTTAGATTTAAATTCTTTTGAATGAATCACAGTGATTTAAAGATTTCTTTTGGATAATTGAAGAAGAACCTGGTAATAAAATATTCCAGCACAATTTATGCAAGTCATAAATTTAGTGAAGTTTTATGCTAGTCATAGAACCTCATTCTCAAAGTGCCTAGCAACTAGAGTTAAGCCAAAAAGGGGAAACACATATCATTTACCTCTTGACTCCATTAGCCCAACAAAAGTAGGCATTGGTCACACCAATTTCATTTTAGAATTTTATAAATTATTATTCAAACATTCACATCTCACATTTTAGTAAGAGTAGTTAGTAAGATTTCATCTATTACACTTTGTGCCATCATAATAGATCCATCAAATCAATCAAGTCATACAACTTTAATTTTGTTTCATTCATATAGGTATACCCGCCTAGGTCTAGCAGCACCTGAAGAGAAGAAGGTTCAAATCATTTGGCCTTGTCTGTTACCCTGAAACATATCAAGAGATTGGAAACCTCTTGAGGTATTCTTACTTGTATTTTTGAGAGCTAACAGAATCTTCACAAACCTAACTGGAATCAGGTATTCCTCAGAATGAGCTATCCAATGGATATAATTTTAATATGATTTGGTTTGATTATGTATTTGTTTTTTTAGTTTTATTAAACATAGGTTTTTCATCGAAAATGAAGGTCTATGTTCTGCACATGTGGAAAAATAGAAAATTATCAATTATTTTTTTTTTAAAATATGAGTGCACTAGATATTGAAGTCCTTGATCCAACAAAAAAAGTTACGCGTTATATGGTCGCGCTATGTTTGAATTGTAATTGGTTTGACTTCAAAACTTGATTAAAGAAAAAATATTCAATAAAAAAACTATCTAACCAAGTGGAAGCACTAGATATCGGAGTTACAAATCTAAATTTGAAAGAATTAGAATTTTATCCTTCATGGAAAAAAGTTATGCATTATACAATGTACATCACTTTTTTTTAAAAAAAAAATCTGAAAAAGAACCATTTTTCAAGGGAGATGGAAAAAGAAGTACAATCTGATTCCAAAATTTTTGAAAAAAATATTTTTAGAATCTACAGACAAAATGTGACGAGACTCTAGTTTGCATCATCTTCAAATTCCTAACGGTTTAGCTCTTATAGGTTCCTGAATGTGAAGATTTAGTTAAAAATAATAATTTCAATGTCTAGTTTGTCGAAAAATTGTAAACCGCTATTGTGGGATCACCCTGCACATTCAGATTTCAGTGCTCTTTGAATCCACTATTAGCAATGTCACCTTTTTATTTTCAAATAGCAGCCTTATGATGTGAATGCAACATTTGCACGAAAGGTTTTGAAATTTGAAACCTTGATTATTTTGCTTGGTTCATGTGTAATGGATGATTTAAACAAGGAAATTATGTATGCCTATTCACTATCACCTCTTGTGATGATGCGCTTGACTGTAGTTCACTTGAGAATGGATCTCCTGTGATGTTCATTTCATTGCACTTGAAATGACTGTCCTAGGTGGTCACTTGCTTGAGTCCTTCTAGCACTTTATGATGCACTCCATCTGATGGATGTCTCTCCTTGAGCATTTTGGATCTATTTCTTTATTAGTCCCCTTTGGATGCTTGAGGGATAGTATGTCGGGTCTCAACCCTTGTGGGAGCTCGTTTTACACCACATGCTTTATGATATTCAATCTGGATCAACAACATGGCTTGTCCTATACCTTCACATGGAAACAAACAATGTTAGATAAAAAACAATATATTATATTGACGTTTCCTCCTAGAACACTTCTTGTTCTTGCATCTTCAATTGTTTCAATGTATCATTGGTTGCATTCTACATTATTGTAGGTGATTCATATAGGAATGTTCATGGTCGAAGCTCTAACAACATTGTTTTTTACAACTCTTGCAGGTTCATCAGGAGCTCGAAGACAAGGATGGTGCACCATTCCAAAACCAACTGAAGACTCACAGGAAATGATGATCATGTTCTTTCTTATGTTTTTTCCCTTTTCCATCTTCAGTAGTGTAGAATGCTTCTTCTAACACATTGTTACAGCTATTTCCCATGGCTTGTGTGGGAACCTGATTTTCCTTTTTACTCCAATGAATATAATTGTAGCATTTGTAAATTACTTGTTCCAATTTTGTATTTTATCAATGAATGAAGCATTATCAATTAATCAAGCCCTTCTTTTGCATTTCATTCAATATTAAATGCTGCAATTGATATATGGCAACTTGAAAACACATTGCATTTCTTTTAAAACTGAATTTTTCAAATGTTGTAATGGTTAAAACCAACAAAAGTAAAAATGAAATCCATCACCTTAATGAATGAACTTTTAAACAACCAGCTCCATAAATTTTTAGCTAGGGTGAAAATTTTGACAACAAGACACAACAAAACATGGATTTATATAAACTAAAATATAAAAATATGTGGAATATATAGTAATTTTTGTTTCTAAAACCTAAGGTTAATTCCAACATTTCTAGGATTTCATTAGGATGCAAATCAACAAGGTACATAGATTGAATTTCAACCTCCAAGGTGAGTAAATAAGACCTAGATTTGATTCTTTTGATTCTTATGAATGAATTGGAAATGATTTAGAATGATTAAATTAATGAAACTATATGACCTAATATGTAAAATGCAGATTCTCAAAGATAAGCAGACTGCAACAACACTTTATAGGAAGATCTAGGAGATATAAGAGGGCATGTACCTATCACCAAAAGCTTATTTAGGCATGTGTAGGAGGATTGATTCACCCCTAGGCAAATGGGTCCATATTAGGGCTTCCAAAAATATTTTTACAGTCCTCAAGTGCTAGATCTAAGATGCTATCTTCCACTTGCAAATCTATTAGAATGTCAAAAATGAATTCTACAACTTAGTTTTCATGTCTTGATAAGAATGATGACAACAAATGCAACAATATAAAATTGCTCTTCAAGATCTCTTCAATCCTTCTTCAACTTGTAACTTGCACCTTCAAAGGAGGAGAAAATCTTGGATCATTTGAGGGGCCTACCTCAATCAAACCATGTGAATAGTGTTTCCACTTTCACAATGACAATGACAATGATAAAAACCTTGAATGAAAGGGGAAGGAAATGATGAATGAACAAAATTGTTGCAACTCACCACGCTTCAATTGCTTCTATAAAAGACTGAATTCATAAACATCAATTCAAGGGAATTGGATCTTTCTTTCTTGATTTTCTTGAATGCTTGAAAGTATGAAGACCTACAACACTTGTTAGCCTTCACAAGACAACATAAACACATATAAATTTTAACATGATGTTAGGATCTTAATTGCTGTTGATAATGACTAATAATGCTGCTCTTGAAAATAATATTTTATCTTGAATTGATCTCATAAAGTTTCTTAGATTTCAAAAGATAGAGACTATATTTATAGGAATTATTTAATTTCCCAAAAATTAGATCCTGATAGCCGACATTTACAATTTGAATTGTGAATGTTAAATTGCCACCAAAAACATATTTTAAAATAGGTATTATAAGGATTGGGATGCTTTAATCTCTTCAATCTCAATTTATTTATCATCTCCTCAGACAAAATGTTATATGTACTACCACTATCCACTATTACCTTACAAAATTTACTACCAAACTTGTATTTGGTTTGAAACAAATTTATCCTTTGGACTAGTTCATCTTAGGATTTAACAAAACCATTCTCAACATCAAAGCACCATCTTCTAGGTCTTCTCCACTTTTTTTATAGGAAACACTCTCATTCCCATCCCATCCCATATTTTTTTTGGTTTATTTTCCCTTCATACTACTTTGTTGCACTAGAGGACATTCAAATGTTGTATGTTCCATTTCTCCATAATGGAAAAAAGTACAACTGAATTCTCTTCCTTCACCTCCAAATGATCCTTTGTCTCTAGTAAAATATCCTCTCCCTTAAGAAGAATCTCCTTTTCCTCTACTATTTTGGGTATGTATTTGGGATGAACTAGCATGCCCGTGTTTATTTCAATATTGAAATGGTGCAAAAAGGTGGGGTCCAAGGTTCTAAATGCAAAGAACCTAGGATTTAAGGAGACTTTTACAAGATTTCATTAGAATACCAACCACAGAGCTAGGAGATTGACTTTCAACCTTAGTGGTGAATCAATCAAACCTAGGTTGGTGGATTCTTTAGGGCCTTAGGATGATTAGGAATGATCTATAAATGGTTTGAAATGATGAAACTAATTGAACTATATGACCTAATATGTAAAATGTAGATTCCTAAAGATACATAGACAATAACAACACTATGCAAGCAAATTTGGGAGATTTTAGAGAGTATGTACATGTCCCCAAAAGTTTTTTTTGACATGTGTAGAGGGACTAGTTCACCCCTAGATGAATGGGCCTTTGATTAGGCTTCCAAAAACACATTTTGTAGTCCTCTACTGCTAGATCTAAGATGTTTTTTTCCACCTACAAACTTGTCAAAATGTTGAAAATGAATTCTACAACTTAGTTTTTGTGGGTTGACAAGAATGATGACAACAAATGCAACAATGCAAAATTTCTCTTCAAGATCTCTTCAATCCTTCTTCAACCTGTTACTTGCAAATACAAAAACAGGGAAAAATGTTTGTTCTATACAAGGGTTTTCCTTTGTCAAACCCCATGAATAGTGTTCACAATTTAACAATGGAAATGTCAATCATGAAAACCTTAATTGAAAGGAAGGAAATGATGAATGATCAATCCGATGCAACTCACCACCCTTCAAAAGCTTCCTTGAAGGACTTGTTGAGAAGTTGTTGTCATTGATGTCAAAACCTGGATCTGGAAGGTTGTGCTCAAGATGATATACATAAATGATCTATCCTATCATATGCTTTGATGTTGTAGTGTGGATGTCATCTTTGATCCAGTTATGGCAATACTTATTTTTGAGACATCTATGGAAGTTAGTTAATGCTGAATAATGAAGACTAATATTTTGATGTTGGATACTGTGCTCAAAGCTTACTCTGGGTAACCTTGCTATCCAGACATTCATATAGCATGTTGCATGTTTTGGTATGCAAAATTGTGTTTCTCTAGTTGATACTAAAATTGATGATAACCAAGATTTGGTCTTGGTTGTGGCATTCCCATCGGCCCCAAAATATATTTCATTTAATCCAAAGTTTGATAATTATGTTATGTAATGAGCCTATCTTATGTATGGCCTATTTATGGGTCCCTTGGTAATGTGGTAAGAAGATATTTATGTGTGACCTATCTTTTTGGGTCCAGTGCTAGCATGCCTTATTGAATGTTTCAAGATTGTTCTTCAAGTCAACATGTTTTGTGAGGAATTTGTGTTTGACCGACTTAGGAGATTATGAAGGAATGAAATGGTATAAGTATAAGTTTTTTTTTATGAAACAAGAAGTGTGGAGTATGGAGTATGTGAATAGATAATAAGAGTATGAAGGAAGAAGTAATATGATTTGTAGAGGTTGTGCGAGGAAGGTATGCAGAAGATTCCTTGACCAGATCTGTTGTAGACAGATATTGTGCTCTTAATTAGAACCAAATTCATACATATGCAGATGCAACTTCATTAGTTCATTTTTTCAATGACACTATTTTGTAATAGTTATATTAATTGAGCAGTGAGCCCACTAGTAGTGAGGCTTACTTGCAATGAGCATTTTGGTAGTGAGCCTTTGTAAAAATCACCTTAACTGATGTCACCTTAATCGGTGTTCTATAATTGAGAATTAGCATTCTCTGTGGTTTTTCCCTTCTTGGGTTTCCATGTAAATTCCAGTGTTCATTGTGCATGGTGTTGTTATGTACTTTCATGTTCATATATGTCTGGTTATTTTCTGATTGATAGTAGTTTGCTCGAGATTAATTAAAGTTAAGAAAATTGTTTTATGATAACTGATTCACCCCCCTCTCAGTTATCTAAACTGTTCAACAATTGTTATTAGAGCCTAGTCCCTTGGAGATAGAGCTTAACCCCTTGAGGGAGATCTTTCCAGTTTGAAAAAATGGTAGGAGATTATTACCTTGAGGAAGAACTGAAGACAATACTAGATGATATGGAAAGCAAAAAATCTAAAAATGAAGAATTGAAAGAAAACCTTAAGGAAGAAAATCCTTGTATCGCAGAGCTAAGGGAAAAAATCTAAAAATTCAAAGCAAGACACAAAGAGGTCAGCCAGGAATTAAAGGATTCAAAGAAAAGTATTGTGGATTTAAAACAACAATTGGATAAATGCAAGAAGACTGAAGAAGATCTCAAAGATACCATCAAATAGAAATTATAATAAAATGAGAAGTTAGATCAAGAGTTAAAAAGGATAAAATATGAAGCAAGAGTCTATGAAAGTAGCATAATTCTAAATCAACTCTTGTCCCTATAGAAATTTCACAAGGATAAGGGAGGACTTGGGTTCACCGGTGAAAACTCAAATTAGAACACTAAGGGTGAAGACATAGTAGTTGAAGCTAAAGCAAGATATGGTGTAACAAACAAGGTTCAAAACTTTAGAACACCTAAAAGACTGTTGATTAGGAAACCAAATTCTTAAAGGTACTTATCATTTAATGGATATTTTTTTCTATGCAAAAAATTTGGACATAAGGTTGTAGAGTGTAGAAGAAAGAAGGAACCAAGCACTCAATGCTTTAACTATCACAAGTTTGGTCACAATGCAAGTCATTGCAAAAATCAGTTATTTAATCTAGATAGAAGGAATGGAATGAATAATCTCTTTCATGGTAATTTATATTTATGTCATGGTTATGGTCACAAGGATAATCAGTGTAGATCTAGGGTTCACTCAATCAAGTTAGGAAAAAGATGCTACAAGTGCAGTCAACACTGACATTATACTAACACATGTAGATATGTTGCTTCGAAAAATCTTGAAATAAAAAAGAAGGTTACATAATCAGGTGAATCAAAGAAGAAGACCATCATGATGTGGAAGAAAAAGGAAATGAGTGTGGAGAACTCTTCTGTGGTACCGGATCCTAGTACAAGCTCTTCTGAAATCTAAGCCAACTGCTTTGGCTCAGAGGGAGTGTTGCTATGCATATCCTATCGATTACCCCTCTCCAAAGTTATATTAGTGTGACTAAGTTATCGGTTGGTGATATATGATGAAGATTAATCCAGCTAATTGAAAGGTGGAGTACAATTGATGGCATCATCAATGCACGTCTTTGATAGAAAAATCAAATGTTATGAACAATTAAGGATAAAAGGTGGAGTTGTTCAAACATTTCTCACAGTTTTCAAAGAAGAAGAAGTTTCACGGAGCTTTAAAATATTAAATAATATAAGTGTGATGATGGAATCCATTGATAGACAATCGAGTGGTGATATTATGCTAAGGCTGAGAAGATGAAGGAAATGGAACTAGGGTTGAAGAATGATGAATTGTAGAATGTAAGTGCTCTAGGTATGGATCTTTGGGGAGAATTTCCCTAGTTTTCCAACAGAGAATATATTGTGTTCCTATTGAGTTGATTCAAGTATGGAAGCATCATTTTGGATAAACCCTATCATATCCCTAAGGAATCCATTGAAGTTATTACTGGTTTGTGTAGTGTTGTTGACCTCCTTGGGAAGAAAATGGTGAAATATAGAGATGTGGAGGAATTGTCTGGTATCGACAAAGACCCCCGAGCTCTCTTGATAAATACCATTGTTGATCCTGTTGTGAGGTATGTTGCTTATGGTATCACTTAAAAAATCTATTTTAGAAATCGTGAAGGTTCTACTTTTTCTATTGTTGTGTATCTCACACATAAGATGATGAAGGAAAATAAGTAGTTTGACTTGTGTAGCCTCATAATAGAAAACCTAATTGAGAATGTCAATGTATTTGGTTGAGAGTTATCCTTTACAATTTGGATCTCTACTCATATGTTTAGTATTTTACTTCCTAAGTTTGCTACTATCAAAGGAGAATGATAAGTCAAAATCTAGCATTCCTATTGGAAAGCAAGTCTATAGGTATCTAGAATGTATGAAAGATAAAAACAAGTGCATGTAAAGTCTATTTCTCATCCTTGTAGATGAATTTATGCTCTGGTATAATAGCATCTGGTCAGTTTGAGGAGGGTTCCTCCTCTAGAAAGAAGGAATTAGAGGTTGCCATTAGTGGTTCCCTTTTAGAACCTAAAAGGAGAAAAATTAACACAGGATTTCATTGCTATCTCAGAAGAGAAGGAAGAAAAGTCTCTGCCTAGATCTGACTCTATCAATCTAGATGAAGTTCATTCGGTATTGGATGAAGGTGATATAAGAAAGATTGGTGAAATTTTGTTTTCCTACTCTCTAGTCAATAGGCTTAGAATTGACGATGCATTGGTTGATTATCTGCTCAAAAAGGGTATTACTATTTTAGATTTTTCTGACTTGTTATCGGATGATCTAGTAGAAGTTGTTGAAGAAAGGTTGTTGCTAGAAGGATTTGAAGGACATAAGTTCCAAGCTATGATTGAGAGTAGGTGCGTCAAATCCAAAAAAGAGTTATCCAAACACATTGGTGAGACAAGAGAATGCATTAAATAGATGTCTAACATCTATAGGTAGAAAACAAAGAATAAGAGTTGGAGAGTTGCAAGCTAAGTTATTGGCTACTCAAAGATAGAGGGACGATGTGGTTAGAACTTTCTGGTTGGTCAAAGAAATTGTTAAAGTTTGGTTGGATCATCTCTCTAGGATACTTTTTGGTGCAAAGGATTGTGAATTATAGTGCCTTTCTCTGGATTGGTCATCTTCATTTATGTTGTTGTCTCTACTAGATAGTATGTGTGCCAAAATGGTTTCTACAGTGCTAGCGTGGAAGAGGATTCTTCCAACTATAAGAGAAAGGTACAAGAAGATTTTTCATGTGAAAAGTGTTATTTTTACTTGATCTTCTAAATGTTCTTATTTGGCCCTTTTCCTTTGATGGCAAAAAGGGGGAGAAAATTAAGAGAAAAAAAAAACAAGAAGAGGTACTGAATTGCTTGTCAAAGGGGGAGTGCTTGAAGTTTTTGAGCTTTTGTTGTTTTTCCATCAATTCCAAAGTGGGAGATTGTTGAGAAGTTATCAATGATGTCAAATCCTAGATCCAGAAGGTTGTGCTCCGAATGATATACATAAATGATCTATCCTATCATATGCTTTGATGTTGTAGTGTGGATGTCGTCTTTGATCTAGTTATGAAAATACTTCTTTTGAGACATCTGTGGAAGTTAGTTAATGCTGAATAATGAAGACTAATCTTTTGATGTTGGATATTGTGCTTAAAGCTTACTCCAGGTAACCTTGCTATCCAAACATTCATATAGCATGTTTCAAGTTTTGGTATACCAAATTGTGTTTCTCCAGTTGATACTGAAATTGATGATAACCAAGATTTGGTCTTGGTTGTGGCATTCCCATCGGCTCTAGAATATATTTCATGTAATCCAAAGTTTGATAATTATGTTATGTAATGAACCTATCTTATGTATGACCTATTTATGAGTCCCTTGGTAATGTGGTAAGAAGATATTTATGTGTGACCTATCTTTTTAGGTCTGGTGCTAGTGTGCCTTATTGAATATTTCAAGATTGTTCTTCAAGCCGACATATTTTGTGAAGACTTTTTGTTTGGCCGACTTAGGAGATTATGAAGGCATGAAATGGTATAATTATAAGTTGCTTTTGTTCAATGAAACAAGAAGTGTGGAGTATAGAGTGTGTGAATAGATAAGAAGGGTGTGAAGGAAGAAGTAATCTGATTTGCAAAGGTTGTGCGAGGAAGGTATGCAGAAGATTCCTTGACTGAATCTACTATAGACAGATATTGTGCTATTAGTCAGAACTAAATTCATACATATGCAGATGCAACTTCATCAGTTCACTTTTTTCAATGATACTATTTTGTAATCAGTTGTATTAATCGAGCAGTGATCCCACTAGAACTGAGCCTTACCTACAGTGAGCATTTTGGCAGTGAGCCGTTGTAAAAATCACCTTAACCAGTGTTCTATAATTGAGAATTAGCATTCTCCATGTTTTTTCCCTTCTTGGGTTTCCATGTAAATTCTAGTGTTCATTGTGCATGGTGTTGTTGTGTGCTTTCAGTTTCATATCTGTTTGGTTATTTTTTGATTGATAGTAGTTTGCTCC
This sequence comes from Sequoia sempervirens, assembly GCA_007258455.2. Classification (NCBI taxonomy): domain Eukaryota; kingdom Viridiplantae; phylum Streptophyta; class Pinopsida; order Cupressales; family Cupressaceae; genus Sequoia; species Sequoia sempervirens. The sequence continues at coordinate 250,738,187 of VDFB02270651.1, read as the reverse complement.
AAATTAATTAAAGTTAGAAAAATTGTTTTATGATAACTAATTCACCCCCCCTCTCAGTTATTCAAAATGTTCAACAGGACTAAGAAAAACACTTCACATCAAGGGAATTGGATCTTGCTTGCTTGATTTTCTTGATCACTTGAATGCATGAAGACCTACAACACTTGTTAGAATTCACAAGACAACATGAACACGCATAAAATTTGACATGATGTTAGGATCTTGATTGCTACTATAATGACTAATAATTCTACTCTTGAATGCTCTTGATAATAATATTTACTCTTGAATTGCTAGGTCATGTTGCTTAGATTTCAAATGGTAAAATAACTATGTATTTATAGGTGTTTATCCAATTTCCTAAAAAATAGATTCTAAAAGCCAACACTTACAATTTGAATTTTCATCATTAAAATTTCACCAAAAACATTTTAATTTAGGTCTTGGCTCATAAAGGGGACCCATTCGCCCATGGGCGAATGGGTCCTAGCCTAAACTTCTAGGACACACATGATCCAAGGAAATTTAATTATTAAATGCATTTATTTAATGTCGGTTCCCCTTTCATAAAATAGTAAGATTAAGGATTTGGAATGCATAATTTGAAAAATTAGAAGCTTAATTAAGTCCAATAAATTAAGGGACCCAAACATAGTGTGAAATTGTAAAGGTATACAATTTTCTACACTACATTTAGCCCCCACTTTAGTGAGAGGATGAACTTACACTCAGAATCACACTAAATTAAAGAAATATATGTCAAGGGAGGTCCAATTGTACAACTCTTGGAAAGATAAGATGACAAAGGATCAAGGAGAGTGAACAAGCCCCCAAGATCTATGATCTCATGAAAAACCAACATGAACACACATATGTGTAGCAGCAATATAAGGTACACAAACATTCAAATTCAAAGTTAATGAAAAAAGGAAAATTTTTGACTAGAAAGTTGTGTTATGTTATGCATCCATAAAATATACTCACAAGGGCTAGTGAAGTTTTATATTCATTAGGTGATCTCCCAAGGAAAAGATGAGAAACACACACTAGGTCTACAAGGTGTGCACTAATAAATAAAGTGGCATAAATGGGAAGGACACACTAGGTCCATAAGTGTGTACCCATTTGTCAAACCATACCAATAGCTATACTCAATAAATTTGATAAGGTGCCACAAAAATGATCAAAATGCTATGGCAATGCTTACACTAGGTTCAACCCGTGAACAAATTGAAGCCAAAAATGTCAAACACACCAATAATTTCAGCCTATGAACAAAGTGAAGAGGAAATAATACCAATGTATGCCCCCACTTTAAAGAAATTTCAAAACACCATGTGGTGGGAAATTACTTTAAAGTAGAAAATGATAAATGTCATGTCACAAAGAATCACAAGAGCTTATTTGGAAAGCCCTATGCCAATGATATGTTTCCAAGTAAATAATTCATGATAAGGGGTTGCCCCCAAAATATAATTCCATGAAAGGTATATTGAGGGATCCACGAATCTGGGGTTAGTATATGTCTTTGCTACAGTGATATAATAGAGCTCAGAACTATCATCATTCCAAAATACTCGTGGAATAATGAACACAATTGAAGAATGACACATAGAGAGAGAGAAGAGAAATAATCATTTTGGGTCAACATGGAAGAGACCTAAATGTTTCAATTCCTTGCATCATCCCCAAAAGGAAAACATAAGAAAAAAGAAAAGAAAAAGTTTATGACATATAGAAGAATGAAGCTACAAATAGAATAATGTCACAATAGATTCATTTCCTTTGTATCCTTACGGAAATAGAGCAACAAGTGTCATCCAAAGAAAAATCACAAACATAAAGGCATGCTAAGTAGCACGATATGGGAGATCACATTACATGCAAACAAACATAAAGAACATAGTAAGTAAACATAAAATAGTACATCACATGTGATTCAACCTAGACCAAGTTGTTTGTATCCCAATCTTTCTCATCATAAGTGGAAGGAAGATAACTAGCCAAGGAGACTACAAAAAGTGTCGTACTAGGAGCATCACTTGGTTCAACACGTGGTGGGCCACTCTCATCAGGAGGATCATCACAGTTGCCCCCATCTAAGTTCATAGAAGTGGGAAATAAAAAATTCATTCATTATGCACTTATTTATCAATCTTAGCAATCTCATCATCATTATCAAAATTGATCACAATAGGAGATTTTATGATTATTACATTTGAATTTTCTTTTTGTTTTGGTTCATTGTCTTGTTTTGGTGCAAGTTGGATTTCTTCTTGAGTTGTTTCCATGGATCTTGGTTTATTATTTTCTTCTAGTTGTTGAGAGATAGCATGACATCTACACCTATGCTATTTAGTATTTCAATTTCTTATTGAATGGTTTTCAAGTTGTGATGGTGTAGGAGTGGGTTTATCAACCATTGGTTTATTTTCTTCCGTTAGGGGAGGAACTAAAGGAACCACAAGGGGGTTGGGAAACTACTATCTCTATTGGTCTATAGGCTTTGTTTATATTTGGAGTCACAAAAGGGATCATCTTATTGTCTCATGGTCTCTTATAGGAAATGGGTGGAGGAACTGCAGTGAAATTATCTTGGTTACTTGGAAGGGATTGTGCCTCAGTCATAGGTTCATTAATGGTAGGTTGGGGGGAGGAATAACCATGGATTTATCAAACTCAAGAATATTGCTAAGAGATAATTCTACTATGCACTTTGCCTTGAAATTTTGATAGGAATTGAAAAACAAATATTCATCAAGATTTATAGGTTCCATAGGGAGGCCAAAATAAATCCAATGAAAAATTTACACCATAAGATAAAGGATTTAACCCACTATGATGCATTGTAACTATCTCATTTCCAAAAACAATATGAAAAAATGGCGAGCAACGGGAACATGAGCAAGGGTAGGAGTTTGAATTCTACTGCAGCAGAGGGTGAGGGAGATGTTGAATCTGAGGATGAGGTGGATGGGCTGTGGTTTCTTGACGAGTCGCAGATGGCTGATGGGTTGTGAACAACTAATGTCTAGGTTGTTGTGGGAATCTCTTTGGGAGATGTTTCTATTGGTTTTTTTGGGCTGCTATTGGCAATAGATTTCTTGTTGTTGTCTAGAGTGAGGTTTGGTTCTCCTATGACAGGACTTTGTTGGGATTTTTCCTCTCTTATTCTTGACTAGAATGTCAAGGAGGATGGGGTGCTAAATGGATTGGATGGTTCCCTTCTTTTTTCCTATGTGGGTCTCCCTCCTCTCTATTGGATTGTTGTTGGAGGTTTTTCAGTCATCAGTAGGATTTCTTTGGCTGTGGTTTCCGAACAGGTTGCAGAAGGCTAATGGGTCGTAGACGACCGACATTTGGGTTGTTGTTGGCATCTCTTTAGGAGATGTTTTTGTTGGTTTTTTTGGGTTGTTGTTGGCTTTAGATCTCTTGCTACTATCTAGGGTGAGGTTTGGTTCTCCTATGTCAAGAATGCATTGGGATTTCTACCTTTCTCTTATTCTTGACTGGAATTTCAAGGAGGATGTGGTGCTAAATGGTTTGGTTGGTTCCCTTCTTTTTTCTTGTGCGGGTCTCCCTTTTCTCTCTGGTGGACTGTTGTTGGAGGTTTTTCTATCAATAGTAGGGTGTCTTATGGTGGATTTTTTGTGGGTTCTTGCTTGGAGCTCTTGGTTGTTGGTGTGCTCATTTTTATGGAGTCTTCTTCTACCAACTTTGTTGTTTGGAGGTTGTTGCTGATGACGAAAGGGTTGTTGTTGGCAGTTTCACTGCTGAAGCTGATAGTTGTGATGGGTAGCTATTGGGAGCTCATGGTTGGTGGTGGCCTCATATTTGAAGTGGTTGTTGCTGATGCTATGGGCCTTTCTTTGTGGAGGCTTTCATTTTCCTTTTATGTGATCCATCTCTCATCTATGGCCTTACTTGGGGTGAGGTATGGTTTTCCTTTTTCAGGAGTGTGTTGGGAGTTTTGGCTATCTCTTATTCTTGGTTGGCATGTCAAGGAGGATTGGGTGCTTAATGGATTGGTCAACTCTCTTCAATTTTCTTGTGAGGACTTCCTTTATCTTCCCATAGGTTTGCTGATGTTGGAAGGGTTGTTGTTGTTGAAAGATATTTTGGGTAGCTGCTTGGTGCTTGCAATTAATGATGTTGGTTCCCTTTTGAGGGAGCTTTTGGTGGTGGTTTTGTAGCAAATGGTGGGGTGTTGTAGTGCTTGTTGGGTGGGTTTTGTCCCTATCTCTCCCGGGGCTCTGTTTTGGAGGAAAGTTTAGGTCTGTTGAGGAGGATTTTGGGTGTGGAAGTTGCCTCTTCTTTTACCACTCTATTGATGTTTGGGTGGTTGCTTTCATTGTCCAAGGTTGTGGATGCGTTTGTTCTAGTTTTCTAGATGCTAGCTAGGTTAATGTTATTGCTTCTTTTGTATACCCAAATTTTTGTTAAGTTTTGGGGAGCTTTGTGTTGGCTATCCCCTATTATTGTTTCTTAGATGGTGGCTAGGTTGCTCTTCATACTTTATTTGTACACCTAGTTGAGTTTAATGCTCAAATATTTTATGGTGGTGTGGTTGTTCAAACTTTATTGTTTGTTCCACCTTTTGTTTTGAGTGTTGAGTATTCCAAAGGATGGTGTGAGTGATTTTTCTTCTGGGGTGTTGGATTTCTCCTCGAATCCTATTGAGGTGGAGTTGGGGAATGTTTTTTTCTAGTTTCCTCAGTTGCAGATCCTTTTCAGGTGGAAGCTTCTCCTATGGAGGTGGAGGTTGATGATGCTGGAAAATTTTGGCTTAGGTGGAAAATATGGTCATAACTTCCTCTCCAATAGAGAGGAGTTCCCTCCTTTAGAGGTGGAGTGTGATTTGGGTTCCTAGCTTGATAGACATCTTTTGCTTTTGTGGAGTTGGATTGTTGTTGCTAGGCTATGTTTGTATCTAGTTGATCATGGTATCTTTTTGGGTTCAAGGTCCCTAAAAAACCTGGTTAAGGGTTTAAGGTCCCTGCAAAACCTTTGGGTTTATGGGCCTAGTTAAATCCTAGTTGTAATTGGTTAACGGGATTTAGGTCCTTGCATTTCTTTGTGCAGCTTGTATTCTTGGTGCAGCTACTAAGGGGTTGTTGTTGGTTTATGGATTATCTTTGCTACAGCTTGACTCTCTTGGATAGGGTTTTGGGTCCCTTCAAAACCATGTTGTAATGGGTTTTTGGTCCCATCAAAACCTATTTATCACTAATAAAAAACTATCTCATTTCTAATAGGAAACTTTATGCACTTGTGAGTAACCAATGGGATGACATTCATGGAGTGCAACCATGAGTAGCCTAGCTTCACATGGAATTGGTCTAACATCAGGATGATGGAGAATGACACATCCAATTTTTTAGGTCTTACCTTTAACGGAAGAGTGATCAAACCTATCATAGGGAAATAAAAACCATTATGTCTTTTAATCTTTTCTTTCAATTGTTCATAGGTATCTTGATAAAACTCTTGCAAAAATAAGAATTCCTCGATGATCATATTCTCTACACATTGGGGATCAATAAGTATTCCTTATGAAATTATGTTATTGATATGGATAGAAATGTAGAGAAGACCATTATATACATGCCTAAGTACATCATCATTAGTGAAAACAATTAAGTGGTTTGGACTTGTGAATGTATAAAATTGATTGATCAAATGACACCAAATTAAACTAAAATAGCTAAGAAAATGATCAATTAAATACATAATCCAATGAAATTATTCACAAGACTCAATTATAATTCAAAATCATGAAAGAACAAAGTAATTCAAATGAAATTCTAACTAAGAGATGCAAACCTGAATCCCATTGTGGGATTATTCCCAAATTCGACGTGGAGTGCTTCAATTCAAACAAAATCTATTGATATGTAAAGCAATTGACGAAGAAATGAAATCCAATGACTCACTAGTGTTCTCAAATTGATGAAATTGGGAAATAAATTCAGGATAGTAAGTTTACTCAAAATCTTGTGATGATTTATCATGGAAAAATGATTACTATTTATAGAATTTTGAAATCAGGATCAATGGTGAGGATCAAAAAGGAAAATCAATAAATGAAGTAAACTGAGAGGAATGGACATAGATCGAGGATAAATCATATGGTTGATAATCCATGAGACATGGATCAAGGATCATATCAATGGTCTCAAATCCATGAGAGACTCAACTAATTCCCTAATTTTTAGGAATTATGTTGGAGAGATGTTGGATATATTTCCATTTGGCAGAAATATTTGAATTTGCAAAGGGAATATTCATTGTGCAAGTGGGAAAAGTTGGAGGATTTGGAAAGAGATTAGCTAATTAAATAATTAATAAAAATTATTTAATTGTACAAATGAATGAGAAAAATGTTTTAATTAAATAATCATGAATTATTTAATCAAAGTATTATTATGACAATTAAATAATTTTCATTATTTAATCAAATGAGAATGGAATTAGTATGGAGAAAAGTGAATTAACTGAATAAAATTGATTTATTTAATTAATAGAGGAAAATATGAATTTAACTAAATAATTGACATTATTTAATTATATGGGTGAATTAGGTGAAATAGACTAGGAATGTGCAAATGAATGAGAAAAATGTTTTAATTAAATAATCATGAATTATTTAATCAAAGTATTATTATGACAATTAAATAATTTTCAGTATTTAATCAAATGAGAATGGAATTAGTATGGAGAAAAGTGAATTAACTAAATAAAATTGATTTATTTAATTAATAGAGGAAAATATGAATTTAACTAAATAATTGACATTATTTAATTAAATGGATGAATTAGGTGAAATAGACTAGGAATGGTGTTAGTACAAGAAATCAAGTATGCGGTGTCATCAAGACAGTTTTAGATGTGTACATTTTTCCCTTATTTGAAGCAATTCACTCATTGCATTGTTTCGAAGAACTAACGTAGCTTGAATCAAAATTAAAAATTTCCCTGATTTTTCTTGATGCCCCACTATGTCCCAAGTGGAAGAAATGACTACTAGTATACTGCCCCCTTAAGAGTTTGAGCATAAAAGACTGATTTTTAGTTGGGATCACGACATTGCTATGAGATTATTTTAGTTGCAAAGAAGATAAAACATAAGCCTCGAGACATTGACAAAATAACCATGACAGGTTGTGAAACTCAAAAATGGAGATGCAAGGTCAAAACCCTAGGTTTAGCAATGCACTTCAGATGAAAAACCTAATTTTTCATGCATATATAGGATGTCGGGGTCACTTTTAAACTCATTTTCAACTTTGGAGTTTGAAAATTTGAGAGAGCTTAGAGTGATTTCATGAGAGACCCTGTAAAGTAGCTGATAGAATGGTGAACCATGTGCTTCCCCTACATCGTGCAAACCGAGTCCATGAGTTCCAATGGATAGTAGATGCATGACCACCAATATGTACCCTAAAAAAAATTTCTTGCATGCTTTTCAATGTAGATAAATGTAGGTTCAAATTTGATAGACAAATGTGTCGCTATTTTAGTGACACACTTATCAGATTTAACAATGGACTTGCACTAGAGCATTGCTCTAGAGCAACTACACTAGGATTTAGCATACATTGATGCACTTGTAGACACACTCATGCACTTGATTTTAACATAACGACACACTTGCATAGTTTCAGACCAATGCACTTGCATAAAATAGAAACACACTTACAATATTTCCACATAGTTTCCTTTTTGTGACACACTTGCCAAATAATAACATAGTTGCTATCATGATAGAGAAAAACACTTACATATAGGATCACACTTGCATTTAGGGTTCTCGATTAAACATTTTTTCTCGATTTTTAGTAAATTAATGTTGTGTATGTTGTGCATGCAGGAGAGCTTCCATCCATTGCTTTCTCACGAGAGGAGACCTGGGATTCTAAGACAATTCGCTAGACTCAAGGATGACGACAACGGGTTCCTAGGTGCCATCGAACTTTACTACATTGCATACATGCCAAAGATCCTAACCCATTTGGTGATGATGACCATGCTAGTGGAGAGGTGGAATTCTGAGACTTCATATTTTTAAATTCCTATAGGTGAGGCAACTATTACCCTTGAAGATGTCTAGTGCATATTGTGGGTGCCTATCCATAGAGAGAGTTATTTATGATATAGACCTCAACTTGGATACTATGTTATCAATACTAGGAGCGAAGATGTTGGAGGTAGAGAGCTATCGGATTGATTTGTGGAGGCACCGTGGATGTGCCAACAACTTGACATTAGTTATTGTAGGACTAATCATGGGAGTCCTTGTTCCTAATAGGTTCATCCGAGGGTTCAACATCAGCTAGGGTGTAGTCCTAGAGGGCATGGTGGAGGATGTGCATGCTTATGCATGGGGTCTATGTATTTTAGCTACACTATACCACAAAATGCATCAAGTAGTTTATATGAGAGGACACAACTTATTTTTTGGAGTGACATTGTTGCACATTTGGGCTTGGGAGCACATTGCGGTGCTCAAAACTATTATTACTTTGTGAGACATCACCGAGGAGGACCCAGTGGTATATAGATATACAGGTATGACCACACTCCACCATATAGGAGTGTCAAGTATAACTTATTGGAGGAGAGTCCTTGATGATATGATAGTATTTAGGTGGATACCTTGGCTAAAAACACATCCATGTGGTGATGACCAGGACTACTTATTTTATGCCTAATAGACATGCATGGGTCACTAGATTCATATTATAGAGAGGTACCTTCTAGATAAAGTAGCGAGACAGTTTGGGGACCAATAAGATGTCCCAGGGCCAAATTATAGAGGTGTGTATGCATGCACCTTTAGAGAGATTGGAGCTTGGGGATCTCAGACGAATCCTTAGGTCACTATATTTGGATTTACACAACTGGATCGCTTACCATGGCTTACACGAGTGGTGCAAATGATCTAGGAATGACTCTGACTTACGATGCCTAGTTTGTTTAGTATCAACCCATCAGGTTGAAAAACTCAATAGGAGTTTATAGTGCAAGCTAAGGTAGAGGTAGAGGTAGAGGACATGTTCCCGAATAGGTCCTAGGTTAGGTGGGATAGGTTCCCGGGCATGTGTCCCAGCAGCCACCATAATAGCCACCACAGATACAACCACATGTACAATAGGTATAGGTTCTAGGGATCCTAATCCTTAGATAATACTATAGCAGCAAAAAATAGAGTGAGCTACCACTATTCAGAAGAGGGATGTTGCTCGAGCCAAGCAGGATAGGTGTAGGTAGGAGTGAGATTAGGCTCATGCTAAGGTAGCCTAGGAGAGACATCAGGGGCAACAAATAGATCTGTAGCTAGCATAGAAGATTTCCTGGAGGCAATAGTTAGAGGCTAGCTCCACACAAGGACATGGTACTATGGTATCTACCACCCTATATGGATAGGCTATGGTCAAGGCTTCATATTATCGAACCTTGTACCATTGTGAGGTCCCTCAACACTGGTGATAGAAAAACTATAGGAGTGTTTTGGAATTGAGCAGATCAACATGTGGGTCGTGAGTAGACCATCCATTGGTTGGTCATTAGCCATCACCTTGAGATGAGGATAGGGGGAGTGGAGGATAGCTTTGATGTATAGAATTTTTTTGATACAACCTAATTATTGATGTATATCCATTCATTGGCTCCTTTTTTTGATAGCCTCATGTATATATTTTTATGTATATCACATATTTGACTTGTATCATGGCATTGATGATTTTGATATATATATGAGGTGATCCTTGATGTGATAGTTATATGATGTCTTATTTCATTCTTATGATTTCATGTGATGGATTTCTTATGATTCTATGTGGATGCATTATGGATGTTAAATGCTTATGTATGTAGAGGTGATGTATTAATTATGCTTATGAGGTGATGATGTAGATGTATAAGATTCGTGGATGCATTACGATTTGATATGGATGCATTTCTTTTTTTGTATTTTTAACATGACATGTTATGCATATGCAAAATGTATGTTATGATATGCTAATAGTTTATGGATGTAGGATAAATGCACTTATTTTTGTTATGCCATGATAATTGGATGTTAGTAAGAACTGTTGGAAAAAGAAGGTGTCTCAACCTTTGATTTTTCTGAAGATTTTATTTTTCTAAATATTAAAAGTTGCTGATTTTCTCACTCTATCTTTGTGAGTAGAACTTGTAGTTTCCATTCGGATGAGGATTCAAGTTAAAAAGTTGTTTTTTATAGGTGGAGCTATGCATAATTTTTTTTTCTAATTTCGTGTTGAGTTTGCATGAAATGTGAGTTTTCGAGGTGCAGTTATTTTGGCAAGTGTAGATTTTGCAGTGTGGCATGTGGTGACATTTGGAAACTTACCATTGTGTGCCTATAGTGTTTTTAGGGCTTTCCATGTTGCATGTTCAGCCTTTGGAAGTTGTTTTAGAAATGTTTATTTTATGCATTGTAAGCTCTTATATATTGAGCACTTGTATTTTGGAGAATTTTTGTTGAAGTACCGTTATGCTACTAGAATTACTCCAAAATTGTGAAGTGCGAAGAATCCTACAAGAGCATAGCTCTGCAATTGTATTGTAACATTGTTTATTGTTGCTGAATAATATAATTGAGTTGTGTTTTGGAGTGTGGGGTTTTTCTCCCGAAAGGGTTTTCCCCACGTAAAATTCTATGTTATGAGTTTTTTTGTTTTTTTGTTTATGATATGTATGTGCATCTAAATCTGTAATAGTTAAAGGTGTTTAGAAATTTTTGCAACTCTCTCCTACTTAGATTAGTGTAGGAAGTTGCTTCCACTTCCCTGACTTCCTTTCAATTGGTATAAGAGCCTGGCCAACTTTGATTATGTTGTTGGTTTTGAAGGGTTTTTTGAGCTGATCTTTGTTTCAGTGGGAGTTTTACAGAAGAATATTTTGTGACCTTGTTGCAAGAAAAAGATGGAAAGCACATCCAGTAGAACTGAAATGGAGAAGTTTAACGATGAAAAATTTGAGTGTTGGAACTATGACAAATCTGGTCATTTTAGAAAAGAGTGCATGGAAGATAAAAAGAAAAAATACAAGAAGAGTTTCTTTGATTTCAACTCTGATAAATCCTCTCAAAATGACCCAGATGCATTTGTCACAACTTTGGCAATGCATGCATCAAAAGATGTGTGGTTGATAGACTTGGGTGCTTCTTTCCAAATGACCTCTCACATAGGTTGGTTTTTGAAGTATGAAGAATATGATGGTAGGAAGGTGTATCCGGATTATGACTCTCACCTAAAGATCATTGGTCATGGAAGAGTAAATATAGGATTCCTTGATGGAAGAGTGAAGAGGATTGATGGTGTATTGCATATCTCGGGTTTGTCATGAAACCTGCTTTCTGTAAGTAAATTTAATGATATGGGAGTGCAAGTTATTTTATCGAGTGGAGGATGCAAGATGATGAGAGGAGCTATGGTGTTAGCTAAGGATGTTCGTATTGGCACCTTGTTCAAGCTGGATGCATGAATAGTTCAATGCAATAGTTCTTCTGACAAACCAAAGAAGAAATTTTTGGATTCTTCATCCTCACTGTCAGATCGAGTAGAAAAATCTATAGAAGCTACATCTGATGGTCGTGCATTTTGGGTACGGAAGGGTGCTCATTCCTTGGAAATGAAGCTTCCTATAGAGAAGACAATGTTATGACGTAAAAAAATTGGTCACATTGGTGAGAAGGGTCTTAGAGCCCTGAAATCTAAGAGCCTTGTTGAAGGCCTTGATGATTGTAATCTTGAGTTTGACTTTTGCGAACATTGTGTTTATAGTAAACAACACCATGTTACTTTTCAATATAGTTCTCACAAGTCTTTTGGGGTTTTGGACTATGTTCATGCAGATGTGTTTGGTCTTGTGAATGTTCCTTCATTATCAAAATCTGTATATTTTGTTTCTTTCATAGATGATTACAGTAGGACATTTTTTTATTTTCTCAGAAGAAAAGTTAAAGTCTTTAGTTGATTTAAGGAGTTTAAAGCCTTGGTAGAAAATTAAACTAGTAGAAAGATTAAATGTTTGAGGAATGACAATGGTGGTGAGTTTTGTTTAGTAGAGTTCAACAAGTTCTATAAAGAGCACGAGATTGAGAGACATAAGACAATTCCATATACCTTGCAAGAAAATGGAGTTGTGGAGAGGATAAACAAGATGTTGATGGAGAGGGCTAGGAGTATTTTGAGTAGTGTTGGCCTTGAGTAGAAGTTCTGGGCTGAAGTAGTAGCCACTGCATGTTATTTAATCAACAAATCTCCTACATCAGCTCTTGTTGATAAGACACCTGTGGAGGTGTTGTCTGGTAAAAATTCTTCGATGAGCCATCTCAAAGTATTTGGTTGTCAAGCTTACGCTCATGTTCTGATTGAGAAGAGGTCTAAGTTGGATAAAAAATTAGTTTAATGTATCTTCATTGGCCATGGTGTCAGTGTGAAGGGGTACAAGCTTTGGGATCTAGTGGCTCAAAAGGTTCTCTATAACAGAAGTGTGATTTTTCGAGAGATGAAGCCTTCCATAGTTGAGCTACAACCAGAGAAAGAGGAGAAACAAAAGGAGGTAGTTTAAGTTCCACTTACTCTAATGAAATAAGAACTATGTACTCATGTTGAACTTGGTGATGAGGATAGTTTGAGAAGCTATGAAAGTTCTGAAGAAGAAGAACCTCAACCTTAGCAATTCAAGAGGTCTACCACAAAAAGGTGACAACTTGATAGGTTTTTATATTCACTTGAAAGATTTTCTTACTCTTTGTTGGATTCCAGTTGCATTTTTTCCCTGATTGCTAACACTGATGAGCCTAGTACTATTAGAGAGGCTATGGGTATGAGTGATGTAGATTCTTGGATGAAATCCATGGATGAAGAAATGACTGCATTAAAGAAAAAGGGTACATGGGATCTGGTACCTTTTTCTAAAGGATGGAAACCTGTTGGATGTAAATGGGTGTTCAAGAGAAATTCTAGTCTAGATGGCAGTGTTGAGAAGCATAAGGCATGGTTGGTCACTAAGGGTTATTCTCATGTGGAGGGAATTGACTATGGTGAGATTTTCTCTACTATTACAAAGCTAAAATCTATTTGATTCCTAATATCACTTATAGTAGTGTATGATCTAGAAGTGGAACAGATGGATGTGAAGAAAACATTCCTTCATGATGACTTGGAGGAAGAGATTTATGTGTCATAGCCAGAGAATTTTGTGGTTAAAGGTAAAGAAAATATGGTTTGCAAGTTGAAAAAGTCTTTGTATGGTCTTAAGAAATCTCTTAGAATGTGGTACCGGAAGTTTGATACTTATGTGTTGTCATTGGGATTTCTGAGATCTAAATCTAACCATTATGTGTATTAAAAATCTAATAATGGTTGTATTCTCATAGTTTAATTGTATGTTGATGATATGTTGTTTTTTGTGAATGATAAAAGTTTGATTTCAGATTTGAAGTCTCAGTTGTTAGAATAGTTTGAGATGAAGGATCTGTTAGAAACCAGGATCACCTGCATGCAATCACCTGTCACATGTAAAAGACATGCAAAACCAAAGAAGATGTTCTGTAAACCTCAAAGTAAAAATGCATTAAAGAGAATCAATTATTACAAAGTGATCAATCCTTATGAAGGAGATCAAGAAACCCTAAATGAAACCCTAATGTGCACACTTAATAATTAATCAATTATTAATGTGCCTAAGTTTAGCTTAAGCAACTAAAGGAATAAGTGACTTAATTAATTAGCCAATATGATATAATTAATTAAGTGGAATAACTTATTACTCTAACACCCCCCCTTAAGATGAACTTAGGAAGAAACTAAAACACTAGAAGAAGATGCATGAAAGCAAGGATGGGTCCCGGCAACAAAGGCCTGATCAGGTACCCATTTACAAATGCAAGAATGAGGTAGAGAAGGAAAAACCTAGTGGGACAAAACCCTCCTACAATGAGATGACATGCTGCAAAGAAGCACTGGAAGAACTCTGTAGAGTAACACTAGAACCGAAATATGGCAAGAAAGGAAAGATTCTTCTGTCTACTACTGAAACCAGATGAGAGTCACTGATTGACTCAAGGAATCATGAAAAAAGCAACAACAGACCCGATGCCTCAGAACACTCAAAAAATCCAAACGGGAACAACCCTAGAATCTATGAAGCTGCAAGCAATTATTGAAAGATGTATTACTGAAAATGAAGTGCAAAGATGCAAGATGCACCCTCCCAATTGCCAAAACATCCAAGTAATCTCCAAACAACCCATTGGGCCAAATCTGGACTAAGTGATCAACCTAGGATAGATACAAAAAAAGTGCATGGACAACAACATAGAGCTCCTTAATACCTTTCCAATGCCGCAAAGATAGCGAAAATCGAAGATCATGGCAAAAAGTTATGAGCTCGGAAGTCCAAAAAGAACATCTAACTTCAAACAGCAATAAATTCATGTAAATAGAAAAAATACTATAAAATAAATAGCACCATTGAAAAGTGCTCAGAACCAGCTTTTTGGCGATATCTCATTTGCCCGATTTCGATACCGTATGCCCAAGTTATGACCAAAAGAAAAAAAATTGCTCCTTGAAGCCAAACTAAGGTTAGGAGGGGGCAAAGAGGCCGTACGGCCGATGATGTCATGCTGATGTCATCACTTCAGTGGATTAAATTTGATGGCCATCTGGCCGTCGGCGCAAAAAATGCCCCCCTTGCAAGAAAAAAATTGACGGCTGGCAGAGATTCTTCATGTCCCGGAATATTCTGGTGAAATATTCCATCAGTGAATATTCCTTAAACCACCAGATTGGTTGAGATCTGCCGGCCGGTGATAGAGCCGGCCGCTGGTGATTGATAAGACTGCCGGCCGGTTGAATACTACCGCCAGTAGAGGGAAACGCCGTCGGTAGAATGGAAGTTGCCAGAGGAGGAGGCCGCCAGGGATAGAAGGTGGCGGTGAGTGAGGTCCCACCAGCGGACGATGAAACCAAAGTCGTCGCCTGGGTACTGTGTGTGGGCCTGTCGCCAGGGTACAGCCCTGTACCCTGTGCGTAGGCTTTTAAACACCATAAAAACTTTTTTCAAAAAAAACTTTTGCATGATTTTTTAATTTTTTTTTTTTAATATTTTGATTTCAAAAAAAACTAATGGATTTTTTTGATAATTGTAGGTAAAAAAATAATTAAAAAATCTATATATATATTTAAGATCGTGCATAGGGACGGTACAGAGGCCATACGGACAAATTTTTTTTGCCTCAGAAACAGCCAACGCTGAATATAGGCATATTATATGTCATTTTTCATCTCTTAGATGCTCTGGATCTGATGGTGAGGTTCGATCTACCTGAAAATGCACCAGAAGCTTCACAACTCCCAGATCTTGCAAAAAAGATGCCTGTGGAAACCCTTGCATCAGAAACTCACTGAAAGGCCATATCTTCATATCACGAATAGGCAGCTGTAGGTCTGGAGCTCTGATACCATGTTAGAAACCAAGATCACCTACATGCAATCACCTGTCACATGCAAAAGACATGCAAAACCAAAGAAGATGTTCTGTAAACCTCAAAGTAAAAATGCATTAAAAAGAATCAATTATTACAAAGTGATCAATCCTTATGAAGGAGATCAAGAAACCCTAAAAGGAAAACCCTAAATGAAACCTTAGTGTGCACACTTAATAATTAATCAATTATTAATGTGCCTAAGTTTAGCTTAAGCAACTAAAGGAATAAGTGACTTAATTAATTAGCCAATATGATATAATTAATTAAGTGGAATAACTTATTACTCTAATAGGATCTAGGTGTGGTGAAGTATATTCTAGGGATGAAGATAAGAAGAGATAGAGCTAATAGAAAGCTTTGGTTAAGACGGAGAAAGTATGTGAATACTATGTTGGAGAGGTTCAACATGACAACTTGTAGACAGTTAGTTGTTCTTGTAGTGCAAGGGATGAAACTTTACGTGGAGGATTTCCCAAAATCTCCTACTAAGATGGAGGACATGACTAGAGTACCCTATGTGAGTGTCATTGGCAGCCTTATGTATGCTATGGTCTATATGAGGAAAAAAATTGTCCAAGAAATAGGATTCCTTAGTCATTTTATGGCTAATCTTGGATAGATACATTGGGATGCAGTGAAGAGAGTGTTCAAGAATTTATGGGGTACTTCAAAGTATGCTTTGTGTTTACATGGTTATCCTACTGGACCTCGACCCTTAGTGAGTATTCATGGATATGTGGATTCAAATTGGGTAGGTGACATTGATAGCAGAAGATCCATGAGTGGTTATGTGTTCATGATGTATGGTGGTGCAATCAGTTGGATGAGTAAGCGGCAAGTTGTTGTCGCTTTGTCCACAATAGAAGAAAAGTAAATGGCAGTAACTCATGCTTGCAAGGAAGCCATTTGGATTAAGCGTTTGTGTTTTGATATTGGTTTTGATGTAGGGTAGATTACTATTTGTTGTGACAGTTAGAGTTCCATTTGCTTGGCAAAGAATCCTAATTTCCATGCTAGAACAAAGAAGATTGATGTTCAATTTCATTTTGTTCGTGATATGGTGGAAGATGGAAAGGTGAACTTGGAGAAGGTTGACACCCTGATGAATGTTGTGGATGCATTAACAAAACTAGTGAGCATAGAAAATCTTAGATGGTGTTTGGAGTCTATAGGCCTCACTACCTCTAGCAGTTAAATCCTGTTACTTTCATTGGCTCTTCAAATGTGTTCAACAAGTGGGAGAATGTTGGAAAAAGAAGGTGTCTCAACCTTTGATTTTTCTAAAGGATTTATTTTTCTAAATATTAAAAGTTGTTTATTTTCTCACTTTTTCTTTGTGAGTTACAACTTGTAGTTTCTATTAGGATGAGGAGTCAAGTTAGAAAGTTTCTTTTTACAAGTGGATTTGTGCATAAATGTTTTTTCTATTTATGTGTTGAGTTTTCATGGAATGTGAGTTTTCGAGGTGCAGTTATTTTGGAAAGTGTAGATTTTGCAGTGTGGCATGTGGTGACATTTGGAAACTTACCATTATGTGTCTGCAGTGTTTTTGGTGCTTTACATGTTGCACGTTTAGCCTTTGGTAGTTGTTTTAGAAATGTTTATTTTATGCATTGTAAGCTCTTATATATTGAGAACTTGTATTTTGGAGTTGTATGTTGCTATTTTGTTGAAGTATTGTTATGTTGTCAGAATTAATCCATAGTTGTGAAGAAGTGTGAAGACTCCTACAAGAGCATAGCTCTGCAATTATATTGTAACATTGTTTATTGTTGTTGAATAATATAATTGAATTGTGTTTTGGATTGTGGGGTTTTTCTCTTGAAAGGGTTTTCCCCATGTAAATTTTTGTGTTATGAGTTCTTTGTTTATTTGTTTATGATATGTATGTGCATCTAAATCTATAATAGTTAAAGGTGTTTAGAAATTTTTGCTACTCTCTCCTACTTAGATTAGTGTAGGAAACTGCTTCCGCTTACTCGGATTCCTTTCAAGAATTAGACAGAAAATGGATGGAAGATAGAAGAATGAGATGCACATTGATTAGCCTTTCTTTATGTTGGTTGATTCATAATTCCAACAAATCCATAGTTATTCTAAGATTTTATTGGACATGGTGACGAGAGAGATGATATTTCTTTGCTTCTAGGACTTTGTTTAATTCATCGTAGAAATTATTATTTTTGATATAACAAATAGATGCGATGCACCAAGGTATGAAGAACTAGGGTGACATATCTAATGTGATGGACTTTGACTTTGAAAATAGACAAGAGTATCCTTGTTCATACCTAACATACAGAAACCTTGTTTGACCATGTGAAAGAATGAGCCATTGAAGTAAGGATACTAATACACAAAAGTTATGAAGAACCTGATATGTTCTAGCCATTGTTTTACTTCAGACTATCCTAGAACATGTAAGATAAGTATTTTCCAAGGTTGTCCTACAAGGATATCCAACAAGCACAACAAAAAAAAGTAATGATCAATGCCCCATTCCTTTCTCTTTAAATCATTTTGATAGACATCATTGAGAGATCATCAGAATGGAC
Organism: Sequoia sempervirens; assembly: GCA_007258455.2. Taxonomy (NCBI): domain Eukaryota; kingdom Viridiplantae; phylum Streptophyta; class Pinopsida; order Cupressales; family Cupressaceae; genus Sequoia; species Sequoia sempervirens. The sequence continues at coordinate 250,720,106 of VDFB02270651.1, read as the reverse complement.
CAGTAAGATAAATCATAGGAAAAGATCAAAAATGAACAAACAGTCAATGTTATTCATATTTATTGCTACAAATATTTTTTTTGATGTTCTTAGATGATATCTAGAATGATGCCCATTTTCGGAATGATATATCCTATGAAATGCATTAGATAATGATGTTTTGTTAAAATTAATTAGGTCATTGATATAAACTTAAATAATGTGTTCAAAGATTACCCTTGACTTCATGATTTTTTTTCATTAAAATTTACTTTCCGAAATGTTATACTTGCTTATGCTTGCTTCACTAAAGGGTGGGAATGACGATCAATTTATTATGAATGAAGATTATTACGGGTGAAAGCGAGATGAGATAGGTGGTTTTGATATTTTTGAAATATTTGAATATTTTGACATTTTAAAATGTTTTGAGGCTTTTTAGGGTTTTTGATTATTTGAATGTTTAAATTTTTTGAGTTATTTGAGGATATTTTGAATTTTTGAATGTTTTCCAAATGTTTTTGTATTTTCCAAGGGTTAGAACAAGAACAAGACCTAAGAGGGACTGACCTAATGCCTTGGGGGCTCATTGATGATGGTCTTGCCTACGTAAACATAGGGACAACGTAGTTCAACTGACTCCTTAATAAGTTGTTGTTTATTGATGAGATATGAGCACATTCAATTGTCAATTTATTATTATGGACTCATAAAGGACTAAACTAATTCCTCAGGGGATCATCAATGATGGCCTTTCCTATATAAGTGTAGATACAACATAGTTCTTGAAGTGCTTTTGAATTTTTGATGTTTTAGACCTATTTCTGATATTTTTGTATTTTTCATGATAAATGATACCTAGATCATGATGTCGATGCCATGTTGTGAGATATAAGACATGGATCAAGAGTTATTAAAAAAAAAGTTCAAGTACCTACCCCTAGTGTATAGAAATGTTTATTATTCCATGAAAAACTCAAGATAATGACTGGATAAGTATGTGTATATGCATAAAATTGGTCATGTCTAATTAATCCTGGCATTTAATTAAATATTTATTATTATTTTTTTTTCTTAATTCCTCTACATATGATTAAATTTAATTAATTTAATTATATTGTTCATCCACTTTATTCTTCCACTTTAATTAAATAAATTCATTTTATTTAATTACCACTTTCTTAAGTCCACTTAATTAATTAAATAAATATCATTGTTTATTTAAATTAATTATCACATTTAAGTTTAATTAAATCTTTGATTTAATTAAATTTAACTTCCCTTCTCCTATTCAAATCTTTCTTCTAATTAATTAAATATTTAATTTAATTTCATTTACATGACATTTCTTAAAAGTTTAATTAAATATCTATCTTTCATTTCATTTCAAATCATAATTAAATATTTTATTTAATTATGAAATCTTCCATTATCTTTCAAATATTAATTAAATATTTTATTTAATTAAGAAAATCTCCATGTCACCAATAAATAAATAACTAAATTTTATAATTCATTATTTATCTCTGAAATCTTTCCATAATCTTACAAAAAGATGATTTTTACAATTCATCTTTATCATATTATCCTATCTCTTCTTCGAAAAAGGAAACAAAGCTTGTTTTATGTTTTCTTGTATTTTTCTCTCCAGTCTTATCCATCTTCAACCATTTGATCTGCCAAGAATTTTCACAGTCGTTGATCACATCAGCCAATCAAAACATTTTGAAAACTCTATAAATACCCCTACGAATCCAAGCATTGGTTACAACACACAACTAAGAACACACAACACTCGTGCATTAGAATTTAATTACATTCTAGCATTCTAGCATAGTCTTTTATCAATTTCATAAACTTTCATTTTAGCAATCATGTTTAGCATAAGAATAATCATGTCCTAGCATAGCATTGCATGCATTCATCTTTAATCTCGTTCTCTAGGAAGACCGTTTGTTGAGCCTAGCCCAAGATCTGAGAGCCAACTAGAATCAACGAAAACACTAGAGCTAGAGGACAATGGAACACCTTTGAAGCATAAATGGAGTTTGCAATTTCATTTCTTTATTTTATGTTTTAATTTAAAGTTTCATTGGTGTGTTTGATTTACTTTTAATTCATATTTATCACACTCAAAAATTGATCACACATTTTTGGCGCCCACCGTGGGGCCTTTCCCCGTTTTTAACGTCTATTCACAGGTTTTCTGACAGGATTTCATGTTCTGGAATTCGGATTTTTGAAAAAAAATTCCGTTTTAGCGCATACGTGGATTTCTATAGCGGATACGAAGTTTTCTGTAGTGCATCCATGATTTCTTTCAGCACTTTTACAGGTATTTCGGTGCATACAAGAACTATTTCGGTGCATTTAAGGAACAAAACGACACTTATAAGGAAAAAAATGGCGCATATACTCAGCTCAATTTATTAAAAAAAAATTTAAAAAAAGAAAAAAATTGTTGCATTTTTCTTTTAGCGCATTTAGGATTTTCTGCAACGCTTATAGGATCTGTTTTAGCACATTGACTTGTTTTTGTAGCGCATATATGAGATCTTTTAGCGCATGCAATTTGTAACTAAACTGGTTTCTGAGTCTGATGCCTTCCGCAGACAGAACCTTTTCTGGATTAAAAAGAACCAATCTAGGATAGTCACCACACAATGATTTTTGCGGTTAAAATCGAAGAACTTGTTTTTGTGAAGCAACATCTTCACATAGATTATATCATTGTGAGTTGGGCTCTAAAAAGAACATTGTCTATTGTGTTTGTGGCAATAGGTCTATGTTCTCCCCTTAACTGGGTGATCAAAATACTAGACTTTCCTTTTCAATTCATGCAATTTTAATGCTTTATTACATCCTATAGAGGGCCTGCTCTTGTGGGAAAAAGTACTCACCCAAGAGGAACGACCCAAGTGGGTTCAAGCCAAAGCCAGGCTATTCCACCCCACTATAAAATTTAAAGCAAATCTGGGGAAACCCACTTTTTCCGGTAGTGTGCAAGATAACCATCTCCAAAGCCTTTGTTCTAAAGGTTGGGTGGTCTCCTGAGGGAGTTTATTATTGCCGCACCGAATGGAAACCCTTACTACAAACCTAGTGTAGTAGCCAACCGTATTAGTTTCGAAACATCCTGATAATCACAGTGCAAGGGGAGGGAAGAATCTGCCCCCAAGATACTTACTGTATAACTGCCAAGGACTGTTTGCTTAGGGGATCTGGTATCCACTTCTGTCACTTTGAGTACGCGCCTGGAAAAGAAAAAAATATGAGCGACCCTTCGGGGGTGACACGGTTGTGTGAGTCGATGTAGTTCTAAGATGTGGGTTGTGGTTATTATGATGACCTACTTGAGTACTAAGAGTGAGTTTGCCTGAATTGTTTGTTATGTGTAAAACATGTGAAAACACTTTTTGAATTTTTTTTTTGAGCATACACTTGATGTTTAGTATAGGGCTTAAGAACAACTATTTTCAGATTGTTTTTTGTGTTTTCAATCACACTAATTTAGATAAAAGATCATTCAAAATGAACATGAAAAATTTCAGCTGAAACTGCTCAAACTGTTCAGAAAACTACTTCAGAAGAACTGTTTTAGTGCATCTAGGGTATCTTTTAGTGCATATAAGGTCTATTCTAGCACATTCACTGAATATTTAGGCACTTTTAGGATCTGTTTTTGCTAATCAAGAGGTTTAGTACATATGCTAGATATCCTGAAAACAGTTTTTGGTCACTGTGAAAACATTTTTTGTAGCACATATAGGACACAGAGTAGCGCATTTGAGGCATATTGTAGCACATTTGACTATTTTTCTAGCGCATATGCCTGTTTCTGCAGTGCATATAGGGTACAAAGTAGCACATTTGTCACTTTTTCTAGAATTGTTGTTTTAGACAGATATGAGTTTATAACATCCTAGTCCAGTAAGCATATCGACATTTCTCTCATGCTTAGAAAGTGGAAATCAACCAAATTTGTTAAGAAGTCGATTGCCAATAGGATCAAGAAACCCAAGAAACATCTAGGTTACAAGAAAACCTTACAACGAAGGAAGTTTTTGTACAAAAGTCAAAACATTTTGCTGCATTATCGTGAATTTCTCCATAGATACCAAGATTTTGCTAGAGGATTTACCGACGAATACGCTGTAGAGCCTTTATCTTCACAAGCCTATTTTCAGAGAAGAGCTCTATCACAACGACAGAATCACAATCAGCCTCTTGAGCTCAATTATATACCACAACCTTCTATTGAATATCCAACACATCCTAGCCAAATCCTTCAGTGAGTTTAAATAGGCTATTTGATATATTTATCATTCTTCAAGAACAAGGATCAAAATCTTAAAAGTGCACCTTTCAAACAAATTTCTGATTTCTTGATTCAACTTCCCCAATAGGATTCTGATATCCTTCATCGTTGGAAGCCACAATCAAGGGTTAAGAACATCTTTGATCATATCATAGAATTTTCATCTTATCAAATGAAGACATCATCATTTTTCACACTTATCAAACTGTGATCTGAGTCTAGAGGAACATTTCAAAATTGTATGCCTATTTTTACAAGATCTCAATATAATGAGCTGAAAGAGGATATTCAACAAGAAGATCATACTCGAAGAAATCAAGAGGAAGGTGAGACTAGCAATACCCTTTATAGTGTGAGTCATAATCCCCTTTTTAACGACAACATGGGTGAAAGAGAAAAAAATTCATTCCCTTTCAACAAGGATGGGAGAAAAACTCCTATAGATAGTGATGATGAACGAGATGAAGAATGTCTTAGAGAGGCTGAGCAAGATCCAAAATTTCACAAAGCCTTAGAAAAGATCTTGGAGCATAAAAAAGAAAAATATTTTCTATATCTAGCTGACAAAGGAGCTAAATTACCTCATGATTTTGATAATAAAAACATAAAGAGTAATCCTGATGAAACACCCTTGTTTGATCTTAGTGCCTTGACTCAAAAAATTAAAACACTACAAGGACAAATTAAAGATCTACAAGGAGGAGCCATAACAAATACATACGCTCTTGATGACATCTATCCTTATCCTTTTGACCGACATCTCAACATGATCCCATTTCCCAAACATTGTGAAATCCAAAAGTTCGATCATTACAATGGGAAATCAGATCCAATTGATCATATTAGGGACTTCTGAAATATGACTTTAGAGTTTTCTCATGAGGATACATACTTGATGTGTCTATTTCTTAGAAGTCTTGGAGGCCAATCTATGGAATGGCTATCGAAAATCACACCACCTGTCAAGACATTTGAGGAATTGATCAAAGAGTTCATATCACAATATTTTTAAGACATACAACATCAAATAAGCATGATTGATCTCTGCAAGGCTAAACAGAAACCTAGTGAACCATTCATTACATTTCTTCAGAGATGGAGAAGATTGTTCGCTAGATATCCACGTCATGTTCCTGAAAAGGAAAAGATCACCACTTTCATAAAAAGCTTAGATCAAGAGATGAGCTATCATCTTAATCTTCATTTTCCTCCCTCTTTTCAGAAATTGATTGAAAATGCCATCACCATTGAGAGTTCCTTGGTCTAGAGAGGGATAATAAAACTTGATAAGGCCAATCCTAGCTCTTCCAATTACCATAATGAAAAATCTAAGTTTTGGAATTGCAACAAAAATGTGGTGAATGATGGTGTTGTAGATGCAAATCATGTATCGACCAAACCATTTGTTCTTAGTGCTTCAAGTGCTCCTCAGAACAATAACTATAACAATGTCAACTTGGTCACAAATTAGGGAAACAATCCTCCTCCTCCGAGGAATAACATGAATCAAAATTCTACTCCCAATCAAGGGAATGCCAAAAATCAAGATTACCATGGAAATAATAACAACAACAATGTCTTATGCAATGCCTCAAACAAAAATCCACAACAATCTTCATTCTTCTCTAACAAAAGAACTTTTACTCCATTGGGTCAACCCTTAGAATCTGCATTCAAAGAATTGATGCCTAAAAATGTTCTTACTTTGCCACCTCAACGCGATTTTGAACCCAATGTGAAACCTCCATCATGGAATGATGCTTACTATTGTGATTATCATCGGTGCAAGGGACATCGCATGAATAATTGTCAAGCCTTGAAAAATAAAGTCCAAGACTTAATTGAGAATGACACCATCACAATAGAAGGACACCAATAATCAAACGAAGACCACCAAGCATTTCACAACCCTTTTCCCAATTATCAAAATGGTGAGTCTTCTAGAAAAAGTGTGAATCATATCAACAATGATCATATAATCAATCATATCTACACTGACGATGAGCGAGTCAATGTTATAAAAGTTAAGGAAAAGATGGACTATAGAGAGGTCAATGCAACAACAAGAGCACAAGCTAAGGTTATCTTAAAGGGTGCTTCTTCAAAATCCATTGTACCCCTGCCTCAACCTCAATATGACTTAGTCAATCAACTTGGAAAAACTCCTGCTTAGATTTCTATCTTAGAACTCCTAAAAATTTCCCTAGCACATAAGGAAATTCTAGAAAAGGCCCTCGTTGAAACAACTATATCCACTGATCTAGATGTGGACCGATTTCAATCCATGGTGGGACACTTATCCTCACCCACATGCCTCTCATTCTCTGAAAAAGATGACGTTTCCATGACTCATCCCCATAATTCATCACTATACTTAGAAGTCATGATCCACAAGTTTCATGTTCAATGCGTCCTAATAGATGGAGGTGTTGGTTTGAACATATGTACCATGAAGTTAGTTTAGGCTTTTGGATACTCTAAGGACTCCATTGATCCTAGAAGAAAGATTACTATTAAATCCTATGATGATGAGGAAAGAGCATCCAAAGGCTTAATCATGCTACCGATCAGAGTAGGACCTGTTGTAAAAAATACTTTCTATCAAGTGTTAGATCATGATCTTGCATACAACATCTTGTTGGGTCATCCTTGGATCCATGAAATGCAAGCTGTCCCGTCCACATATCATCAATGTATTAAGTTTACTTATGACAGATAGGAGATCACAATATTAGCTGATAATTCAAACAGTCAAACTTGTGCCAACATCAAAGCTCGTTAAGACACTTTGGTTCCTAACAATCGAGAAGCTCCTGCTAGTACTTCTCTCAAAGTTGATGCACAAATTAGTCAATTAACCAAAAAATTTGACAAGCAATTACGGTTCAAGGATAGTGGAGTAGGCGAATATTCTCTCTGTCTTTCTAATCTACCTATATTGCCTTGGTCACATAGACAGCCTTCTATCACACAACATTAGATATATGTAGCATCAACATCAACGCAACCACCAATAGAGCCAAGTACAAAGTTTAATGGATGATTTATCAAAGAAAAACTCCCTATGGAAGATTCTGAGGATAGAGAAGTTCTAAGTTGGCTCTATAAAGATGAAGATGAAACAATTCTTAACATCAAACTACCTACTGATCAATATGGTAAAGGATATTCAATCATGCAAAAGATGGGCTATGATGGTAATGGTCCTATCAGAAAGAGAAAAGAAGGAGTAGTTGAGCCTATTCACCTTCCAGGACTTGCTGCAAAAGATAAAATAGGACTAGGCTATGATACTAACTCCAAAGAAGTAACATCTAAGCAGTTGCATGATATTGTTCTCACATTGCAAGAAGGGTCTGATACAAGAGAAGCATGTTTGACAGCAATTCAGAATTTCATGGATAATAACTTTGACATAGACTCTGGAGAATACGAATGGGACACCAACCACAATGATGAGTTCTGGAGGGATAAAAGGATTGATGTGATACACAAGTATACGCCTACTCTAATCGAAGGTGAAGGTTCAAGGACCCAACCACAAGAATCTGAACTATAATGCAACTATGATTCTAGTGATACTGAGTCTGATTTAATCGAACAAGACTATCGTGAGAACAGTACCATCATTGATCTACCTCATACCTCGGATCCTACAGACACCTCCGTTATGACCATAACCATAGTTGATTTCACACAGCCTAATGACCCACTACCACTAATATATCTCGATCTCATTGACTAGGATCTATCTGAACCTATTGATCTACCTATGTTTCCAAATGATGAATCTATCGTAAACTTCCTTACCGAAGACAACACAAATGATTGTTCCACTGGCGATTTTTGGCATAGAGTCTTTAATCAAGAGAGTGTTAAGTCTCCTAGCTGAAAAAATAAAAATAAAAAAGAAATATCTAATGGTGAAAACCACAATCTGGTAGTATTAGATCAAACAAAAGATAAAAAAAAAAGCATATTGGATGGTGAAAACCTTTTTAAGGAACCTGATGATGGGATACTTGACACTTTCCTGGAGCACTATCATGAGCGATCGCCTATCTTGATTGAGCCTACAAAAGCAATTAACCTTGAAACTCCAGAAAAACCAAAGATCCTACAGTTAGCTGCATCAATGACAGATGAAGAAGTACCTGAGTTCATGGATTTTCTCAGAGCAAATCAAGTCAACTTTGCCTGGTCTTATGCAGACATGCCAGGTCTTGATCCTGATATGATAATGCATCACTTGTCCATCAAACCAGGAGTTAAACCTGTGAAACAAAAACTCAGAAAGATGCATCCTCATGTTGCACTACTAGTTAAAGAGGAGCTCAGAAAAATCTTTGATGTGGGATTTATAAGATCAATCGACTATGCATAATGGATCTCCAACATTCTTTCTGTGTCTAAGCCCAACAAAATTGTTAGAGTGTGCATAGATTTTAGAGATCTTAATAAGGCATGTCCTAAAGATGACTTCCCACTTACAAGCATCGATACTATAGTTGATCTAACGGCTGGCCATTCCATGTATTCACTAATGGATGGTTTTTCTAGTTATAACCAAATCAAGATTGCACCTGAAGACCGGGACAAAACAACTTTCACATGTCCATGGGGGACTTACTGTTGGAATGTCATGCCTTTCGGTCTGAAGAATGTCGGGGCTACTTACCAAAGAGCTATGACTACAATCTTTCATGACATGATGCACACATTCATGGAAGATTATGTAGACGATATATTGGAAAATTCATACACAAGAGAAGGACATCTTGAAGTATTATCCAAAATCTTTGTGAGGTTGGAAAAGTTCAAAGTTTTCCTCAACCCCAAGAAATGTGTTTTCGGGGTCACATCTGGAAAACTCTTAGGATACATAGTATCAACAAAAGGAATTGAAGTTGATCCTTCCAAGGTGCAAGCAATCATGGAGATGCCTCCACCAAGGAATATCAGTCAGTTGGGGTCATTACAGGGAAGACTTCAATCTATACGAAGGTTCATCACACAGCTGGCCGATAAGAGTCTACCTTTCACACATCTACTACATAAGAATGTTCCTTTCAGATGGGATGACAATTGTGAAATGGCCTTTCAACAAATCAAGCAGTACCTAATGAACCCACCAGTTCTAGTACCACCAAATCCAGACAAACCACTAATCTTATATATTGCCGCAACAGAGACATCTTTGGGGGCATTATTAGCATAAGAGGATTCTATAGGAAAAGAACGTGCAATTTATTACATCAGTCGAACGCTAACAGGTCATGAGATCAACTACACTTTCATTGAGAAGGCTTGTCTAGCAGTAGTCTTTGCCTCACAGAAATTTTGACACTACATGTTAACTCATACAATCAATCTTGTTGCAAAGATTGATCCACTCAAATATCTATTAAGTAAAGCTACATTGACAGGATGGCTAGAAAAATGGGTTATGATCCTAAGTGAGTTTGACATTCATTATGTTGATCGCAAAGAAATCAAAGGACAAGTTATCGCCGATCAACTAGCTGAAGCGCCTCTACAAGTAGAGCATCCCATGCATGTTGAATTTTCAGATGCTGATGTCTTCACTGCAGAATCAAAACAACCTTGATCTTTATATTTTGATGGTTCTTTCACTCAACATGGATCGGGGGCGGGCATACTCTTTGTCAACCCTCAAGGAAATACCATTCCTCGGTCATATAGGCTATTTTTCCATGCACTAATAACATAGCCAAATATGAATCTTTAATCACTAGACTAAAGATAGCATTGGAATGGAGGATCACAGAACTACAAGTTTATGGTGACTCACAATTAGTCATTAATCAAATCAATGATGATTATCAGACCAAAGATGACAAATTGTTACCATACAAGAAAATGGTTGATGATTTCAAGAAGTACTTCGTCGATATCAAGTTCATACAAATTCCAAGAATTGATAACAAGGTAGCTAACGCCATGGCCATGATCGCATCATTGCTACAACTCCTAGAAAATTAGACTCGCTATGAATTTCTGGTGGAACAATCATTTGCACCTTCCTATGACACACCTGAAAGCCAAATAATTTTCCACTTAGTAGGATCTGATTCCCCTTGGTATGGCAAGATTTATGCCTACCTAAAAGATGACATCTTACCACCTGACCTATCCCATAACCAAAAGTGAAATTTTATTCGTCAATCCTCTCGCTATACTCTTATCGCTGACATCCTTTATCACCACGGTCTTGATGGTACTTTACTTTGATGTCTTGAACGTGATGAATCTGACAAGGCTTTACAAGAATTCCATGGTGGAATTTGTGGCACTCATTCAAGTGGACTAACCTTATCCAAGAAATTGATTAGAATGGGTTACTATTGGCCAACTATGGAGAGGGAATCATTCACTTTTGTGAAGAAGTGCTCAAAATGCCAAATTCATGGGAATCTTATTCATGCGCCTGCACAAGAACTTCAACTGTTCACACCAACTTGGCCATTCTCTCAATGGGGGTTAGATCTAGTTGGAAAGATTCATCCTTCATCATCAAACGGGCACAAATTTATCATTACAGTGATATAGTACTTTACCAAGTGGATTGAGGCAGTACCTCTGACTAAGGTTATCGGCAAACCAATCTCGTTGTTCATACTCAACTATCTTATCTGTCGGTATGGCATTCCCAATTCCATTATCATAGATAATGGAAGACCATTCAAGAATTAGGATGTTGATGAACTTTGCGAAAGATTCCATATCCAACATAGATATTCAACACCTTATTATCCACAAAGGAATGGCCAAGCAGAGGCCTTAAACAAAACAATATTGAAAATCTTGAAGAAGACTATGAATGATGTAGGGAAAGATTGGCACGCTCAACTCAATCCCACATTATGGGCCTACAAAACTAGCATTCGAACACCAACAGGAGCAACACCGTATGCTCTTTTCTATGGAGCAGAAGCCATATTACCTCTAGAGGTTGAGATTCCATCACTAAGGGTATCATTGAAGGGTCTCATTATAGATGAGGACTACAAAGTTTCCTGACTACAAGAATTGGAACTCCTCGATGAGAAGAGACAACAAGCAGCTAACCATTTGAAATCATATCAACACATGATGTCTCACAGCTACAATCACAGAGTCAAGCCACATACCTTTCAAGTCGGTGATCTTGTTCTAAAGGAAAACCCACAGAATCAACAAGATAGAGAGAAGAAAGAAAAGTTTGAACCAAATTGGCTGGGTCCATACGTGGTCATAGTAGTATACAGTTTAGGAGCATACAAGCTATCAATGCCAGAAAGGGACCTGTTTGACGAACCCATCAACAACATGCACCTAAAAAAAGTATTATGTCTAAAGCAGTTATCCTCATCCATAAAGGTCCTGAAAAAATACAAAAATAGCATAAAAAAGTCCTAAAAAAAAAACAAAAACAGCATAAAAAGTCCTGAAAAAAATACAAAAACAACATAAAAATTCACGGAAAAAAATACAAAATCAGCATAAAAAGTCCTAAAAATCTATAAAATCAAAATGTCCGAAATTAAAAAATTAAAAATTTTAAAAAATTTAAAAAAAAGAGAAAAAGAGAAATTTTATAGGGTGAAAACCTGGTAACAGGTAGTCTATTGACAAGAAAAATACGAAAACAAAATAAAAAATTAGAAAAATGCAATGAAAACAAATAGTGAAAATCTAGCAAACAAACGCTATTTGTAGCTCTCCATCTATTAGTTCATGTTATGCACTTAGCTTCTTAGCCTTCATTTCATGCATCTTTCCATCATCTTAGGGCCATACTAACATCATACTGCCATCATTTTGCTCGGGCGATAATGTCCTACCATGGCTTGATCATTGTACATATCCATTTCAGCAAGTTGTGTGAATACTGGGGGCAAATATTGAAACACTAGGGACACTCAACTTTTAGGTTCTACCGAAACAGCTAGACAATGACATAGAATCCAATCATGCAAACAAACAATCAAATCCTATGAACCGGTATCCAATCATTGATCCATATCACAACAATTTTTAGCAAAATTCATATCATGACACATATCTGGATGATCTAAAATTTGAATGATGATTGGAATATTAGTTTTACATTTTGAACAATGGTTGTTTGATTTTTTGATATCATCCCTTTGGAGAACACTCAATGATGTACTAAACTAGAGTGATGAGGAAAGAGGATGATTTTTCTTTGTCTATTATCTAGAGGTTAACTATCGATTTGGTGCAAATATGTCACGAGACATGATTTCAGAAACGTATCATTGATGACAATTCCACATTTGCATCAGAAGGTGGTTAGTCTTTGTCTGTTTATGAAAGAAATGCTTAGGTCATCTCGGTTCAATTATACCTCGATGCTTGTGCTCACTTGCTATATCAAAAATCATGAAAGTTGTACTCAGGTCATCATTGGTGCTAATTTCCCCTTTGATGCTTGTACATACTTCCAACATTTTAAAAATGCTCTATGATGATTCAAGAAAGCTAACCGAAGGCTCAACAAATAGTTGGTTTCATTTAGATCATTGTACATATCTGCATACTGGATTTGCATCAAAGTTTTGGAAGGTTGAACAAAAATATCAACGACTGTCATGTCTCTTTGGACTATTTGTGGAGGACATTCAAATATTTTTTTCATTATCATCTTTCATCTTCATCCTCATTTCATTAATCATTATCATTTCATCTAGGTCTTGTACATATCATATAGTTTATCATTTATCATTCATTTTCATATCATTTGGATCCTTTATCATTTATTTATCCTTCATGATGCATTATCATTTCATTTATCATTTCATTGATCATTCTCATTTTTTTATTGCATATTATTTAGATCCTCTATCATTTCATATCATTCATTTATTCACTAGGTATTTCATATCATCTATCATCTTCATCTCATTAACATCTTATCATTTTCATACAATTGCATACCATTATATCATCTTCATTATCATTTCTTATCTCATCATTATCATTTCATAATCATTTCGTTATCAGTTCATTATCATTTCATAATCATTTTGTCATTTTCAGATCATTATCATTTCATAATCATTTTGTCATTGTCAGTTCATTATCATTTCATCATCATTTTTTCATCATTTCATTATCATTATCATTTCATTACATTTCCTTGCATTATCCTTTTATTCCATTACCAGTACACTATCATTTCATTTCATTATACCATCATTTCATTATATTTCATTACCTTAACATTATCATTATCATATCATTACATTTCATTACATTTCATTACATTAACATTTCATTATATTTCACTACATTATCATTTATCATTTTATCATTATTTCCTCTCCTTATCCTTTATTATCATTTTCACTTTTCATATCATTTTCGTTTATTATTTTATCATTTTCGCTTATCATTTACTTTCATTTATCATTTATCATTTCCATATCCTTATCATTTATCATTTATCATTTCCATATCCTTATAATCTATCATTTATCATTATCAATTATCATTTATCATTATCATTTATCATTTATCATATCATTGTCATTATCACTTATCATTTATCATATCATTTATCATTTATCATTTATCATCTATCATATCATTGTCATTTTCATTGTCATTGCATTCCATCAGATTATGATTTCGTCATTTACATGATATTGCTTTTATCATTACATTTCATCATTATCATTTCATATTCATTTATCTCTTTATCATTCTCATATCATTTTCCATAAACATTGCATCATTTATTTCTTGCATTCAAAAATTCAAAAAACAAATATTCCATGCATACATTACATTTCCACATCATTTTCATAAACAGATCATTCACCTGCATGACATCATTAGTACACATCATAAATCATCATCATCGCATAAATCATCCTGCATCACATGGTTAGTCATAAAAAAATAAAAATCCATTTCATAACATATAATGCATATCCATATCATGTCATCATATCAAATGCTACACATCATCAAAAATCATCGCCGTTGCATGCCATCGCTCATCAAAAATACATACAAATTTCCAAAGTCAAATGAAACTGAAAATTCTAAACAAGATACATGAGATATGATCAAAATCAATATACAAGCTCCAAAATAATGATATACATCAATAATCCTACATCAATCAATCAAGGATGGCTGGTGGAGCCCCCTAACAAAGCTGGTCTTGAGGATGATGGCCTGCCACTAGTCCCTGCATCGGGATCCTGTCGAGGCCCTGTGACCCCTCTGCTTTGTGTCGCCATCTGTGATATGATCCTAGTCCTACTGTAGGACTATGGGTAAGGCTCTCTACGGTCAAGAGGACACAAATCCTCATATCGAACTCGGTAGTACTCAGCCTCCTTGGCAATCTCAAATCCCTTTGCAATAGCCTCTTGCAAAGATGCACTCTCAACAGTTCTCATGAGTCTCTGCACTACACCCTCTGCCTCCACTGCTCTTCGTTGAAAAGAGTCCCTCTCTGCCATCAACTGAGCTACCTGTGGGTTTGGGGCAAGAGGGGATTCCTGTGCCTATGCATGTGCTTGCGCCTGTGTGTGTGCCAGCTATGTCTGTAGCTGTGCTACCAAACCCTAAGCCTGAGCCAACTAGCTCTGTAACTACGCCTGTTGTCCCTGCAGTGTCTAAACTTGGGCCTGTAGTGTATCTATCTGTGCCTGCTATGCTGAAGAAGTGACCTTGGTCACCGTTTGTTGGCCAATATCACTCCTCAGCCTCTGAATACCCTGATAACTGCTCGCAATATTAGTCCTCTATCTCACTGCTCTTTGCTCCTCCCCTCCACCATCTCCACCATCATCCCCATCACTATCATCTAAGCTCTCCTCCTCTCCACTCTCATACCCATCTCCACTATCCTCCTCCTCTCCTCCGACAGCTTCCTGCTCACCACCCACCACATCCTCCTAGCTGTGGTGCCACCAAAATGGGTGTTGGCTCATCTAGACATGTAAACCGCAGAAATGGGTGTGTGGTAGTAAACTGAATACTCCTCTGACATGCCAGAATCCACAATATCAGGTATGGGATCCCATACCTTAGGTTGTAATGCCATATACTCAGTATATGCGACCTGGTAAGCAATGCAAGGACCCCATCTAGGCTCATCCTTTCACTGTTCATAGTGTGCAATGCCCTAAGGCATCCCCTTGTGTGAAACCAACTGTCTTTGTACTTGCAAGGCCAAAAAACTCTCTATAATAAATGGAGTACGACCTATCAAAAATCGAGGTATACCTACAAATGGCATCTCCAAGGGATCTGTGTCCCAAACATCACAATCAGTATAGGGCCTCCATATCATGGTATCCATGTTGTTTAGGGTTCATCTCCAATACTCCACCTTTCCCAGCTTGGGCTGTACAAGTGCAAATGAATGGGAATATGCATATGGCCTACCTGGCGGCCTAGGTCTTGGACATAGCGGTCTAGTCACAACAATATGCTCCCATGCCCAGATCTGGAGCAGAGTAACACCGCAGGACAAAATCAATTCCTCCATATACCACCTGGTGTAGGTCATAATATAAGTGAGCTAACATGCAGCTCCCCCAAGAATATCTCCTCATCTGACCCATCATCTACTCAATGATCCTCCCCCATCCAACTGATAGCCCCTTTTGACTTGAAATCCAGACAAAGGAAGCCTCCAATAAAAGTGCCCAGCACTACAAGTAATGTTGGATATCCTCTGAAGTCTACCCATGGCACCTAGTATCCTGCTATTTGTACATCTCTGAACACTCTCTTGAGGGAATCTGTCCCACCCAACTCCTTGTGATCATAGAGCATAAGTATCACCGGGATCCCCAAAATCCTGTATGCATCCTCTTGGGTCACTGTCAGCTCACCAGTCGGAAAATGAAAAGTGTTATGCTCAGAATGCCATCTCTCTGCTAATGTGGTCAATAGTCTCCTGTTGACCCGAATAGGAGGCATCGACAATAAAGATCCCAACCCAAAACTCACTATCAGTTGCACATCTGCAGGTGTCAAATCTTGAATCCTATCCCAACCCGTAGGGAAGCGCTCTCTAATCTAGAGGTTTTTGAAAACCTCCTATTTTTTATCATCACAAGGACAATTAATCAAACTCATATCATTGCCTCATATCAAAGCAATCTATCTACCTCAACCAGATTCATATCAAAAGACCCATATCAATCAAGAGACACACATCAGACTCATATCAAACATCATATCACATGAATCATATCAGGCCATCAATACAAAATCTATCTATCTGCACATCAAACCAATCTACTCTATCATCATTTACTATTTGTTTTCTATCGCAGGAAGCAAACTTATCAACAATCACAATCATCATCCTATTTGTACTTCAATCATGAATGCAAATATTTTTTCACTCAAATCAATCTACTATTTGTTCTCTATCGCAAAAAGAAAATTTATCATAATTCATATCAATCATCTACTCTTTGTTTTTCATTCTTTTGGAAACAAAGTTATCAGCTATCTACTCTATGTTTTCTATTTTGGGAAGCAAAGTTATCAATTTATCAACATGATGACATGACAATTTTCCTATCTATTGACCAACAAAGCAATAATTCATCATCATCCTCATCAAAACAACATTTTGTCTAAATTTTCTTAAAAGCGCTACTTTGTGGCTTAAAAGTGCTAAAACCCTAAATGCGCCAAAGTTTCCTCCAGATGCGCTAAAACTCCCGATGCACCATTTTGTGCCTTGTAAGTGCTAAATCATTTCCTAAAAGCGCTATTTCCCCAAATGCACCATTTTATCTACTCTATGTGCCACAAACCTAAAAGCGCTACTTTATACCCTATATGTGCTAAAAAAATCTTCAAATGCGCTATTCTATTTCCTAAAAGTGCTAAAACGTCTTGTTGAAACCTAAATCCATGCTAAAATCATTCAAAATTGACCAAAAATGGAAAATTTCAAAGCAAAGAGGATCAAATTGAATCACTGGTGGTCCATACGCAGCTGGTCACTGATATTGGTGGGACCGCTTGAATCTATGCTGGTGATAAGGGATCTCCATCGTGCCAAGTCACCGTCAAAGCAAAAGGTTTCTAAAAGTCAACAAGTGAAAATGACTTGCCTTTTTACCCTTTTACCTTTTAAGGGTCAAACAAAGTGGGTTTTTGGTGGCATTTTTTTTCCATTGGGGCATTTTTTTTTCATCCATTATCGGGAGCTAAATCATTGCATCCCTTTTATCATCTGAATTTTCTCATCAAATCAACAATCTCTCATCATCATTGATTTATCTCCCGAGGGGGCATCATTAATATCGAAAAAAAATTCAATCGGAAACATATTAGAGTCAAATCAGGGGCATATCAGCTAAAATTTTTTGATCAAAGGGCAAAATCAAACACGACAAATTTCAAAAAGTAGGAATATTTTCTTTGAAGCAATGCATTTTACACATCACTTCAAAGAGGGGCAAAATGTATATGCATAAAATTGGTCATGTCTAATTAATCTTGGCATTTAATTAAATATTTATTATTTAATTATTTTTTCTTAATTCCTCTACATATGATTAAATTTAATTAATTTAATTATATTGTTCATCCACTTTATTCTTCCACTTTAATTAAATAAATTCATTTTATTTAATTACCACTTTCTTAAGTCCACTTAATTAATTAAATAAATATCATTGTTTATTTAAATTAATTATCACATTTAAGTTTAATTAAATCTTTGATTTAATTAAATTTAACTTCCCTTCTATTCAAATCTTTCTTCTAATTAATTAAATATTTTATTTAATTTCATTTACATGACATTTCTTAAAAGTTTAATTAAATATCTATCTTTCATATCTTTTTAAATCATAATTAAATATTTATTTAATTATGAAATCTTCCATTATCTTTCAAATCTTAATTAAATATTTTATTTAATTAAGAAAATCTCCATGTCACCAATAAATAAATAACTAAATTTTATAATTCATTATTTATCTCCAAAAATTTCCCATAATCTTACAAAAAGATGATTTTTACAATTCATCTTTATCATCTTATCTTATCTCTTGTTTGAAAAAGGAAACAAAGCTTGTTTTCTGTTTTCTTCTATTTTTCTCTCCAGTCTTATCCATCTTTGACCGTTCGATCTGCTAGGAATTTTGACAGCGGTTGATCACATCAACCAATCAAAATGTTTTGAAAACTCTATAAATACCCCTACAAATCCAAGCATTGGTTACAACACACATAGAGACACACAATGCCGTGCATTGCATTCTTTGGGCTACAACATAGTAATCTGGGGAATGTGGCTTATCACAAATTTCATAATAATAATTGTTATTAACCATATATGTTCCCTTATTCCTTAATGGATAGAAAGTTTCTTTGTTTCTAGGCCTATCTATTAGAAGTTTTCCATCCTTCCAATTTGTATTATAGGGCATGTCATGTAACCTAGGCCCCTCATTTTTGTATTTGTTCTCTTGTTTGTATTTATAATTATTGGTTTGTTGAGGAACCATAGGGTTTTCTCTTTTATTGATTATCCCAACAACCTTCCTATTGTTTTCAATTGTTAATGCTATCTTTTTGGCTTCATCTAAATCTCTTGGGAACCTATTTCTTAGTTTATACCCTATTTTTGGATCGAATACATTCAAATAAACACTCAATGCTATAGAGTTTGGAAAATTTGATCCAGGAGGTATCTTATTTTGAAATTTGTTGAATCTCCGGTTAAAATCATAAATTGAGTCATTCTAATTTTTTTGAATCCACATTAATTCATGGAGAGCAACATCTAGTGCACTTAGATTCCCATATTTCTTGAGGAACAGATCCTGAAATTCTAGGATGGAATTGATAGAAGTTGTTGGTAGGTTGTTGAACCAATTCCTAGCTTCTTCAGTAAGCGACATCATGAATAGCCTCATATGTAAATCCTCATATGGCACATCCAAATCTTGGATGAAAGCATTGAAACTCCTTAAATGATCTTCAACAGTAATTGCACTACTCCCAGTAAACTTAGGAAAAAGACGTCTCCAACTGCCATCCATTGGGTAAGGGTATAATTGAAACCCTGTCAAATCAAATTGTCTGATCATTGTTGTGTATTGATGAGGGGGAGGGTTAGATGGGTACTGATACTGGTACATTGGATTATTATATTGTGTATGATGATGTGGCACATAATGCTGACCATGAGGTGGTTGTGTATTTGTATATTTTGAGGGAATATGCGGTGGATGGTTTGGCTATTTGTATTGATTCCCTATATGATTGTGAGGAACCTTTGATGGATCAGAAGGCCCTGCATTATTATTACCCTGCTTATGAGGTGGTACATACTTTGGGAAACCAGCTGTCCGAACAGTAATTTGGGCTTTCTGCAATTTGATGTCTCTGATTGCTTGTATAATTTGGGCTTTCTCTTGTTCAACTTTTAGTTCTTCTAGCTCCTTTTTATGAAACTGAAACTGTGCTTTTACTTCTTCATGAGTTGAGTATTCAAAATTTTCTTGAGGAGTTACATGATCAATAAACTCATTTTATTTATCCTCCATTTTTTGATCATATTCCTGTTGGTACCTAATTCATTCAACTTCAATTTTAGCCTCAAATTTAGCCTATTTTTGAGGATCATAAAAAGGATTTCTTTGTTCTTTAGGGGTGCAAGGTTCTACACTTGAATTATCTCTCCATGTATCATAGCAATCATATGTTTTACAATCTGGTCTTGATGCTTTGTCTTTGTTCATCATGCACATGTCCTCATTTATCCTTTTACCCTTATCAACCTTATCATCCTTTTGTGTCCACTTACTATTGCCAACATGACCTCTTGTAGGACCTCCATTATATTGGGATCTTCTACCATTCATGCTTGAATAGATGTTATGTTGATGCAATATTCTTATTAGAGTCGCCACTCACTTTCTTAAAAGTGAGAAAGTGTTTTGTTGTTTTTTATTCCTAGCGGAGTCTATATAGGATTTCTGACTCTATGACTAAGGCCCTGATTCTGAGTTGATTCCCCAGTAGAGTCACCAATTTGTTAGCTCTAAAAAATGTAGGTAAAATACCTCAAGAGTTTTCCAATCTTTTGATACTTTTTAGGGTAACATATAAGGCCAAATGGTTTATACCTTCTACTCTTCAGGTGTTGCTAGACCTAGGTGGGTGTACCTATATGAGTGAGCTAGACTTGATTTGTGCTTATCTCTTTTGAAATGATTTTCCCACAATGGAAGATGGGAATGGACAAATAAAACTTGATTTGGTATAAATTGTATAGCAATATTAAAACTAAAACCTAATATGTTCAGTTAACAGATGTAAAAAATGAATGAAACTGTTAGAACTGAAAAATTCTGAAAAGTTTTGTAAGTTATTCATACCCATGAGTTTCCAAATGAGTCTTTCCCATAAGCACAAAAACCTCTCTTCATAACATTTTGCGCATATTTTTCCATGTGGTCCCATAGAATCCATCGAGTCATGAATATTTCACTATATAATCCATATCGACAAGAGAAGGTCAGGGTCTCCCCGATCTATAATGCATTTTCACTAATATATACTTGTTGCAGTGTATCAACAAGACTTCAGAGATGTCACATCGATCATAATTTATATGCAAGCACCTATCAATAGGACATATTTATTGTCTTAGTGACAGAAGGATCACATTGGCAAGAAAGCTATCGTCGGGATAAACTCGCACTGAGTGCATTATGTCTTACCAACCGACGCATGAGGAAACACTTCGGCCAAACCAAAAATCTTCAGAGTGAAGTTATACCGAATGTATTATGTCTCACCGACTAGCGCACAAAATGACCTATCGGCCACACTAAAGGTTATCGAAATAAAGTCTCAGCGAATGCACCCAGTGTCGCCGACAAAGCATTAAGGGATTCAATCAAATGATTATCGCGGTAAAGTTATATAGTCCTACTGACTCATATGTCACGCAAAAATATTGTTTCATCGGTGAGAAAGTGATTGTGTCTCAGTGACTAGAATGTATCATGAGGTATCTCGGTAGGACACAATGTAGTCTATGAAACATCTCCCTGACTTAGAATTGTCACAGTGATACATAAGACTAAAGTGATAACTATCGGTGAGACTCCAAATGTCAGTGAGACCTGGAGGTTTCGAGGAGAACTAAAGGAAGTAACCAGATGGAAAGGTGAGAATGAGTCGATACTACATGAAATTCTGAAGGTTGCTATTGCTGAAAACACGACATTGGAGGATGTGAGCGAGCAAAATGAAAAGATGATAAAGATGGAGATCTCAATCCGGAACACAGTTGGAGATGCAAATACGCACAAATTCCAAGATTATTTGGATCACCTATCTAAAGTTCATTTATGGCTAAACAGAGCCTAATTATCTTTAATCTATTTATTATGTAATATGTGACATTTCTGAAAGGACACATCCTTTCATGTATTTGATGTATAAATATTTGTTTTGATAGCGAAACAGAGAGATATAGGATAGAAGATCAAATAGAATAGATATAGTAGAATATAATGTTTCACAAATATGAGACTATGATGCATGTTTGAAATTATGGAGATATCAATGAGAATCATTTAATGTGTTGGTGTACTTCTGGTATCAATTGTTTGTTGTGTTCATCAAAATTATTACTGTAGTTGTCTCCAAGGTTAATGTTTTTTGGTTATTTAAATTGATATAACAAGTTTATGATCAATTTATTAGTACACATTTGTTGTATCTATGTGGTTAATTAACTGGTTCTTTCAAAGAGAGATTAAATCCTTTTAGTTGATCATAGTAATCAGGGAAATTCATCTGGATCATTAAGAAGAACTTGGTAGTCGTATTCTTGCATGTTTATACAAGTTATAAACTAAATTATATGCCAAACAATTTGAATGTTCTCCAGAAGGAATTTATTCATTTAGATTTCATTTGACTCTGCATACCCAATAATGCACTAATCTCTACATTTTTATCATTTAGTTTCATTCATTTTTACATCTGTTAATTGAACATATTAGGTTTTAGTTTCAATATTACAAATCAAGTTGTATCTGTCCACTCCCATCTGCCATTGTGGGAAAAACACTTCAAAGGAAATAATCACAAGTCAAGTCTACCTCACTCATATAGGTACACCCACCTAGGTCTAGTAGCACCTGAAGAGTAGAAGGTCTAAACCATTTAACCTTGTCTATTACCCTAAAACATACCAAGAGATTGGCAACCTCTTGAGGTATTCTTACCCACATTTTTGAGAGCTAACAAATTGGCAACTCCACTGGGGAATAACTTCAGAAAATTTGATTCCAGCCTTTCCAATTAAAAGAGTCAATATAAATTTCACATTTGGAGTGAGGAGATTCCACTGGGGAAAATAAAAAATAATTTCAAAAGAATCATTTTCCTACTTTTGGAAAAGTAGGTGGCGAATCTGGTAAAAACCTGATGATGAATGGATAGAAAATTTGTGTATGGAACAAAAGAATATTTTGAAAGGTAGCAGATGATAAGAGGAATTAAAGAATTGAAAAAACAATAGCTATAAGTGAAGAAAGAAACACTGCAAATTAAGAAATAAACACTACAATTGGACCAGCAACTGTTATAATTAAGAGAATTCTGTAATAAGAATGAATACACAAATGCAGGAAGGCACTGGACCCCTCAAGCACCTGATAATACAATTGGAAATTTTCACAATGGAGGAAATGCATATCATGCACAACAAAATATATATTCACCACAATCACCTGATGGTCAACAATATGTGCCACATTCTCATACACAATACAATAATCTGTTGTACTAGTATCAACATCTGCCTAATCCTCCCCCTCAACAATTCACAACAATAATCAAGCAATTTGATCTAATGGGGTTTCAATTGTACCCTTACCCTATGGATGGCAGTTGGAGAAGCCTTGTTCCTAAGTTTGCAGGGAGTAGTACAATTACTGCTGAAGATCATTTGAGGAATTTTAATGCTTTCATCCAAGATTTGGATATACCTTATGAGGATTTACATATGAGGATATTCCTAATGTCACTCATTCATGAAGCTAGGGATTGGTTTAATAGCGTACCAATAGCTTCTATTGATTCTCTCCAAGGATTTCAGGATCAATTTCTTGAGAAATATGGAAATTTTTCTACACCAAATTGGGCTTCCCATGGGTTATTAGAGATTTAAGAAAATTAGAACTTGCAGTAATATGTATGCCAGAATCAACAATTTGAAAAATAAGAAGATGAGTATGTACATACTCAAAGCTAGGACTCCATCATAGAATCATGATGTGGAATTTATCCATTAGATACATTTCTTGAAGTAAGGAGATGTGAAGGAGAATCTGGACACTCTTTGTTTAGTAGAATGGCAGATCAATGGACTGATATTGTAGATAAGAAAAGGTATGAAGACAATGGTGACATCATCGATGAAGACAAGGACATTGATCAAACAATGCAGCCAATAGAAGATGAGACAAGTGCAAGTCAGAATAATTCCTATGACAGTTTGAATGAGGAAGATGATGTAGAAATTCTCTCTTGCATAACAGATTGTGATAGTGTATGTTATGAAGGATCTATTGAATATTTAGATGTTGATCTACAACAAGATGATTCTTGCAGTTCTGGTGATGATCGAGAAGAAGAAGTAATGGAAAATGTGGATCCATTTGACAATGAACAAATAATACCTCCAGCTGTAGTTGAAAGCCATGAAGACACATTTGATGAAGAAGAGGTTTGTACATCTGAAAATGGTTTAATTTTTTTTTCAAATCCATTGTATGATGAAAAGATAGAAGATGATCAAATGAGATTTTTCCAAGGTATGCCTGAAAGCCAATTTTATATGTTTTCAAATCCACTTTATGTTGAAGAGGGAGTGTTTCTTGATAATCAAAGTGATGCACCAAGTTGTGAGAAAAATGAATATGAGATCAACATATCTGAGCCACCATTTTTTGATGATGAGAAGAATAAAGAACACAACTGCAGTATGGTGGATGATGAAGCATATTCACTCAACAGTGAGCAAATCTCAGATCTACTGGAAATGGAGTATATAAAATATACACATCAAGATTCAAAAAATTTATTTCCAACATTAATTGATTCAAATTTGCTTGATGATGGTTGTGTGGATCAAAATTTTGTGTCATTTCCAATTAGTGATATGGAGGAAGTAAAAAACATCTTAGATTTGATTGTTTTAAAAAATGTTGAAGTGGAGGAATTTTCAGATTTACAAAAAAGGCATTCTGATGGTAAATTTTTAATATAGCTAAGAGAACATTTTACAAAAAATGATAATGAAGCATATAAACTGCAGAATGGTGGAAGGAATTTAGGTCAAGCTGAGCACAATAATTTTCTGAAATTTTTTAATGATAGTGGCAGGGTTGATTGCATAAGTGTTCTAAAAAAGAATTTGATGAAAACAAAACAAAGCAAGGTATTTGACAGGGGAAAATAAAGACAATTATTTTGGTGGCCTTGTCCCATTAGTTGTGGTGAAGATTTTTCAGAAAACCATAATAGTTCATGACAAAAAGAAATTTGAATCTACTGCTCTAGGGACAAATGCTTTTGGTCTGCTCTTCCAGTGATCTGGATTCTTGTAATGATTTCACAACCATTCATCCCCAGACGGAGCCACTGTTAGAACTGAAAAATTCTAATTTTTTTTTCAAGTTATTCATACCCATGAGTTTCCAAATGAGTCTTTGCCATAAGCACAAAAATCTCTCTTCATAACATTTTTCCCATATTTTTCCATGTGGTCCCATATAATCCATCGAGTCATGAATATTTCACTATATAATCCATATCGGCAAGAGAAGGTTAGGGTCTCCCTGATCTATAATGCATTTTCACTAATATATAATTGTTGTAGTCTATCGGAAAGACTTCAGAGATGTCACACCGATCGAAATTTATATGCAAGCACCTATCAGTAGGACACATTTATTATCTCGACAACAAAAGGATCACATTGGCAAGAAAGCTATCATCGGGATAAACTCTCACCGAGTGTATTATGTCTTACCGACTGATGCATGAGGAAACACTTTGACCAAACCAACCAAAAGTCTTCAGAGTGAAGTTATATCGAATGTATTATGTCTCACTGACTAGCGCACAAAATGATGTATCAGCCAGACTAAAGGTTATTGGAATAAAGTCTTAGTGAATGCACCCAGTCTCACCGACAAAGCATAAAGGGATTCAATCAAATGATTATCGGGGTAAAGTTATATAGTCTTGCTGACTCATATGTCATGCCGAAATATTGTTTCATCGGTGAGAAAGTGATTGTGTCTCAGCGACCAGAATGTATCATGGGGTATCTTGGTAAGACACAATGTAGTCTATGAAACATCTCCCTGATTAGAATTGTCACAATGATACATAAGACTAAAGCGATAACTATCAGTGAGACT
The DNA here is from genome assembly GCA_007258455.2 of Sequoia sempervirens. Classification (NCBI taxonomy): domain Eukaryota; kingdom Viridiplantae; phylum Streptophyta; class Pinopsida; order Cupressales; family Cupressaceae; genus Sequoia; species Sequoia sempervirens. The sequence goes on along the minus strand of VDFB02270651.1, from coordinate 250,694,330 downwards.
CCAAATGTCAGTGAGACTCCAAATGTCAGTGAGGTTTTGAGAACTAAAGGAAGTAACCAGATGGAAAGGTGAGAATGAGTCAATACTACATGAAATCCTGAAGGTTGCTATTGCTAAAAACACAACATTGGAGGATGCGAGTGAGCATAATGAAAAGATGATAAAGATGGAGATCTCAATCCAGAATGCAATTGGAGATGCGGATACACACAAACACCGGGATTATTTGGATCACCTGTCTAAAGTTCATTTATGGCTAAACAGAGCTTGATTATCTTTAATCTATTTGTTATGTAATATGTGACATTTCTTAAAGGACGCGTCCTTTCATGTATTTGATGTATAAATATTTGTTTTGATAGCGAAACAGAGAGATATAGGATTGAAGATCAAATAGAATAGATATAGTAGAATACAATGTTTCACAACTATGAGACTATGATGCATGTTTGAAATTATGGAGGTATCAATGAGAATCATTTAATGTGCTGGCGTACTTTTGGTATCAATTGTTTGTTGTGTTCATCGAAAGTATTACTGTAGTTTTCTCCAAGGTTAATGTTTTCTAGTTATTTAAATTGATATAAAAAGTTTATGATCAATTTATTAGTACACATTTCCTGTATCTATGTGGTTAATTAACTGGTTCTTTCAAAGAGAGATTAAATCCTTTTAGTTGATCATAGTAATCAGGGAAATTCATCTGGATCATTAAGAAGAACTTGGTAGTCGTATTCTTGCATGTTTATACAAGTTATAAACTAAATTATATGCCAAACAATTTGAATGTTCTCCAGAAGGAAGTTATTCATTTAGATTTCATTTGACTCCACATACCCAATAAGGCACTAGTCTCTGCATTTTTATCATTTAGTTTCATTCATTTTTACATCTGTTAACTGAACATATTAGGTTTTAGTTTCAATATTACAAATCAAGTTGTATCTGTCCACTCCCATCTGCCATTGTGGGAAAAACACTTCAAAGGAAATAATCACAAGTCAAGTCTGCCTCACTCATATAGGTACACCCACCTAGGTCTAGCAGCACCTGAAGAGTAGAAGGTCTAAACCATTTGACCTTGTCTGTTACCCTAAAATGTACCAAGAGATTGGCAACCTCTTGAGGTATTCTTACCTGCATTTTTGAGAGCTAACAGAAACCAAATGATGAAAATGTAGAGACTAGTACCTTATTGGGTATGCAGAGTCAAATGAAATCTAAATGGGTAACTTCTTTCTAGAAAACATTCAAATTGTTTGGCATATATTTTAGTTTATAACTTGTATAAACATGCAAGACTATGACTACCATGTTCTTCTTAATGATCCGGATGAACTTCCTTGATTACTATGAATAATTAAAAGGATTTAAACTTTTCTTGAAAGAACCAATTAATCAACCACACAGATACAACAAATGAGCACTGATAAACTGAATATAACCTTGTTATATCAATTTAAATAACCAGAAAGCATCAACCCTGGAGACAACTTTAGTAATACTTTCAATGAACACAAAAAACAATTGACACCAGAAATACGCCACCACATTAAATTATTTTCATTGATATCTCCATAATCTTAAGTATGCATTATAGTCTCATATCTGTGAAACATTGTATTCTACTATATTCTTTTCCTACTCTATCTTATCTTCTATATTGTATCCTCTATTTCACTAATGAAACATATATTTATACATCAAAACTCGAAAGGACACGTCCTTTCAAAAATATCTTATGTTTAAACAACAACATATTATAAGATAATCAAGCTTTGTTAAGCCATAAATGAGTTTTAGATAGGTGATGCAAATAATCCCGGTGTTCGTACGTATCTGCATCTCCAACTGCGTTTCAGATTGTGCTCTCCATGTTTATCACCTTCACATTTTGCTCGCTCGCCTCCTCCAATGTTGTGTCTTCGACATTAGCTATCTTCAAGATTTCATGTAATATTGACTCACTCTCACCTTTCCATCTGGTCATTTCTTTTAGTTCTCCTCTATCATCAGAGAATGTAGTCAATGTTTTCTTGGCGGCATTTATCAATCCCTGTGCATCCCCTTGCAATTCTTCATAGAAGTTTTGATGTTTATTCATAAAATGATTCTTATCTTCAATTGCTACACTATTAGAAACATCTCTTTGGTTTATTTCTTGAAACTTCTCCATATTTTGTCCATCCATCCTGTCATGTTCTTTTTAATGCAGCAACGGTATGTGAATATTTTCCCCAGAGTTTATTCAACCAAGATGTTAAACTAGCCTTCCTTTTCTTGATTATTGCTAAAAGTGCATCATATTTTCCTTGGGAGTAAGCACTTGATCCTTCCCAATGATCTTTTGACTGATAGCTTTCACCTTGAGTAAGCAGCTTGGTTGAATTCATTGTAACACCTAACAAATCTTTTAGGCGATAATTTTCTCTCAACATCCTTTCATTATTTGTTTTGTACATCTCTCTCTCCTTAATCAACATCTGGATTTGGGCTTTGTTTAGTTTTGCAACATTAATTCTAATTTCTGTTGTAGCCATAGGATTAGCCTCTCCAACTTTTAAATTCATGATGTGCCCAAATGCCTTTTCAGTGTTAATAACTACTGATTTCCTATGGGGTGGATATAAGGCCCAAATAATTAATGATCCCTCATCTGTATTGTATTTAGATCCTACATACACTTCTGTTACCTTTTCTTGGCTAAGCTTGTGTGTAGCATATTATCCTTTAAGAAACTATCAAAGATTAGTGCAGAATTCAGATCAAGCCAAGAAAGATCATGACAAACCGACATTTCAACATTTTCCTCCCCTTTTCAGGGATCATACCTGTCATCTCCTCATCCACACACCTCCTTAAATCATCCAGAAATTGCTCTTCATTACCTGCAATAATATTATCAACCTTTTCTTTTATTTCTTTCCCCTTTTGTTTATACAAAAATGCTTTAAACTCTGGGGAGTTAACAAATTCATCATCTGACACAAATGGTTTGTATTCTACATGCCTTGCATCTGTCTCTTCATTCTCTTTAGTACTCAATTCTCTGGTAGGGAAAGTATAATGCTGAGTTCTTAATCTAGATATTTTACTTGGTTGACTTTGTGGCATATTATCCTCGGATGCCTCCTCCCCAGAAGACAACAACTCTACATCCTACAACCTTTGATTATATCTTTCGACCACCATCTCTGCTTCTTTCTCATCCAAATTCCAGATCATATCATCAAAGTGATAGGGCACATGTTGATACCCTCCAAATTTTATCCTTATTTTAGCAGAATTAATATACCCTTCTTGGTCAAAGTTCTTTCTGGGTGGTCCTCTCTTCATATTGTACCGCAATAGTTTATCAAGGATCAAATTGTATCCTTCCTTGGCCAACATAGTAAAATCACCAAAGCATAATGTACTAGGCATGAAAGCCTGCTTCCCAAAGGAACTAATATTCATAACACTGGAATAATCCATCTTTTTGACAATTTCCAAATATGCAATTATGTTCGGGACTATCTTTGGAAAAATGAATGGGGCATCTTCAAACCCATAAACTCTAATCATAGTAGCTCCCTCCAAGCAATACCAATCTCCCCAATTATGATCAATTGGCTCATTGAAATCCTTTGGCTGAAGAAATCTCTTTATCTCTTCAGATAAAGAATAATCACATGGATAATTGTACAATCTGTACAACATCTTTACAAAATATTCCTCAAAATGAACAAAACTAGAATTGGCAAACCTACTGTCCTAGACAGCAGTCCATAATTGAATAAGAAATACTGCACCTTCCCTGTCAAATTGAAAAATTCTCATCTCCTGGGGTCACAATCCCAAATCCTGTCCAAAATATAACACTATATGCATCAACAATGAATAATGCCTGAGATGAACGATAGATGCTCCACCCTTTATTGCCATCAATCCCGAATCAAGCTCCTTAAAAATGTATGAGGCATAGTCAAATGGCCTAGAGTTGTGGTACTAGATATCTGTTGAGATTAGCATAGGCACAATTGACATATATTCCGGGACATCCATTCCCAATACCTGGCCCACTGAGAAATAAGTGTATTTTATATAAGGTTCAAATAGATCAACATGAAAAGGAGGTCCATCACTATCCTGTAAAGGAACTGTTTTTCCACCTTGTCTAATCCTGTGAATTGGCAACCTCCAACCCTTATAAATCATGTCCATTCTGTAGAACTCCTTTTCCAATTCTTCACAAATGATTTTTCTTTGCAAACCCCTTCGAAATTGAAAACCTCCCCTATTGCATCTTCTGATAAATGTATTTGTGGTTTCCTAGACGGGTCACATATAGCTTTTAGTTTTTAATTATAATGATCAGCTAACAATTTTATCAATTCTGCATTTACAAATACATTAGGGCACACCAGTTTTCCCAAATTGAGCTTCCATGGGTTGCATAATGGTTCAAAATGATTTCTCCGATGATAGTGAAAATTAAACAATTCATACCCACTTATTGGAGTCCAAACATCTCCTATGAATTTACATTTATCATCCAGTTTATCTATTTCTGCCCTAAGCTAAGCCTATCGTTTGGCTTTAGGTCCAAATCTAGGTAACTGGTCAATGAGGTCTTGATTTAATCTTCGTTTAGTGCCCTCATGTTCTATTTCAGGTTTTTGTTTCTTTCCCTTAGGTTGACTGCTTTCACCATGTTTTCTATTTTTTAATTTTCCTGAGCTAGGGGACTCCATTTTTCATAGTTACAGAAGTTAAAATTAGAGGAAATAAGGTGCAATCACTTACTGTATTTTGCTCAAAACCTTCAGATTGAAAGAATGTCTTGGTTCTTCATCCGCCTTGCTGACTCTTCTGCTATCAATTCAACACTAATGTTTCCAATTGAATTCTCCTTTTTATGCTCCATCACGCCATTAATGTGTTAGTTGGAACATGAGCACAATAAGTTCTTTTTTGAAAATTACACTGTCACATCATATAATGTTGTCGGCAAGACATTTTCAAATCTTGGGCAATAGCTTTTAACAACGTTTATTAAACCATTCTTCAAAACATCTTGTAGTCTCCCCGATACTTTGAGTCTTACCGACTATTGCAAACTGTATATCATTCTAATGCTCCATAGTCTCATCGACATTTGGAGTCTCACCGATAGTTATGTTTCAGTCTTATATATCGATGTGACAATTTTGAGTTGGGGAGATGTTCCATATATTATATTGTGTCTTACCGAGATACACCCCATGGTATTTTTCTGGTTGCTAAGACACAATTACTTTCTCACCAATGAAACAATACTTCAGCGTGACTCTCATATTTCTCCCTGATGAAATTAGTCTCACCGATAATTAATTAATACTGCCAAGTCCTCTACCCACATAATCCTATCGGCATGACATATGGGTCAGCATGACTACGTGACTTCATCCTGATAGTCATTTGATAGAATCCCTTTATCCTTTGTCGGAAAGACCAGATGCAATCGATAAGACTTCATTCTGATGACTTTTAGTCTGGCCGATACATCTTTCTGTGCGCTAGTTAGTGAGACATATATGAGTTTGTTATGACTCATTCTGATAACAACTTTCTTGCCAATATGATCTTTCTATCGCTGAGACAATGAATTACATCCTTCTGATATGTGTCTGTAGATGAAATCACATTGGGATGACACCCCTGAACTCTTGCTGATAGACTACAAAAGATACACATTAGTAAAAATGCTTCATGGATCGGGGAGACCCTCACCATCTCTTGCCGATATGAATTATACAATGAAATATTCAGGGCTAGATGACTTCTATGGGACCACATGGCAAAGTATGAGAAAAAATATTATGAAGAGAGGATTTTTGTGCTTATGGTAAGGACTAATTTGGAAACTTATGTGTATAAATAACTATAAAATTTTCAAAATTTTACAGTTCTAACAGTGCCTCCATCTGGGGATGAATGATTGTGAGATTATTGCAAGGATCTAGATTTTTGGGTGAGCAGAACAAACTCAAGGTGATGGATTAATGAGCAAAATGGAATGAATGGAAATGGAAATGAATATGATCTTATACTACTGTACATGGAAATACTTATTTTTAAAAGAAGGAATATCAGGATTGTCAATGTACTGGAAATTCTTGTTCCTTTTATTTCCTAGACTACTGTGCATGGAAGAGAAAGTTTTGGGAAGACTGTCAAGAGTTGTCCATGTACTTGCAACCCTTAATCGTTTATATTGCTTAGGAGAAAAAATGCTTCAAGAATTTCCCATGTACCGGAAACTCCTGCTTCTCACCAGTCATGTTTTGTAGATAATATGAATCTTCACCTTTCTTACCAACAACCACAAAAGGTCCCAACCACAAAGCTTCAAATTTACCATGCTTTCCCTTCTCTTGAAACCTTACATTCCACATCAGTACTAGATCATTCTCCTCAAATTTTCTATCCTTTTCTTATTTATCAAAGAAATACTTCATCTGTGCCTGCAACTTCATGTTCTGGTTTTGAGCTATTCCCCTTATCTCATCAAGTTTAGCCAGCTACTCCATTCTCTCCTCCATAGGTTATGTAATATCTATGTCTTCTTGAAGGATAAACTTATAAACTATTAACAGATTTTGTAAAGGCATCCTTGCTTGTGTTCCACATACTAGTTCAAATGGGGATTTTCCAATTGCCTTTTTACAGTGATCCTATTAGCCCAGACAACTAGTTTCAATTTTGAATCCCAGGCTTTCTTGTTTTTCCCTAGCATCCTCCTTATAATCTTAAGAAGACTTTTATTGCTAGAATTTGCTTGACAATTAGCTTGGGGATGGTATGGAGCTGCATAAGAAATGGTAATGCCATATGTGCTGCAATGTTTTTTGAATTCATCAGATCTGAAACACATCCTGTTATCTGTAATCAGTCTTAGTGGCGTACCAAATCTAGTAATGATGTTATCCATTAGAAAATTTGTCACAAATTTACTTGTAGGTTGCTTGGTTGGGACTGCTTCTACTTATGTTAGTAGCTACTAGTATCCACTTATGTCCTCCACTAAATTTTTGTTGTATCTCCCTAATGAAATCAATGCCCCATTGATGAAAGGGGGCTTCAACCTGCAATTTCCTAAGTGGGAAAGCTCGCTGATACTTCATTTTGCTAGAGAATTTCTAGCAGGCCTCACATTTTCTTACATGTGCAAAGGAGTCACTAAAAAATTTTGGCCAATAGTAACCCACCCTAAGAATTATATGTGCAGTTGTCTTTGCAGAATAATGGCCTCCACAGACCCCTTCATGCATTTCTATTAAGACATGCTTAGCTTGTGACTCATCCAGACATAACAACAATATTCCATCCCTATTTTTCCAAAACAAATCGCCCTCCATAAATACATACTTAGATGCTTGCAACTTTAAAGTTCTTTTCTAACTATCACTCAATCCTTCTGGACATTTCATGTGTTTGAGGTAATGCATGATATCTGCATACCAAGGAGTATGCTCAATACTTGCAATTGCATTCTCTTCCTCTTCTATATTACAAATCTGATTTGGTTCGATATTTGCTTCTGCCATTAACCTGGCCAGACCCTGACCTCTCACTATTTTAGTGATTTGTATTTCCATATCAAACTCCTAGATCTTATTAATCCACCTGCATCTCTTTCCTGTTACCTCAGACTGTGTTAAAATATCCTTTACAACTACATGAGGGACGTTAGCAATCACCTTAGCTCCAACAAGATATGGCCTGAAATATTTTGTGGCTTTTACCAATGCAAATGCTTGTTTTTACATTATATCATATTTTAATTCTGACCCTTGTAATGACTTACTAAAAAAAGACACAGGCTGTTCATGACCCTCCTCATTTTTTTGGAACATGACAACAACTATAGTATGTAATTAAGCAAATGAAAATATTTGAAAGGGTTTTGAAAAATATGGAGACTTAAGGATAGGGGCTTCTTTGATGGCCTTTTTGATTGATATAAAAGCATCTAATGCTTCTGCAGTCCAACCTATTTTTTGTCCTTTTCTTAACATCTTTGATATAGGCTTAATAATTTTAGAAAAATTAGAAACAAACCTCCTAACAAAGTTGATCTGTCCAAAAAATGACTGGATGGCCTTGATAGTTTTAGGGATAGGAACTTTATCTATAGCTTCAACCCTCTCAAGATCTATTCTAATCCCCTCCTTTGACACAATATGTCCTAAGAGCTTACCCTCTGTGACTGCAAAATGACATTTTTTAGGGTTTAGACTAATCGCATATTCTAAATCTTTAATAAATACCTTTTGTAGATGTTCTACATGATCTTCAACCCTCTTTGAATAAGCAGTAAGGTCATCCTGATACACCACCATGATAGCATTAATTAGGTCTGTAAATTCTACGTCCATAGCTCTTTGGAAGGTTGCTCCTGCGTTCGTGAGACCAAACGACATTCTTATATAGACATATGTCCCCCATGGGGTTGTAAAAGTTGTTTTATACTACTCATATTCTTTAACTTTAACCTGGTTGTAACCTAAAAAGCCATCCATCATAGATACCAACTCACACCCTCTCACCTTATGTAGTATAGCTTCCATGTTAGGAAACAGGTAATTATCCTTAAGAGATGCCACATTCAAATTCCTGAAATCCACACACAGTCTGGTATCTTCGGGTTTCTTCCTCACAGGAACTAGGTTTGAAACCCACGTTGAGTGCCTGATTCGTTTTATGATACCACCCTCTCTGAGTTTTTCCAATTCTTCCTGCATTTTTGGTTCCAATGTTGGATTAATGGGTCTTTGCTTTTGTCTAAATGGCTTTGCATATGGATTTAATGGTATTTCGTGCTAAAACAAATCTTCCCTATATGCTTTTAGATTTTCATAAGACCATGAAAACACATGTTTATATTTTCTCAGTAATGCTATCAACATTCTTCTGATTTTAGGGTTTATCTTCTTCCCTATATACACCTTTCTTGGTGCCATCTCAGTCCCCAAGTTGATCTCTTCAATATCCTCCCTCTTAACTGGTGTTTGCTTCATGAGGGACTGATCACTTCCATCATACACCCTCTCCAATGCCACCAACCCTTTAGGAAGCTTATTTGTTTTAAGCTATAAGATCTCCTTCCTAAATACTATCTGCTTCCCATCTACTTCCTCAACAAATGCATTGAAATCAATTTATTGGGCTTCATATTGATCTATACATTGAAGAAATTTCAAAAGGTCAGTATCATCATTAAAAACCATCCAACTATATATATTATCAGGCATAGTAGGTCTCATTTTGAACTCAATATGTGACACTCCAGCCAGTGTAATGTCATTCCTTCTTAGAGCTACATTTTTGAAAAAATCTGCCATTATGTTCTTTGACCTATCAATCCACTCAATTGAGAAGGCATCAAACAACTCAATTGTATCCCACACAACATTCATATATTGCTTCAGTCTTTTATGTTTTGCTGCATATTTTGATTTAACTTGTGAAACAACTAGCTCAGAATACCCTAGAACAACTAATAACTTGATTTTGTGTTTTACATCTATATTCATGCCTATTAATAAGGCTTCATACTCTACCACGTTTTTTGTACATTCAAATGCTAGCAAAAAGGAATACTTAAACGTAATTCCTTCAGGTGAAACAAATACTATTCCTGCTCCATTACCTTCTTGTTTACATTCTCCATAAAAATACATTTTCCACACACCGTTGCAGTCTTGTGCAACATGTTTTTCAATTGGATTAGTGTTGACTAAATCCGGCTGGGCCGGTTCTATCTTAAAATTGCCAAGATCCACATAAAAAAAAGAATTGATCTGATCGTGAGGTACACAATCAACAACTTGGTTCATCCTTGGTTCCCTGTATAATTTAACTTCTTGGCCATTCACTGGAATTGTTGCATATGAAAAATAAAATTGGACATTTTCTCCAACTGCTACTATCCACTACCTTGATAAAAGCATCCCAAACTGAGGAGGGGTGTCAATTACTGTTATATCTATATTATAGGCCACCTGAGGATAGGAAACTAGTTTGACTTCAACATCTTTCATAATACCCACCATAGGAACAGGTCTGTTATCCATGGCATAACACTTCCCTCCATTAGTATCCACCCACATGCCAAGTTGTTTCATAACTCCAACTGGCATAATATTTATGGTAGCGCCAGAGACTATCATGCAATTCCTCAACAATTTGTTATTTATGAGTAATGTAGTGAAAAAAGGATCAACTTGTGGGGGATTTAATAATGCATTATTAAGGCAAACTTCTGGGATATTTACCTTGTTTTGCTTATAAATTATTTTAGCGGCCATCTTACTTTCAGAACTTATATGTTTTTCATTTCCATTTGTTATTAATTGAACACTGTCTCTATATTCCTTAATTTTCATCATCTCAAGTAGTGGAACAAACATTTTTACCTGGGATAAAGCCTAAGTGAAGTCAAAAGAGGAACCCTCTGCCTTAATCATTTTCTTTTGTTCTGATGTTTCTCCTTTGTTCTCTTCTTTTTCTCTTTTAGGTTATTGATCAGTCTTTTGCATTTCTTTGTGTAACTCTTTAGCTTCCTCCTTTTTCACAAGCTTCTTTTCGTTTTTATCATGTTGTTTATTTTTTGTTTTCTTCAAAATTCCTTGTGTCACCTTTTGATCTTTCATAAATATTCCCCTGGGGACACCTTTATTTTCATTTACTATCCTATTTCTTAACTAGTACTTTATCTTTGCTTCTTCAACTACAACAATGGTTAATCTCTCTATCTCCTTTATGATGAGTTTCCTCTTATTGCACTGAGTAGGCATCTCAACATAATGTGGTTCTGTATAATCTTCTTCAGAGTTAGAAAGAACCTACTATTCATCCATGTGGACATTGTACCTTTGATTTGAAACATCGTACTCATAACCTTCATCCTCTAAAGATGAGTACTTCTCCTCAACATGGTGAAAAGTATTTGAATTAAAATACACTGTATGATCTTCTCCACTATTACCCATTAGCATTCCTTTCTCTTGCATTCTTTGGGCTACAACACAATAATCTTAGGAATGTGGCTTATCACAAATTTCATAAAAATAATTGTTATTAACCATATATGTTCCCTTCTACCTTAATGGATCAGGAGTTTCTTTGTTTCTAGGCCTATGTTTTCAGGTTTTCCATCCTTCCAATTTGTATTATAGGGCATGCCATGTAACCTAGGCCCCTCATTTTTCTATGTGTTCTCCTATTTGTATTGATAATTATTGGCTTGTTGAGGAACCCTAGGGTTGTCTCTTTTACTGATTATCCCAACAGCCTTCCTATTGTTTTCAATTGTTAATGTTATCTTTTGGGCTTCAGCTAAATCTCTTGGGAACCTATTTCTTAGTTCATACCTTGTTTTTGGATCGAACACATTCAAATAAACACTCAATGCTACAGAGTTTGGTAACTTTGATCCAAGAGGTATCTTATTTTGCAATTTGTTGAATCTCCGGTTAAAATCATAAATTGAGTCATTCTGATTTTTCTGAATCCACATTAATTCATGGAGAGTAGCATCTGGTGTACTTAGATTCCCATATTGCTTGAGGAATGGATGCTAAAATTCTTGGATGAAATTGATAGAAGTTATTGGTAGGTTGTTGAACCAATCCCTAGCTTCTTCAGTAAGTGACATCATGAATAGCCTTATATGTAAATCCTCATATGGCACATCCAAATCTTGGATGAAAGCATTGAAACTCCTTAAATGATCTTCAGTAGTAATTGCACTACTCCCTATAAACTTAGGAACAAGACTTCTCCAACTGCCATCCATTGGGTAAGGGTATAATTGAAACCTTGTCAAATTGAATTGTCTGATCATTGTTGTGTATTGATGAGGGGGAGGGTTAGATGGGTACTGATACTAGTACATCGGATTATTGTATTGTGTATGATGATGTGGCACGTAATGTTGACCATGAGGTGGTTTTGTATTTGTATATTGTGAGGGAATATGCAGTGGATGGTTTGGCTATTTGTATTGATTCCCTATATGATTGTGAGGAGCCTTTGATGGATTAGAAGGCCCTGCATTATTATTACCCTACTTATGAGGTGGTACATACTTTGGGCAACTAGCTGTCCGAATAGTAATTTGGGCTTTCTACAATTTGATGTCTCTAATTGCTTATATCATTTGAGCTTTCTCTTGTTAAGATTTTAGCTCTTCTAGCTCCTTTTTATGAAACTCAAACTGTGCTTTTACTTCTTCATGATTTGAGTATTCAAAATTTTCTTGAGGAGTTACATGATCAATAAACTCATTTTGGTTACCCTCCATTTTTTGATCATATTCCTGTTGGTACCTAGTTCGTTCAACTTCAATTTTAGCCTCGAATTCAACCTATTTCTGAGGATTGTAAAAGGGATTTCTTTGTTCTTCAGGGGTGCAAGTTTCTACACTTGAATTATCTCTCCATGTATCATAGCGATCATACGTTTCACAATGTGGTCTTGATGCTTTGTCTTTGTTCGTCATGCACATGTTCTCATTTATCCTTTTACCCTTATCAACCTTATCATCCTTGTGTGTCCACTTACTATTGCCAGGAGGACCTCTAGTAGGACCTCCCTTATATTGGGATCTTCTACCATTCATGTTGAAATAGACGTAATGTTGATGCAATATTCTTATTAGAGTCGCCACTCACTTTCTTAAAAGTGAGAAAGTGTTTTGTTGTTTCTTATTCCTAGTGGAGTCTATATATGATTTTTGACTCTATGATTAAGGCCCTGATTCTAAGTTGATTCCCCAGTAGAGTCGCCAATTTGTTAGCTCTCAAAAACGCAGGTAAAATACCTCAAGAGTTTTCCAATCTCTTGATACATTTTAGGGTAACATACAAGGCCAAATGGTTTAGACCTTCTACTCTTCAGGTGCTGTTAGACCTAAGTGGGTGTACCTATATGAGTGAGGCAGACTTGGTTTGTGCTTATCTCTTTTGAAGTGTTTTTTCCCACAATGGAAGATGGGAATGGACAAATAAAACATGATTTGGTATAAATTGTATAGCAATATTAAAACTAAAACCTAATATGTTCAGTTAACAGATGTAAAAAATGAATGAAACCAAAAGGTGAAAATGAAGAGACTAGTGCCTTATTGGGTATGTGGAGTCAAATGAAATCTAAATGAGTAACTTCTTTTTGGAAAACATTCAAATTGTTTGGCATATATTTTAGTTTACAACTTGTATAAACATGCAAGACTATGACAACCGAGTTCTTTTTAATGATGTAGATGAACTTCCTTGACTACTATGATCAATTAAAAGGATTTAATCTTTTCTTGAAAGAACCAATTAATCAACCACACAGAAACAACAAATGTGCACTGATAAACTGAATATAAACTTGTTATAACAATTTAAATAACCAGAAAGCACCAACCTTGGAGACAACTTTACTAATACTTTCAATGAACACAACAGACAATTGACACCAGAAATACGCCACCACATTAAATGATTTTCATTGATATCTCCATAATCTTAAGTATGCATTATAGTATCATATCTGTGAAACATTGTATTCTACTGTATGCTTTTCCTATTCTATCTTATCTTCTATATCATATCCTCTATTTCGCGACCGAAATAGATATTTATACATCAAAACTCAAAAGAACACGTGCTTTCAGAAATATCATATGTTTAAACAACAACAAATTAGAAGATAATCAAGCTCTGTTAAACCATAAATGAGTTCTAGATAGGTGATCCAAATAATCCCAGCATTCGTACATATCTGCATCTCCAACTGCGTTCTAGATTGTGATCTCCATCTTTATCACCTTCTCATTTTGCTCGCTCGCCTCCTCCAATGTTGTGTCCTCCGCAGTAGCTATCTTCAGGATTTCATGTAATATTGACTCACTCTCATGTTTCCATCTGGTCATTTATTTTAGTTCTCCTCTATTATTAGAGAATGTAGTTAATGTTTTCTTGGTGGAATTTATCAATCCCTGTGCATCCCCTTGCAATTCTTCATAGAGGTTTCGATGTTTATTCATAAAATGATTTACAGCTTCAATTGCTACACTATTAGAAACATCTCTTTGGTTTATTTCTTGAAACTTCTCCATAATCCATCTATCCATCCTTTCATGTTCTTTTAATTCAACAACGATATGTGATATTTTCCCCATAGTTTATTCAACCAAGATGTTAAGCTGGCCTACCTTTTCTTTATTATTGCTACGAGTGCATCATATTTTCCTTGGGAGTAAGCACTTGATCCTTCCCATTGATCTTTTGACCAAGAGCTTTCACCTTGAGTAAGCAACTTGGTTGACTTCATTGTAACACCTAACAAATCTTTTAGGCGATAATTTTCTCTCAACATCCTTTCGTTATTTGTTTTGTAGATCTCTCTCTCCTTAATCAACATTTGGATTTGGGGTTTTTTTAGTTTTGCAACATTAATTCCAATTTCTATTGTAGCCATAGGATCAACCTCTCCAACTTTTAAATTCATGACGTGCCCGAATGCCTTTTCATTGTCAATAACTATTGATTTCCTATGGGGTGGATATAAGGCCCAAATAATTAATGATCCTTCATCTGTATTGTATTTAGATCCTGCATACACTTATGTTACCTTTTCTTGGCTAAGCTTGAGTGTAGCATAATTATCCTTTAAGAAACTATCAAAGATTAGTGCAGAATTCAGATCAAGCCCAAGAAAGATCATGAAACTGACATTTTCTAACATTTTCCTCCCCTTCTCATGGGTCACACCCGTCATCTCCTCATCCACACACCTCCTTAAATCATCCAACAATTTCTCTTCATTCCCTATAGTAATATTATCAACCTTTTCCCTTATTTATTTCCCCTTTTGTTTATACAAAAATGCTTTAAACTTTGGGGAGTTAACAAATTCATCATCTCACACAAATGATCTGTATTCTACATGCCTTGCATCTACCTCTTCATTCTCTTCTGTACTCAATTCTCTGGTAGGGCAAGTATAATGTTGAGTTCTTAATCTAAATATTTTACTTGGTTGACTTTGTGGCATATTATCCTCGGGTGCCTCCTCCCCAGAGGAAAACAACTCTGCATCCTGCAACGTTTGATTATATCTTTTGACCACCATCTCTGCTTCTTTCTCATCCAAATTCTGGATTATATCATCAAAGTGATAGGGAACACGTTGATACACTCCAAATTTTATCCTTATTTTAGCAGAATTAAGATAGCCTTGTGGGTCAAAGTTCTTTTTGGGTGGTCCTCTCTTCATATTGTACTGCAACAGTTTATCAAGGATCAAATTGTATCCTTCCTTGGCCAACACAGTAAAATCACCAAAGCATAATGTACTAGGCATGAAAGCCTGCTTCCCAAAGGAACTAAGATTCATAACACTGGAATAATCCATCTGTCTGACAATTTCCAAATATGCAATTCTATTCGGGACTATCTTTGGCAAAATGAATGGGGCATCTTCAAACCCATAAACTCTAATCATAGTAGCTCCCTCCAAGCAATACCAATCTCCCCAATTATGATCAATTGGCCCATTGAAATCTTTGGCCGAAGAAATCTCTTTATCTCTTCAGATAAAGAATAATCACATGGATGATTGTACAATTTGTACATCTTTACAAAATATTCTTCAAAATGAACAAAACTACAATTGGAAAATCTATTGTCCCAGACAATAGTCCATAATTGAACAAGAAATACTACACCTTCCTTGTCAAATTGAAAAATTCTCATCTCCTAGGGCCACAATCCCAACTCCTATCCAAAATATAACACTATATGCATCATCAATGAATAATGCCTCAGATGAACGATAGATTGTCTACCCTTTATTGCCATTAATCCCGAATCAAGCTCCTTAAAAATGTACGAGGCATAGTCAAATGGCCTAGAGTTGTGGTACTAGATATCTGTTGAGATTAGCATAGGCACAATTGACATATATTTCGGGACATCCATTCCCAATACATGGCCCACTGAGAAATAAGTGTATTTTATATAAGTTTTAAATAGATCAACATGAAAAGGAGGTCCATCACTATCGTGGAGAGGAATTGATTTGCCACCTTGTCTAATCCTGTGAATTGGCAATCTCCAACCCTTATAAATCATGTCCATTCTCCAGAACTACTTTTCCAATTCTTCACAAATGATCTTTTCATTGCAAACCCCTTCCAAATTGAAAACCTCCCCTATTGCATCTTCTGATAAATGTATTTGTGGTTTCCTGGATGAGTCACATATAGCTTTGAGTTTTGAATTATAATGATCAACTAACAATTTTATCAATTCTGCATTTACAAATACATTAGGGCACACCAGTTTTCCCAAATTGAGCTTCCATGGGTTGCATACTGGTCCATAGACCCCTTCACGAATTTCTCTTAAGACATCCTTAGCTTGTGACTCATCCAGACATAACAACAATATTCCATCCCTGTTTTTCCAAAACAAATCACCCTCCATAAATACATACTTAGATGCTTGCATCTTTAAAGTTCTTTTCTGACTATCACTCAATCCTTCTAGACGTTTCATGTGCCTGAGGTAATGCATGATATTTGCATACCAAGGAGTATGCTCAATACTTGCAATTCCATTCTCTTCCTCTTCTATATTACAAATCTGATTTGCTTCGATATTTGCTTCTACCATTAACCTAGCCAAACACTGACGTCTCACCAGTTTAGTGATTTGTATTTCCATATCAAACTCCTGGATCTTATTAATCCACCTGCATCTCTTTCCTATTACCTCGGACTGTGTCAAAATATCTTTTACAGTTGCATGAGGGATGTAAGCAATCACCTTAGCTCCAACAAGATATGGCTTGAAAGCTTTTGTGGCTTTTACCAATGCAAATGCTTTTTTTTCCATTATATCATACTTCAATTCTGACCATTGTAATGAATTACTAAAAAAAGACATAGGCTGTTCATGACCCTCCTCATTTTTCTATAACATGACAGCATCTATAGTATGTAATGAAGCAAATTAAAATATTTGAAAGGGTTTTGAAAAATATGGAGACTTAAGGACGAGCTTCTTTGATGGCCTTTTTGATTGATATAAAAGGATCGAATGCTTTTGTAGTCCAATTTAGTTTTTGTCCTTCTCTTATCATCTTTGATATAGGCTTAATAATTTTAGTAAAATTAGAAACAAACCTCCTAACAAAGTTGATCTGTCCAAAAAATGACTGGATGGCCTTGACAGTTTTAGGGATAGGAACTTTATCTATAGCTCTAACCCTCTCATGATCTATTCTAGTCCCCTCCTTTGACACAATATGTCCTAAGAGCTTACCCTCTGTGACTGCAAAATTACATTTTTTAGGGTTCAGACTAATCCCATATTCTAAAGCTTTAATAAATACCTTTTGCAGATATTCTACATGATCTTCAACCCTCTTTGAATAAGTAGTAAGGTCATCCTGATACACCACCATCATAGCATTAATGAGGTCTACAAATGCTACGTCCATAGCTCTTTGGAAGGTTACTCCTGCATTCGTGAGACCAAACAACATTCTTATATAGACATATGTCCCCCATGGGGTTGTAAAAGTTGTTTTATACTGCTCAGATTCTTTAACTTTAACTTGGTTGTAACCTGAAAAAGCCATCCATCATAGATAATAGCTCACACCCTGTCACCTTATGTAGTATAGCTTCCATGTTAGGCAAAGGGTAATTATCCTTAAGAGATGCCACATTCAAATTCCTGAAATCTACACAGAGTCTGATATCTTCGTTTTTCTTCCTCACAGGAACTAGGTTTGAAACCCATGTTGAGTGCCTGATTGGTTTGATGATACCACCCTCTCTGAGTTTTGCCAATTCTTCCTACATTTTTGGTTCCAATGTTGGATTAATGGGTCTTTGCTTCTATCTAAATGGCTTTCCATCTGGATTTAATGGTATTTCATGCTGAAACAAATCTTCCCTATATGCTTTTAAATCTTCATAAGACCATGCAACCACATGTTTATATTTTCTCAGTAATGCTATCAACATTCTTCTGATTGTCGAGTTTATTTTCTTCCCTATATACACCTTTCTTGGTGCCATCTCAGTCCCCAAGTTGATCTCTTCAATATCCTCCCTCTTAACTGGTGTTTGCTTCATGAGGGACCGACCACTTCCATCATACACCCTCTCCAATGCCACTAGCCCTTTGGGAAGCTTATTTGTTTTAAGCTGTAAGATCTCCTTCCCAAATACTATCTGCTTCCCGTCTACTTCCTCAACAAATGCATTGAAATCAATTTCTTGGGCTTCATATTGATCTATACAGTGAAGAAATTTCAAAAGGTCAGTATCATCATTAAAAACCTTCTAACTATATATTTTATTGTTGTCACCTAGAAATGCACCCTATGCTACGTATGAGAACTAAGATTTGTAGAGAAACATGGGATCATTTCAAGGCTGTGGGTCACCTAAGACTGAAATGAACCTCTGGAGAAGGCCGAATTCCTTTGTCCATCACCTAAACTATAGATTTCATAAAGGGAAAGGGAGAGGGAATGCATAAAGATAAAACTAAATCCTATGGTCATACACCGAATGTTACTTGGATTTGAAACCAGACTTCATACACTTGCTTGCAATGATTGAAGATAAATTTTTCACAACTCACTTCCGCATAATTTTTTGCAAAAGTGTTTCCCAAACAGGTCTTGGTGCTAGGATTCCTAGAAGGAAAGTTAATTTCACATCTAGAATTCGTTGCATCTTTTGACACAATTTGTGACCTGCAAAAACATGCTTTTTGGATAAAGGTTCTAAAATCTGAGACAAAGCTTGAAGGAAATAAACATTTACCCCACTAAAACTTTATCAATCAGCTAACTGAACACAAAAATGCGAAGAGAAAGTAGGCAAGAGCTTCAAATCAATAATAATCAAGGTCTTTACTGAATTTCATCTCCAAAATTGAGTTACAAAAGTTTGCTAATCTAAGAGAGGACTAGAAAAATCACAGACTTCAGAAAAAGCATCCCTGAGAACTCCCTTACAAAGAGGAAAAAAAGCCTTATATACCAAAGTGAGGTTGGCCCCTTAGGGCTTACAAAAAATATCTGACTCTAGAAAAGATCTGCCTTTTAGATCTTTTCATGTAGTTAATTCTGCATTCAAGCGTAACCTCGTTGTCCATGTCAGTGTGAAAGATCACCCTTGGAGAAGCCTTCAGATCTTTACTAGCTACCACATTCATTTCCTGGTCCTTGTGTCCATCTTGAACCTGCTCTGTCAAGCTTCTTTGAATTCTCCTGAGCTCTGAATAGATACACGTTGCTTTTCATTTTGTTAATCTTCTTCTCCCTGGTTAGACTACCATGGCTTGCCTTTAGCTCTCTCTGATTGGTTGAGCATACTCCACGTAGCTTCTTCAGGTGGTCAAAAGTTATCTCTACAGAATCGCATGTCGGTGGGCCACTAATCGTGTCTCCTCGATGTGATTATACCTTCTTGTGATTATCGACATAGCATGGGAAAATCAGTGAGACGTTTCGGTGAGCTATAGAAGTCATATCGAGCTCGCAAAACCTATCGGCAAGACTGCATTTTTTCGGCAAGATGACATGGCAAAAGCTTCAACTCTCGGTGAGCTCACTTTGCTTCGGGGAGACATCCCTGTGTCGATGAGACGTCATGGTGAGCTCCTGCATTCTCCCGAGCTCTAAGATTTCATTCAATGAGACTTTGCTATTGGTGGGGCCTCTCATCGAGCTCCAGATGCTATACCGAATGTACCCTCTATCGGCAAGAGTTTATTGATGTCACCCCGAACATATTCCACTCTATCGAGCTCTACACTTCTTTCGGCAAGACTCTGGCAAGTCAGGAAGACTCATAGCGAGGTCCAATAGTCATACCGATATCCGCTTCCGTCGCTGAGACCACAGCATGTCGGCGAGACATTTCCCCAATGGCTAGAAGTTACGCCGATGTCATATATGTCGGGGAGACCCTCTGCATTCGGCAAGACCTTTTACCGGGACCACCATCTCATACAGCTGTGCTACTCTATCGGCGAGACATTTGGGTCAGCAAGACCTTACGCTGACCCCCCTTTTCCTTGGGTGAGCACGAAACATGTCGGAGGGACATCACTGGGGCGGGGAGACCCTCTCCAACTTGGAATGTTACACCGAAGGCTCCCTTTTATCAGCAGGACCCTCCACATCACTGAGACCTTATGTTTGTCACTGGGACCTTTGGCGAAAGCCTCTCTCTCGGCACCAAACTTTGAATAGCTGTTGCTGTGACTCCCGCCAGTTGGGAAGACCTCTTGGCGAATTCATCCTGCTTTGGCGAGGGCCCATCCTTTTGTCAGCAAGACCTTCATCACTCGGCCAGAACTTATGGCGATGATGCCTTGCTTTTCTGATGTCGTTTCATTCATTGAGACTCTGATGGATTGGCACGACTTATGCCAATATTACCTTATGTTGGCAAGACCTTTTCGATCAATGAGACTTCAAGACCTCATACCGATAGAACCCTTTTTTCTTTGTCGGTGAGACTAAATGCACTCGCCAAGACATCACTTCGAAGAAGACCTTCATGTCGAATGCATATCCTTTTGTCGCGGGGACGATGATCGATGTCTTGCCGATAGAAACCTATAGGTGAATTCCACTCGCTGTGACATCCCAGAGGTCTTGCTGATAGGAAACCCAAAAGCATATTTAACCAAATTCCTTATGGGTCAGGGAGACCCAGATAATCTCATGCATATAGGATCCCTATTCTGACTTGATGGAACCCTTGCTAGTCAGCAAGACCTTTGGAAAGTCTTGCCAAGTTTCTCCTTCAAGGAAAAAATATGCCAAACTTGACTAAGGCCAACCTTTAACTGAACTCCCTTGTTTCGCATTAGGGGTATGATTTAATCATCACAACAATGCCTCCAATTGGCCTTCATGAACACCTGAAACACAGATGCCCTGCCTGATTGAGCCCTTGCGTGAAAATTGGGTAACAATTATCAGGCACAACAGGTCTCATTTTGAACATAATTTGTGACACTCCAACTAGTGTAATGTCATCCCTTCTTAGAGCTACATTTTCCAAAAAATCTGCCATTATGTTCTTCGACCTATCAATCCACTCAATTGAGAAGGCATCAAACAACTCAATTGTGTCCCACACAACATTCCTATATTGCTTCAGTCTTTTATGTTTTGTTGCATATTTTGATTTAACTTGTGAAACAACTAGCTTAGAATCCCCTAGAATAGCTAACAACTTGATTTTGTGTTTTATAGCTATATTCAGGCCTGTTAATAAGGCTTCATACTCTTCCACGTTGTTTGTACATTCAAATGCTAGCAAAAAGGAATACTTAAATGTAATTCCTTTAGGTGAAACAAATACTATTCCTGCTCCATTACCTTCTTGGCTACATGCTCCATCAAAATACATTTTCCACACACCATTGCAGTCTTATGCAACATGTTTTTCAATTGGATCAGTGTTGACTAACTCTGATTGGGCTGGTTCTATCTTAAAATTGCCAAGATCCACATCACAAAAACAATTGATCTGATCTTGAGGTACACAATCAACAACTTGGTTCATCCTTGGCTCCCTGTATAATTTAACTTCCTGGCCGTTCACTGGAATTGTTGCATAAGACAAATCAAATTGGACATTTGCTCCAACTGCTGCTATCCACTGCCTTGATAAAATCATCCCAAACTGAGGAGGGTTGTCAATTACTGTTATATCTATATTATAGGCAACTTGAGGATAGGCAGCTAGTTTGACTTCAACATCTTTCATAATACCCACCACAGGTACAAGTTTGTTATCAATGGCATAACACTTCCCTCCATTAGTATCCACCCACATGCCAAGTTGTTTCATAACTCCAACTGGCATAATATTTGTATGTGCATAAAATTGGTCATGTCTAATTAATCCTGGCATTTAATTAAATATTTATTATTTAATTAATTTCTCTAAAGTCTTTTACATGTAATTAAATTTAATTAATTTAATTATACTATTCATTCATTTTATTCTCCCACCATAATTGAATAAATTTATTTTATTTAATTATTTCACATGTATACTTGATTAATTAAATAAATACATTTTATTTATTTAAATTAATTATCATCTTTTGAATTTAATTAAATCTTTTGTTTTAATTAAATTTAAATATTTATTTTCTTCTATTTAAAAATTTCTTCTAATTAATTAAATATTTTATTTAATTAATTTCATACATATGTCATTTCTTCAAATTTAATTAAAGATCTACTTTCTTCAAATCATAATTAAATATTTCATTTAATTATGAAATCTTCTGATTTCCTCAAAATCTTAATTAAATATTTATTTAATTAAGAAAAATCTACATGCACCCATCAATAAATAATTGAATTTGATAATTCATTATTTATCTTCTCAATATCTTTCCATTATCTTCTAAAAAAGATGATTTTTTATCATCTCATCTTTATCTCTTCCATGAAAATGGAAAAATCATGCTTTATTCGTTTTCTTGTATTTTTCTCTCCAGTCTCATCCATCTTCAACCGTTCGATCTGTCAAGAATTATCACAGCTATTGATCAACTCAGCCAATCAAAATCCTCAAAAAACTCTATAAATACATGTGCAAATCCAAGCATTGGTTACACACATACAATTACACTTACGCACTTGCATCTTTAGCATTCTAGCAATAATCATATCTTAGCAATAATCTTATCATAGCATAGTATAATCTTGCATCTTAGTATAATATGCATTTTAGTTTAAATCTCATTCTCTAGTAGTCCATTTCGTTGAGCTTGGTATACTAAATTTGAGAGCAACTTGAATCAACGAAACACTAGAGATAGGGAGCAATAAAACGATTTTGAAGAAGTTGCACTAAGAGTTTGTTTATTTTTATTTAAGCTTCTTTGATATAAAGTTTTATTGAATGTGTTTTGAATTCATTATGATAGGCATATTTTCATACACACATAAAATGGCACCCACCGCGGGGCCTATGCCATGATTTTGACAGGTTTCTGCATTCTAGAGTTCGGCTTTCAGAAAAATTTGGCGTTTTAGCGCATCTGATACTTTTTGCAGCGCATTTGGGAATTTAATGCTTCTATTTTGCAGGTATTTCAGCGCATCTGGGGACTATTTCGACGCTTCTGAGAGTTAATTTAGCACATCTGAGAGATAGAATATCGCATATAGTCTCATTACATTTAGAGTTACATATGTATTTAATTAAAGTAGCACATTTAAGAGTTAAATTAGCATATTTAAGGTAGATTTTAGAGCATTACCTACTGTGTCATTTACATATTTAAATTTGCGTTTAATTAAAGTAACACATTTAAGAACTATTTTAGCGCATTTATAATTTTCTGTAGCGCATTTAGGGTCTATTTCTGTGCATCTGGGATCTGTTTTTGCGCATATACTGTCTGTTTTTGCGCATTTGGGTTGTAACACAAAAACAAGATTCTGAGTTTGACGCATTCCGTAGACATGATCTTTTTCTGGTTTAAAATGAATCAATCTAGGATAGTCACCACACTTTGATCATGCAGTTAAAATGAACCCCATGTTGGTTGTGAAGCAAATATCTTCACTTAGCTTAAATCATTGTGATTTGGTGCATTAAAATGAATCTGTTTACTCTACTTCATTGTGTTTGAAAGTGGTAAGTGACTATGCTCTCACCCTATGCAAACTAGGTGATCATAAAGCTAGACCCACTTTATCCCTGTGTAACCTTGATGTAATAACCAAAGTATCATCTCCCCTTGTGCAATAATGCGATCCTAGGTGTAAGAGAAATGATTATTGCCTCTAGAAATTGGGCCTTCCTGGGGATTTCATCACCCCAATGTGACTCAAACCGGAAATGAAGCTAAATCCAAGCTACACCCAACCGGTATACAAATGTCAATCTTAAGGGAAAACCTAAGATTACGAGTGCATATGTGTCATACGGACCAAGTTGTACTCCCCAAAACCCTGTTGAGCTTAACCTCTTCAGGCTGGAGTGCCTCCTAAACAGAGCTTAATCTTGCGCCCCATGTATGGCCACTTGAAGGGGGGTCCCGAATTAAACACCATTATTTAGTAAACCAAAAACCTTCTATTTGCTAGCGCAACACCGGTCGGTGTGAAGGAATCCACATCTTCACAGTCTGTAGTAGAGGTGATCAATTTGCCATGGGAGTTTCATGGGGGTTGGAAGCTTAGTTGGCCTGAGAAGAGAGTGCACTGTAAGGGGGAGCCCGTGCAACCAAGCTTCTGAATTCACACGCTACCAATATGCGGCTGGGGAAACCCGCGTGGAATCTAGCGGATATTGTCCTAGCTTTACCATAGGATGTGCTTGTTTTATCTATGTTTGGTTACATTCCATTTAATTCAGAGTGGTTGTTGTGTTTTCATTCACATTAATTCAGATAAAAGATCATCCAAAATGAACATGAAAAACAACAACTAAAATCATTCAAAAATTGTTCGGAAAACTGTCTTTGAAAAACTATTTTAGCGCATATAGGGTATAGAGTAGCACATCTACCGCTGTCATTTTTTTTAACCTGACTTTTTGACATCATTGGTCCAGTAACATTCTGATATTTCTCCCATGCTTAGAGAGTGTAAATCAACAAAATTTGTCAAGAAATCATTTTTCAATAGGATCAAGAAACCCAAGAAACATTTAGGGTACAAGAATACATTGCAAAGAAGAAAATTTTTGTACAAAAGTCGACACGTCTTGCTTCATTATCGCAGATTTCTTCATAGATACCAAGACTTTGTTAGGGGATTCACTGACGAGTATGCTGTAGATTCACTGACGAGTATGCTATAGAGCCTTTGGATTCTCGAGCTTATTTTCAAAGAAGAGCCCTCTCTCAATGACATAATCACAATCAGCCTCTTGATTTCAACTATATACCACAATCTTCTATTGAATATTCAACACATCCTAGTGAAATACTTCAGTGAATTGAAATTGGCTATTTGATATACAAATCATTCTTTGAAAACAAAGATCAAATCTTACAAGTGCATCTTTTATCACAAACTTCTAAATTCTTGGTTCAACTTGTCCCAATAGGATTTTGATATCCTTTATCATTGGAAGCCACAACCACGAATTAGGAAAATATAGTTTTGATCATATCATAAGATTCTCATCTTATCAGATTAAAACATCATCATCGATCACACTCATCAAACTATGATTTAAGTTTAGGAGAACATCTTGAAATCATATGCCTATTTTTACACGATCACAATACAACAAACTGAAGGAAGATATTCAAACAACTCAAGAAGAAGGTGAAATTAGTGATCCCCTTTACAAAGTAAGTCGAAATCCCTTTTTTGAAGACAACATGATTGGAGAAGCAAAGGATTCGTTTACTTCCGACAAAGATATGAGAAAAACCTTTGAGGATAGTGAGGATGAGCAAGAAGAAGAACGTCACCTTAAAGAAGCCGAGAAAGATCCTAAATTTCTCAGAGCGGTAGAAAAGCTCGTAGAACACGATAAATAAAATTAATTCCTATTTTTGGCTGGAAAATGAGCGAAATTGCCTCATGATTTTGATATTGCGAACATAAAGAGTAAGCCTGATGAAACGTCTTTATCTGATTTTGGTGCTTTGACTAAAACAATTAGAACATTAGAAGGAAAAGTTAAAGATCTAGAAGGAGGAGCCATGACAAAGACATACACTCTTGATGATATTTGTCCATATCCTTGAGATCAACGTCTCAACATGATTTTGTTTCCTAAGCATTGTGAAATTCCAAAGTTTGATCGTTATAACAGGAAATCGGATCCAATTGACCATATTAGAGACTTTTGAAACATGACTTTAGAATTTGCTCATGAGGATACATACTTAATGCATTTGTTCCCACAAAGTCTTGGAGGTCAATCTATGGAATGGTTATCAAAAATTACACCGCCTGTCAAAACATTTGAGGGATTGATCAATGAGTTCATCTCTCAATATTCCTATAACATACAACACCAAATCACAATGATTGATTTATGCAAGGCTAAGCAAAAACCTGGTGAACCATTCATCACATTTCTTCAGAGATGGAGAATATTATTTGCTAGATATCCATGACATGTTCCAGAGAAGGAAAAGATCACTACATTTATAAATAGCTTGGATCAAGAAATGAGTTATCGTCTAAATCTTCATTGTCCTCCCTCTTTTTCAGAAAATGATTGAAAATGCAATCACAATTGAAAATGCACTAGTCTAGAGGGGAATAATCAAACTTGATAGGGACAATCCTAGCTCTTCTAATCACCATAATGACAAATCTAAGTTTTGGACTCACAACAAGAATATGGTGAACGATGGTGTTGTGGATGCACATCATGTCTCAGCTAAGCCATTTGTTCTTAGTATTCCTCACAACAACAACTACAACAATGTCAACTTGGTTACAAATCAGGAAAACAACTCCCCTCCTCCCCCGAGAAATAACCAAAATCCAACTTTTGTTCCTAATCAGAATAATACCAACAATCAAGGGTATCGTGGAAACAACAATAACAATACCTTAGGAAATACATCAAACATGAATCCACAACGATCTCCATTTTTCTCCAACAAAAGAACTTTTACTCCATTGGGGCAATCTCTGGAATCTTCCCTTAAAGACTGATGGAAAAGAACGTTATTACCCTACCACCTCAATGTAACTTCGAACCTAGTGTGAAGTCGCCATCATGGAATGATGTGTACTATTGTGAATATCATAGTTGTAAAGGCCATCGTACGAATAATTGCCAAGCCTTAAAGAATGTTATTCAGGATTTAATCGACAAAGACATTGTCACAATAGAAGGGAACCAACAAGCAAACGAAGATCACCAAGCATTTCAAAACCCTTTTCCCAACTGTCAAAAGGGTGAGTCTTCTGGAAATAATGTGAATCTTTTTGATGAGCATATAATCAATCATATCTACACTGATGATGAGCGGGATAATGTTATAAAAGTCAAAGAGAAAATGGAGTATCGAGAAGTTAACGTAACAAAAAGGGAACAAGTTAAAGTTGTCCTACAAGGTGCTCCTTCAAAATCCATTGTGCCACCACCTTCACATCAATATGATTTAATCAATCAACTTGGAAAAACTTCTGAAGATTTCCCCAGCGCACAAGGAAATTCTAGACAAAGCCCTCATTGAAACAACTGTATCCGATGATCTGAATGTGGATCAATTTCAAGCCATGATGGGACATTTATCCTCGCCCGCATGCCTCTCATTTTTTGAAAAAGAAGATGTTTCCATGACACATCCCCATAATTCATCATTATACTTAGAAGTCATGGTCCACAAGTTTTGTGTTAGATGTGTACTAATAGATGGAGGTGCTGGTTTGAATATATGTACCATGAAATTAATTCGGGCTTTAGGATTTTTTGAGGATTCCATTGATCCTAGAAGAAAGATTACCATTAAAGCCTATGATGATGAAGAAAGAGAGTCCAAAGGTTTAATCATGCTACCAATTAGAGTGGGACCTATTATCAAAAATACTTTCTGTCAAGTATTAGACCGTGATCTCGCATAGAACATCTTGTTGGGTCATCCTTGGATCCACGATATGCAAGCCGTACCATCTACATATCATCAGTGTCTTAAATTTCCTTATGATGGATGAGAGATCACGATACTAGCTGATAATTCTCACTGTCAAACTTGTGCTACCATCAAAGCTAGTCAAGACACTTTGGTTCCTAACAATTGAGAAGCGACTAGTAACACTTCTCCAAAAGTTGATACACAAATCAGTCAACTAACCAAAACCTTTGACAAGAAACTACGGTTCAAAGATAATGGAGTAGGAGAATACTCTCTCTGTCTGGCTAATCTTCGTACATCACCTCGATCACATGGAAAACCTTCTATCGTACACCATCAGATATTTGTAGCATCAACATCAACACAATCAGGAGAAGGACCAATCACAAAATTCAATGGACAATTTATCAAGGAGAAATTCCCAATGGAAGATCCTGAGGATAGCGAGATGCTAAAATGGCTCTATAGAGATGAAGATGAAGATGAAACAATCCTTAATATCAAGTTATCAGCTGATAAATATGGGAAGGGATATTCAATCATGCAAAAGATGGGCTATGAGGGTAATGGTCCTATCAGAAAAAGAAAAGGAGTAGTTGAGCCTATCGATCCTCCAGGGCTTGCGGAAAAAGATAAAGCAGGACTAGGCTATGATGCTAGCTCGAAAGAAACAACATCCAAACAAGTGAATGATATTGTACTCACATTGCAAGAAAGTTCTGATCCAAGGGTACCATGCTTGACAACAATTCAAAATTTCATTAATAATAACTTTGACACAGACTCTGGAGAATACGAATGGGATACCATCCATAATGATGAATTTTGGAGGGATAAACAGGTTGATGTGATACACAAGTATACACCTACTCTAATCAAAGTAGAAGGTTCAGGGACCCAACCACATGAATCTGAACTACAACGCAACTATGATTCTAGTGATACCGAGTCAGATTTAATCGAACAAGAATATCATGAGGATAGTACCATCATTGATCTACCTCATACCTCGGATCCTATAGACACCTCTGTTATGACCATAACCATAGCCGATTTCACACAACCTAATGACCCGCTACCACTAATACATCTTGATCTTATTGACTGGGATCTATCTGAACCGCCTGATATACCTATGTTTCCAACTAATGAATCTATTGTAAACTTCCTTTTCGCAAATGATGTAAATGATTGTTCCACTGGAGATTTTCGGCATGAGATCCTTAGTCAAGAGAATGTCAAGTTTCCTAGTTGCAAGAATAAAAATAAAAAAGAAAGATCTAATGGTGAAAACTAGAATATGGCATTATTAGATAAAAAAAAGATAAAATAAACAACGTATCAGATGGTAAAAACCTTTTTAAGGCACCAGATGATGGGAATCTTGACACTCTCCCTGAGCACTAGCATGAGCGATCACCTATCTTGATTGAACCTACAAAAGCCGTCAATCTTGAAACTTCAGAAAAACCAAAGATTTTACAGTTAGCTGCATCAATGATAGAGAAAGAAGTACCAAAGTTCATAGAATTTCTAAGAGAAAATCAAGTCAACTTTTCTTGGTCTTATGTGGGCATGCCAGCTCTTGATCCTGATCTTATCATGCATCACTTGTCTATCAAACCAGGGGTTAAGCCTCTAAAACAAAAAATCAGAAAGATACACCCCCATGTTGCATTATTAGTTAAGGAAGAACTGAGAAAACTCCTTGATGTGGGCTTCATAAGATCAATTGACTACGTAGAATGGATCTCCAACATTGTTCATGTATCCAAGCTAGATAAAAGTGTCAGAGTGTGCATAGATTTCAGAGATCTTAATAAAGCATTTCCTAAGGATGACTTCCCACTTCCAAACATCGACACTATAGTTGATCTGATAGCTGGCCATGCCATGTATTCATTAGTGGATGGTTTTTTTGGTTACAACCAAATTAAGATTGCACCTGAAGATCAGGATAAAACAAATTTCACATGTCCATGGGGAACTTACTGTTGGAATGTCATGCCTTTTGGTTTAAAGAATGCTAGAGCTACGTATCAAAGAGCTATGACTACAATCTTTCTTGACATGATGCACACATTTATGGAAGACTATGTAGATGAAATATTGGCTAAATCATACACGAGAGAAGGACATCTTGAAGTATTATCCAAAATCTTTGCAAAGTTGGAAAAATTTAAAGTTCACTTGAACCCCAAGAAATGTGTTTTTGGGGTCACATCTAGAAAACTCTTGGGGTACATTGTCTCAGAAAAGGGAATTGAAGTATATCCTGGTAAAGTTCAGGTAATCATGGAAATGCCTCCCCCAAGGAACATCAGTCAATTAAGATCATTATAGGGATGACTTCAATCTATACGAAGGTTCATTACACAACTGGCCGACAAAATTCTACCTTTCACACATCTACTACATAAGAATGTTCCTTTCAAGTGGGATGACAAGTGTGAATTGGATTTTCAACAAATCAAACAGTACTTAATGACTCCACCAGTTCTAATACCACCAAATCTAGACAAACCACTAATCTTGTATATTTCCGCAATAGAGACATCCTTGGGTGCATTGCTAGCGCAAGAAGACCTTACAGGGAAAGAACGTACAATTTATTACATCAACAGAACACTAAAAAGTCATGAACTCAACTACACTTCCATTGAGAAGGGTTGTCTAGCAGTAGTCTTTGCTTCATAGAAATTTTGGCATTACATGTTAACTCATACAATCAATCTTGTTTCAAAGATTGATCCACTCAAGTATTTGTTAAGCAAAGCATCATTGATAGAAAGGTTAGCAAAATGGGTAATGATTCTAAGTGAGTTTGACATCCATTATGTTGATCACAAGGAAATAAAAGGACAAGTTATCGCTGATCAACTAGTTGAAGCAACACTACAAGCAGACCATCCCCTGCACATTGAATTTCTAGATGTTGATGTCTTTACTGCATAATCCAAAAAACCATGGTCCTTATATTTCGATGGTTCTTTCACTCAACATGGATCGGGGGTAGGCATACTTTTAGTCACTCCCCAAGGACACACCATTCCTTGATCATATAGGCTGATGTTTCCATGCACCAACAACATAGCCGAATATGAAGCATTAATCATTGGACTTAAAATAGCATTGGAATGGAGGATTACAGAATTACAAGTGTATGGCGACTCACAGTTAGTCATTAATCAAATCAATGATGATTATCAGACCAAAGATGACAAACTGTTGCCATATAAAAAGATTGTTGACGACTTCAAGAAGTACTTTGTGTACATCAAATTCACACAAATTCCAAGGCTTGATAACAAAGTAGCCAATGCCATGGCTATGATCGCATCATTGTTACAACTCCCAGAAAATCAGGCTCGCTATGAATTTCTGGTGGAACAATCATTTACACCTGCCTATGACACACCTGAAAGAAAAATCATTTGCCACTTGGTAGGATCCGATTCACCTTGGTATGGCAAGACTTACGCCTACCTCAAGGATGAAATTTTACCACCTGCCTTATCTTGTAATAA
This sequence comes from Sequoia sempervirens, assembly GCA_007258455.2. Classification (NCBI taxonomy): domain Eukaryota; kingdom Viridiplantae; phylum Streptophyta; class Pinopsida; order Cupressales; family Cupressaceae; genus Sequoia; species Sequoia sempervirens. The sequence goes on along the minus strand of VDFB02270651.1, from coordinate 250,663,159 downwards.
AAAACGTAACTTTATCCATCAAACCTCTCGCTATACTCTTATCGCCGACACCCTTTATCGTCATGGTCTTGATGGTACTCTACTTCGATGTCTTGAATGTGATGAATCTAAATTTTTTTTACAAGAAGTTAACAGTGGCATTTGTGGTACTCATTCGAGTGGACTGACCTTATCCAAGAAATTAATTAGAATGGGTTACTACTGGCCTACAATGGAGAGGGAATTATTCACTTTTGTCAAAACATGCTCAAAATGCCAGATTCATGGGAATCTTATTCATGCTCCTGCACAAGAACTTCAACCATTTATGCCAACCTGGCCATTTTCCCAATGGGGATTAGATCTAGTAGGAAAGATTCATCCTTCATCATCGAACGGGCATGAGTTCATCATCACAGCCACATAGTATTTTACCAAGTGGATTGAGGCAATACCTCTTACTAAATTTACTGGAAAAAAAATATCATCGTTCATACTCAACTATATTATTTGTCGATATGGCATTCCCAACTCCATTATTATAGATAATGGATGACCTTTCAAGAATTAGTATGTTGATGAACTTTGCGAGAGATTTCATATTCAACACAAATATTCAACACCTTACTATCCACAAGGGAATGGCCAAGCAGAGGCCTCAAATAAGACTATACTAATTTTTTTAAAGAAGACTATGAATGATTCAGGGAAAGATTGGCATGTTCAACTCAATCCTGCCTTATGGGCCTAAAAAACCAGTGTCTGCATGCCAACAGGAGAAATTCTGTATGCTCTTGTCTATGGAACAGAAGCCATATTACATTTAGAAGTTGAAATACCCTCACTCAGAGTATGATTGAAAGGTCTCACAACAGATGATGACTACAGAGTTTCCCGACTGCAAGAGCTAGAACTCCTAGATGAAAAGAGACAAAGAGTAGCTGACCATTTGAAAGCATACCAACAGATGATGTCTCGCAGCTATAATCACAAAGTAAAGCCATGTACCTTTCAGGTAGGTGATCTTGTTTTGAAAGAAAATCCATGAAATCAACAAGACAGAGAAAAGAAAGGAAAGTTTGAACCAAATTGGCTAGGTCCTTATGTGGTTATCACAGTCTACGGTTTAGGAGCCTACAAGCTATCAACGCCAGAAGGAGACCTGTTTGATGAACCCATCAACAACATGCACCTGAAGAAATATTATGTTTAAGTCAACTATCATCATCCATAAATGTCCTAAAGAAATATAAAAAAATTAGAAAATGTTTTGAAGAAATACAAAAAAATCAGAAAAGGTCTTGAAGAAATACAAAAAAATCAGAAAATGTCCTGAAGAAATACAAAAAAATTAGAAAATGTCCTAAAGAAATACATAAAAATCAGAAAATATTCTAAAGAAATACAAAAAAATCAGAAATTGTCTTGAAGAAATACAATTTTTTTTTGAAAATGTCATAGGGTGAAAACCTAGTAATAGGCAGTCTATTGACAAGAAAAATACAAAAAAATAAAAAAGAAATCATAAAAATGCAATAAAAACAGATAGTGAAAATCTGGCAAACAGACGCTATCTGTAGCTCTCCATCTATTAGTCCATATTCGACACTTAGCTTTTCAACCTTCTTTTCTTGCATCATTTTTGACACCATCTTAGGGCCATAACAACATCATACTGCCATCATTTTCCTAGAGCGATAAATGTTTTATCATGGCTTGATCATTGTATATATTCTTTTTAGCAAGTTGTGTCAGTGCATGGGGAAAAACATTGACCATGTTGGGGGAAAATCAACTTTCAGGTTATAGAAAAACAACTAGACAATGGAAAAATCCAATCATGTGAACAAACAATCAAATCACATGAACACCTATCCAATCATTGATCTATATCACAACAGTTTTCAACAAATATCATATCATGACTCATATCTGGATGATCTATAGTCTGAATAATATTTGGAATAGCAGTATTACATTTTGAACAATGGTTGTTTGATTTTTGATATCATCTCTCTGGAGCACACTCAATGATGTACTAAACTAGAGTGATGAGGAAAGAGAATGCTTTTTCTTTGTTTGTTGTCTTGAGATTAACTATCAATCTAGTGCAAATATGTTGCGAGACATGATTTCCAAAGAAATATCATTGATGATAGTTCCACATTTACATCAAAAAGTGGTTAATATTTGTCTGTTTATGCAATAAATGCTCAGGTCATCTTGGTTCAATTATACCTTGATGCTTGTGTTCGCTTACTATATAAAAAATCATGAAAGATGTACTTAGGTCATCATCGGTGCTAATTTCCCCTCTGATGCTTGTACATACTTCCAACATTTTAAAAGGCTCTATGATGATTCAAGAAAGCTAAACAAAAGGCTCAACAAATGGTTTGTTTCATTTAGTTGCATTTCATTTTAGATCATTGCATATGACTGCATAATGGATTCACATCAGAGTTCTGAAAGGCTGAAAATGTCAATGGTTTCCATATATCTTTCTGACTCTCTGTAGAGGACAGTTGCAAATTTGTTGCATTATTATCTTTCATCTTCATCATTTCATCTAGGTTTCACGCGTGCCATATAGTTCATTTTTCTATCATTTCATTTCATTTTATCACCTATCATTTCATTTCATTCTATCATTTCATTTCATTTTATCATCTATCATTTCATTTCATTTTATCATCTATCATTTCATTTCATAATCATCTATAATTTCATTTCATTTAATCATCTATCATTTCATTTCATAATCATCTATAATTTCATTTCATTTTATCATCTATCATTTCATTTCATAATCATCTATCATTTAATTTCATAATCATCTCTCATTTCATTTCCTTATCATCTATCATTTCATTTCATTTTATCATCTATCATTTCATTTCATAGTCATCTATCATTTCATTTCCTTATCATCTAACATTTCATTTCATTTTATCATTATCATTTTTTTCGTATTATCATCAATTACCATTTCATATCATTTTATCATTATAGCATTATCATTTATCATTTATTATCTTTTTATCATTATTATTATCATTTCATTAACATATCATTACATTATCTTTTCTAAACATATCATTTCCGCTCCTTATTACTTATCATTTTCACTGCATCAAATTGCAATACATATCATTTATCATTTCATCATACCTTTCATCATTATTAATCACATCCATTCATTATCATTTGCATATCACATCTTTAATCATCTACCATATCATCCTACCATTTTACAAATTCATGATACATTTCACAAACACAACATTCATTTTTCGTCATTATTTCACTTGCATTTGACAAATCCAAAAAAAAAAAACATTTCATACATACATTATCACATCATTTGGAAAATCATTGCATTTTCATAAATCACCATCCTAGGTCATCCACCTGCACAACATCATTAGTATATAGCATAACTCGCCATCATATCATAAATCATCTTGCATCAAAAAATTAGTTCTCAAAATATTACATGCATATCAATATCCATCTCATAACATATATGAACAAATGCATATCCATATCATATCATCATTTCCTAAAACACACATCATCATCAAAAATTATCGCCATTGCATATCATTGCTCATCATAAATGATACAAATGTCCAATGTCCAATGAAACTGAAAAGTCCAAAGAGAGATACATGGGATATGATCAAAATCAAATATAAATGGTCCAAAAATGATAGACATGTGTGAAATACATCTACATCACAAGATCATAAGCTAGCTGGTCGAAGCCCCTAATGGAGTTGGTCTGGAAGGAGGTGGCCTGCCACTACCCCCTACGTCAGGATCCTGTCAAGGCCCTGTGACCTCTCTGCCATGTGCTGATGTCTGTGATCTAGTCCTCAATCTGCTAGTGGACTGCGGGTAAGGCTGTCGATGGTCAGGAGGACACAACTCCTCATATCTAACCCGATAGTGCTCAACCTCCTTGGCCATCTCAAACCCCTCTGCCATGGCCTCTCATAAGGATACACTTTGAACACTACCCATAAGCCTCTGTGCCACACCCTCTACCTCTGATGCCCATTTCCTAAAATCATCTCTCTTTGCTATCAACTGGGCTATCTATGGGATTGGGGTAGGAGGATGTACCTGTGTCGGTGTTGGAGCCTGAGCCTGTGCCTATGCAAGTTGTGCTAACTGTGCTATCAAAATATGTGCCTGACCTAGCTGATCCTGAATAGTCTGCACCTGGGGCTGCAACATGTCTATCTATGCCTGCTGTGATGAGGAGGAAACCCTTATAATGGTTCATGGTCTGCCACCAGATCTAGGCCTCCATACAATCTGAGCACTACCTAGGCTATCTAACCTCTGCCTCACTGACCTCCCCTCCTCCCCTCCACCATCTCCCTCATCATCCCCATCATCTGAGTTATCCTCATCTCTACCTCCCTCCTCATATTTGCCTCCCTCCTCCTTATCTTCCCTCTCCTCCTCCTCTCCACCTACCGCTTGCTCTCTGCCAGCCACATCCTCTTGCCTCTCCACCCCTGGTTGTTGTGCTACTGTAATGGGACCTAGCTCATCTGGGCACGTAAATCATGGGAATCAATTTGAATGGAAATACACTAAGTAATCATCTGACATACCTACATCTATCACCTCTGGCCTGTATGCCCACCCCTCAGGCTATAAGCTAGAGTACTCTGTATATGCCACCTGGTATGTAATACATCGTCCCCATCCAGGATCATCCTTGCACCGCCCATAGTGAGCAACGCCTTGTGGCATCCCCTGCGTGTATCCATACTATCTCTGAACTCACAAGGCCAAAAATATCTCAATAATGTACGGGGTCCATCCTATCAGATATCGGGGCATATAGAAAAATGGCATCTCCAAATGATCTATGTCCTAGGGCTCGCAATCTATATATGACCTCCATATAACTGAATCCACATCATCTAACACACGCCACTAGTACTCCAACTTGCCCAGCTTGGGCTGGACAAGTGCACTTGAATATGCATATACATATGGCCTGCCTGGTGGCCTAGCCCTGGCACACTTTGGCCTCATAATCACAATATACTCCCATGCCCAGATCTGGAGCAGAGTCACACCACTGGCCAAACTAGTCGATCCTCGGTATACCACCTAATGTAGATCATGATACAAATGAGCCAAAATGCAGCTCCCCCAGGCATACCTCCGCGGCTGAATCACCAGCCACTCTAGCATCCTCTCCCAACCAATTGAAAATCCCTTCGACTGATGGTCCGGTCCAAGGAAGCCTCCAATGAATGCACCCAACACAACAACTAAGGTTGGATATCTACTGAAATCCTCCCATGACACCCAATATCCTACTATTGTACTATCACCGCATATCCTCCTCAGTGCCTCGGTCCCTCCTATCTCCTTGTGGTCATAAACCACAAGGGAACCTACCATGGGAATCCCTAGAATCTTGTACACATCCTCGAGTGTCACAGTCATCTCACTAGTCAACAAATGAAAGGTGTTATGATCGAAGTTCCACCTCTCTGCCAATGTAGTCAATAGACCCTTGTTGACTCAAATCCCTCGCGGGATAGTCAACAAAGATCCCAACCCACAGTCACCTATCCACTGTATCTCTACTAGAGTCAGCTCTCCTACCCGATTCCAACATATCGGGAAACACTCTCTAATCTGGAGGTTGTGGAAAACCTCCTATTTTTTGGTCATCACAAGGGCAATTAATTAGACTCACACCAATGACTCATATCATGTGCTCTATCTATCAAATGAACTATATTAGTGACCCATATCAAATTAATCAACGAATCATATCAATGCATCATATCAGTGACCCATATCAGTGACCCATATCATGCAATCAATCATATCATACAATCATTGTTGCATCTATCTATCTGAATATCAAATCAATCTACTCTATCATCATTATACTATTTATTTTTCTTTTTCAGGAAAGCAAATTTATCAACAATCCAATCATTTTTTTTCCATTTGTACTTCAGTCATGAATGCAAATATGTTTGAATCTCATCATCTACTATTTGGTTTCTATTATAGAAAGAAAATTTATCAGACATTTACTCTTTGTTTTTCATTCATGAGAAGAAAAGTTATCAGACAATCAGTCAATCAATCAATCAATCAATCTACTCTTTATTTTTTATTTTTGGGAAACAAAGTTATCAGCTATCTACTCTTTATTTTTCTATTCGGGGAAGCAAAGTTATCAGTTAATCATCAGATTTTCTATCATTTTTATCCATATCAACATGATGGCAAGATCATTTATCTATCTATTGACCAGGGAAGCAATGTATATACCATCATTTTTCATCACAATCGCATTTTTCCAAAAATTTCCTCGATGCACTAATCTGTGCCTCTGATGTGCTGAAACTCGAAAGCACTATAGTGTACCTCAAAAGTGCTAAAACTCATTATGCACACTTTTGCAACCTAAAAGCACTAAAGTTTTTCCTATAAGAGCTAAAACCCTATATGCGCTAAGATACCCCGGGGATGTGCTATTTCATCATCTAGATGCGCTATTTCAT